>OW386285.2:320256898-320851712 GCA_936432065.2 Rutpela maculata | reverse complement strand
AAATATAAATATAAATATAAATATAAATATAAATATAAATATAAATATAAATATAAATATAAATATAATATAAATATAAATATAAATATAAATATAAATATAAATATAAATATAAATATAAATATAAATATAAATATAAATATAAATATAAATATAAATATAAATATAAATATAAATATAAATATAAATATAAATATAAATATAAATAAAAATAAAAATAAAAATAAAAATAAAAATAAAAATAAAAATAAAAATAAAAATAAAAATAAAAATAAAAATAAAAATAAAAATAAAAATAAAAATAAAAATAAAAATATAAATATAAATATAATATAAATATAAATATAAATATAAATATAAATATAAATATAAATATAAATATAAATATAAATATAAATATAATATAAATATAAATATAAATATAAATATAAATATAAATATAAATATAAATATAAATATAAATATAAATATAAATATAAATATAAATATAAATATAAATATAAATATAAATATAAATATAAATATAAATATAAATATAAATATAAATATAAATATAAATATAAATATAAATATAAATATAAATATAAATATAAATATAAATATAAATATAAATATAAATATAAATATAAATATAAATATAAATATAAATATAAATATAAATATAAATATAAATATAAATATAAATATAAATATAAATATAAATATAAATATAAATATAAATATAAATATAAATATAAATATAAATATAAATATAAATATAAATATAAATATAAATATAAATATAAATATAAATATAAATATAAATATAAATATAAATATAAATATAAATATAAATATAAATATAAATATAAATATAAATATAAATATAAATATAAATATAAATATAAATATAAATATAAATATAAATATAAATATAAATATAAATATAAATATAAATATAAATATAAATATAAATATAAATATAAATATAAATATAAATATAAATATAAATATAAATATAAATATAAATATAAATATAAATATAAATATAAATATAAATATAAATATAAATATAAATATAAATATAAATATAAATATAAATATAAATATAAATATAAATATAAATATAAATATAAATATAAATATAAATATAAATATAAATATAAATATAAATATAAATATAAATATAAATATAAATATAAATATAAATATAAATATAAATATAAATATAAATATAAATATAAATATAAATATAAATATAAATATAAATATAAATATAAATATAAATATAAATATAAATATAAATATAAATATAAATATAAATATAAATATAAATATAAATATAAATATAAATATAAATATAAATATAAATATAAATATAAATATAAATATAAATATAAATATAAATATAAATATAAATATAAATATAAATATAAATATAAATATAAATATAAATATAAATATAAATATAAATATAAATATAAATATAAATATAAATATAAATATAAATATAAATATAAATATAAATATAAATATAAATATAAATATAAATATAAATATAAATATAAATATAAATATAAATATAAATATAAATATAAATATAAATATAAATATAAATATAAATATAAATATAAATATAAATATAAATATAAATATAAATATAAATATAAATAATATAAATATAAATATAAATATAAATATAAATATAAATAAATAAATATATAATATTAATAATATTAAACAAACATTATTACAATGAAAGAAATGACAATACAAAACAAATACAACAATAAATATAAGGTACGTCAATCAGTCAAGAAATATTTAAAAGAAAAAATTATCCGGACACAAATTCATCAACGCTATAGAAAGCATTTTCTAGTAGAAAGTTTTTGATTGATATTTTAAATAATCTATGACAACTTATTTCACGTAAGTGTTTATTTAACATATGGTACATATTGACACAGTTATATTTTGGAGAATGTTTAAATGTTGCCGTTTTATGTGGAGGATATCTTAGTAGTTTGCCATGCCTTGTTTCGTACTCATACGTGTCAGATAGTTGGCTAAAAGCATTAATATTTAGTTTGGTAAACATTAAACATTTATATATACATGGTACGGTTAAAATATTTTTTTGTTTGAAAATCACTCTACAAGTATGTTTAAAATTTAAATTAAAAATTAAGGGCATTATTCTCTATTGTAGAATAAACACTCTACTTTTGTCTCTTCCACATCCCAACTAAGTATATTTAATGAAATGTGTGGGTAGGCCAGGGTATAATAAATATTTAGTAAGCCACTCTCATTTAAGCTATCTTTCATTTGTAAAATTCCAAAGTATGCTTTGTTTAGCTTTTTACAAACATTATCAATATGAATATCCCACGATAATGTGGGGTGGAGGAAGTTACTAAGGAATTTCGTTTCATCAGACATTTCACAGTTAAAAATTTCAAAGTTTGGTGGCAAAGATTTTCTAATATGAAAATTCATGATAACTGTTTTATTTTTATTTAATATTAATTTATTCCTGTCACACCAAGCACTCAGTTGATTTACAACTTGTTCTGCTCTCATTTTTGCTTCATCAATATTCTCTGCTGAACTTGAAATAGTTGTATCATCAGCATACATAGTTACGTGCCCGTCTATATAATTTGGAAGATTAAAAAAAAACAAACATACTTATAACCTTTAAAACTATTACAGATACTTGCTATTGTTCTAACGAATGCAACTCTATATATATTTTTTATTGTAAATTTGTGTTTTACTTGAATATTGTAGTTTGTCAATGAACATGGTTCCTAATTTCATTATTAGAGCATGATATTTAACTATATACAAAATTTATGATAAAAACTGTATATGGTTGTATTCCTTAGAGCAATGGGAAGTATCTAAAACTATTTTAAAGACTATACCATTTATGAATTTTTAAATTTTAATAATAAATCGAAAATAAACGCATATTTCCCTCTCGCTCTGCAAAATCCTACCCTTAAGGCATCGCACTAAAATTGCTTAATGTCTAGTATTTGTGTCAAAGAGCAGATTAGGATATATTATGTTTTTACAAAATATTGTTTACAAGATATTATTAGTTATTAATGTGTACGTTGTAAGCCCCTCCCCAGGCGACTATACTATACCTTAGTTGGAGGTCCATGAGTGTATGATTAACAATTTTACTAAAATATATAAATATAGATGGTATACTAACTTTCTGCACTGTGTTAATATGTTTGTCCCATTTTAAATCGCAATGCAATTATAGTAATTAAAATTTGATATCCAAAGTTTGTGGATCTCAACAGAAATATTCTCGTAATCGATTTTAAATCAGGAGAGATCAGGGATGTTAGCTTTGTTTATTGTAAATAGTAAACATTTTGTTTTGTGTTTAGGAGAGTTTTCCAGGTTTTATAAAAAAAAAATTAAAAAAACTACGAAAAAATTAGGGTTCTTTGAACTTGCGTAGTTTGGAAACTATTATAGCCAAAACATTATTTATTTAGTCATGCGCAACATTTTATCCTCTGTTAGTTCACATTTTTACTTTGGATTCCTTAAAAGAGTTATCTTCAAAAAACTGCAGTCCTGCGAAACAAGCTCGAAAGACGATTGAAATTTTTCTGTCTCGACTTACTGACTGTGACTATTGTGACTGTTATAAGTTATAACTTACCATCTGTTCGAATTAGAGGGATTTTTTTTTATTTACAGGACATCGACCGGTGAGAGGAAAATACTCAACAATTAACGATTCAGAAAAATTAGATGGTAGAACCGAAGAGAATAACCTCAATACCCAATTTTAAGAATGGGCTCATCATAAAAAAAGGACGATATATACAGTGGCGGTCTGGCTGTCTAGGACTTAGTCGGCATTTTACAATAAACATTCAAACTCAGTTCGTCAGCGATTTGAATATTTTTGCTTCGCATGTATCTAAACGTCGTCCAAAAATTTTTTTGATGAGCGGGGGGAAAAAAAATTTCCCATACCAAATTTTTTTTAATAAGCATGGCCCCTCGTTAGACGCGACACTAGGGCCCAGTCGGCAATGGCCGACTAGCCGACCTGGCCAGACCGCCACTGACGATATATGTCACTGTCCTTGACATATATCTTATGTAATGACAGATGGAGAAAACTGAGACATTGGCAAGCCTGATATTTAAGCAAAATTGCAAAGAACATTGCTTTACTATTTAATTACTTCAATATCCAGTGGTATAGCAACGACGTATAGTAACGACAAAAAAAATTTTAAAAATTTCTATTGTTCAAATAGGCTTTTTTTTTCCATCGAATGCATGGCTAGAGCAATGGTAGCTATTAGCATAGTGAATGCCGACATATTTCTGACTGAGAGGTAAGTGATTACAAAAAAAAAAAAATGGTTCTTTGTATTAATTTATAATGAAAACTAAACTATATGCAATTAACTATACTTGTACACATTTCTTAAACTTCTACCTATAAAACTTACATGTATACGTATTTTTCCTACTAAATTAATTAACAGTTGTGGTATTTTTTTTCCCTTTTTTTTTTAATGTTTTTTTTTTTAATTTTAATTTTTTTTTAATTATTTTTTTTTTCATATTCCATATTCTTGCTTTTTTTTTTTGTTTTTTTTGCTGTTTTTTTTTGTTGTTTTTTTTTCTCTTTTTGTATTATTATTTTTTTTTATTTCTTTATTTTTTCAGATTGAGAATGGGGATAGACTGGGATTACTGAGCGACTAGGGGTTCATCTAGTCTCAAACACAAACTGACTGAACCTCGGAGAGAATGGTTGCATACATTGGGAGAAAACATTGGGACTTCCTAAAAACTAATTAACATTCCTGTTTATTCTTCTCTTTTTACAAAAGTTATATTTTTATATTTAAATTTTTTATATGGTTATCAATTAACATATATATATCTATATTATTTGATTGTAGAAGTTGTGGTAAATTTAGTGGCTTTACTATATTCATGTAATATATAATATTTAAGAAATCATTAATTTTTTCTCTTTTTAAAGGACAATTTAACAGAATATGTTCAGTATCACCAAATTCGCCACAATCACAATTGGGATTGTCCTTAATATTGATTTTATATAAGTGACTAGGAGCTAGAGTGTGATTAAATCTAAGCCTACAAATATTTTTTATTGTGTTTTTTTTTAATTTTTGTTGATTGAACCATGGCTTGTGAGGTGGGCTTGGTTGAAGGTTTTTATAGTATTGGCCTTTTTGTTCTTGTGTAAAGACATTTTTCCAATTATTAATAATTTGGTGTTTAATTTCAGGAATTATGTCTGTGTGAGGGCAATAATAATTTAATAACTCTCCATCTTCTAATGCTTCTTTTGCGTATTTGTCAACTTTTTCATTATTTGTTATGCCGCAGTGTGCTTTGGTCCATATTAATTTGATATTTTTGTTTATATTTTTTAATTCTGAGGTTAAGGTGATAATTTCGTTTATTAGGTGATTGCTTTTTGCTTTTGGGTTAATGTTTTCAAGTTTCTCTAATACACTTCTACTGTCCGTAATTATAAATATGTCATTTTCTTTTAGATTTTTACAGTATCGTAATGCTTCTGTTAGAGCTATGGATTCTGCAGTGTAGATACCGAAAAAAATTGGTAGCTTGAATTTTTTATGCACGTTATGTGATGCGTCGTAAAAAGCACATCCTGTACTGTCTGGAGATTTTGAACCATCTGTAAATATACATATTGAGTTATTATTAATTTGTGATAAGTCGGAGTTGAATAACATGTTTCTGGTTGGCGAAGGAAATTTGCTGTAGTCTCTTAAAAATATGATATTTTTCTCCTCTGTATTAATTAATGAGTTACTAATTTCGAAAATTGGATTGATTTCCGTTATTTTTATATTTTCTTTGTATGGAATTATTAGACTATAGCTTTCTACTAATAGAGGAGTTTTTTTGTTTATCCAGAATTTATTGGTGAGGTCAAATATAAAAAGTGTATGTATATTATTTATTACCGGGCTGTTTTTTGCTTGCATGTTAATTACGAATTTTGAACTTAAAATTTGTCTTCTGAACGTAAGTGGTAACTCGCCGCATTCTGCTACCAAATTATTTATGGGAGTGCTGTTTAGTGCTCCTAAGCATAGCCTTAGACATTTGTTCTGTATTGTGTCGATTTTTTGCAAGTGTGTTTGTGCAGCCTGGCCATAAAGAATGGAACCATAGTCAATGATCGATCTTATATAATATTTATATATGTTTAAACTAGAGCTGGGGTCTGCCCCCCCAGGAGGTGTGACATACCATTCGCAACATATTCATTCCTTTCTCGGTTTTTTGTATTATTTTTTCGACGTGTTCTCTCCATAATAATTTTTGATCAAGTATAATACCTAGGTATTCAACTGACTTTTGATTTGGAAATTTGTAGTTGTCCAGGGTAATTTCGATCGGGATGTTTTTCCTTTTTCTGGTAAAAGTACACACCTTTGTTTTTGAGTGTGATATGGTCAGTCCTAGATGATCTATGTCTTTGCTTAAAGCTCTAAAAGATGTGTCTAGTGCTGCAATTCCCTTTTGTAAGTCGGCATTACGAGTATTGACATATATACAAATATCATCTGCAAACTGGAGAATTTTGCAGTTTTCTATAGAATTTTCTATGTTGGCTGTGTATGTTATGTAAAGTAAAGGGCTTAAAATACTTCCTTGGGGAAGGCCTAATGATGTAAGTCTAGGTCCCAATATTTCGTTATTAATTTTTAAGTATATTTTTCTATTCTGGTAAAGCCGTATTATTTTATTTGAAAAAATTTATAGGTATTCCTAGTTCAGACATTTTTTTGTGAAGGATGGGTAATTGCACATTGTCGTATGCACCTTCAATATCCACAAATGCAGCTATGACTGATGACTGTTTGGAAAATGATATATTAATTTCTGTTACAAGACAGGAAACATTTTCCGTCGTGGAGCAATTTTTTCTAAAACCAAACTGGGTTGCTGGAAGTTTCCTATTATTTTCCAACCATGCTTCTAGCCGAAATTTTATTAATCTTTCATAGGTCTTGAATACACATGATGCCAAGGAGATGCCCCTAAAAGAGTTAGCGGAAGTCGGTGATTTTCCCGGTTTTAGGATAGGAGTTATTAAATACTCCATCCAATCCTCCGGTGGGTCGATATCTTTCTGCCATATGTCGTTTAAAATTTGTAGTAGTATTACCTTTGAGTTGTATGACATATTAGATAGCATAACATAATGTATATTATCTGTCCCTGGGGAAGAGTTATTGGTCTTTTTTAAACAGTTTTCTAATTCTAGCATTGTAAATTTGTCAAGCAGTATATTATATTCATTAGTATTGTCCGGTAGGAAGTTTTCGTTAGCCCAAGGAGGTGCTAATTTTTGAAAAAATACCCTGCATTGGGGTTTTCGGTGGTTGATAGCAGTTTTTTATTTTTTTTATTTGAGCCCAGAATTCGCTTAATGGCGTGTCTTTGTTTATTTGTTCACAGAATCCCTTCCATTTTTGTCTTTTACTTAATAATATTGTCCTTCGTGTTATTGCCACCATTTTTTTATAGTTAACATAATTTTCCGTGTTAGATACCTCTTTATACTTTTTATAAGCCTCTTGTTGGTTATCCATGGCTGTTGCGCATTCTTGGTTCCACCAAACCTTATTAAATTTGTTATTGAACCCCATTTTCTTTTTTGGAATGGACTTTTCGCTAGCTCTATTTAAATGTTCAATAAAATTAGAATAATTTAGTTGTTCTATATTTAGGTTATCAGTTAAAGAAGAAAATAGCCAATCTGCCCTATTCAGATTCCATTTCGAGGAAAAGTTATTAAGATTTGCGTGTGAATCTGGTTCATAACTACTAAACATCACAGAAAGATGATCAGAACCTAATGGTTCATCAATTACCTCCCAGTCAAAATAATGAGCAATATCCGCGGAACTTATCGTTATGTCTATAGCCGATTTATTGATACTGTTTGGTTTTCTAATTAAAGTTTCTGAGCCGTTATTTAAAATGATTAGCGAACAATCTTCAACTGCCAATAATAGGTCCTTCCCATTATTATCATTTTGACTAGATCCCCAGGCAATGTTGTGCATATTAAAATCGCCTGCTAGTATGAACGGTTTATGAAGACTATTAAAAAATATCTTCCATTTATTAGAGTCTATTCTTATGTTAGGTTTTACGTAAATAGAATATATATGTATATTTTTTTTATTAGGTAGTGTCACGGAAGTTGCTATACACATTACATTGTCTATGTTGTAGAAGTCGTTTATTTCATAGCTATAAATATTTTTTTTTATTAATATTGCCACTCCACCATAACCATCATTTCTATCTTTTCTGTAAAAGTTAAAACTCGCAAAAATAATTTTTTTTGATTCAGTCAGCCATGTTTCGCTTAACATAGCCACTTGAATCTTGTGATCATATAAAAATTTTTCGAGATTTCCTTTTTTTGGAATTACCGAGCGGCAATTCCATTGCATAATTTTTAAATTGAATGTTGATGACATGCGGTCATAACATTTTCCTCTATTAAATTAAATAAACTATAGTCCAACATGTTATTACTCTGCAAAATTTGTTTAATTATTGTCATTATTTTTTCACTTAAGACTGTTTGTTTTGTTTTTTCCGTATTTATATTGTGATACGGGGGGGGGGGGTATTTATTTATAAAGGGTTGGGAAGGGGGGTGATAAGGGGCTACAATTTTTTTATGTTCTTCTAATAATGGATTATTGGGTAAACCAATATTATCTGTTCTCTTTCGTTTTGTATTTTGTGAATAATACACTGGCCTTTATTGTGAAAATTTATTTTGAGTATTATTTTGATTATTTACCATGTCAGTATTTTCTGTGTTTTTTTGAACCGCATTAGCATAACTGTTTTTGTATTTTGTAACTGCTTCTCTGAAAGAGATATTTTCAATACCCATTATATTTTTTATAGTTTTCTGTTTTGTGAATTCTGGGCATACTTTTCTATTCGTTGCTTCATGATCGCCATTGCATAATACACAAATTGAAGATTCGTTAGGACATTCTGTATGTGGTCCACCACATTTTTTACACCGCTCATTCCCTCTGCATTGGTTACTAATATGTCCATACCTCAGACATTTAAGACACTGAACTACCCGCTGTATGAATGGTTCTACCTCAAACACAATTTTTTCAATTATAACTTGTTTAGGTAACGTTTGACCTTTAAAGTTTACCAAAATTCTTTGTGTAGGTACATATGAAATTTCGTTATTATTTATTACTTTACGTTTCATTCTTCGCACTTGTAGAATTTCTAAATTGTTACCATATTTGGGTTTAATTAAATTAGCTAATTCTTGCTCTGAAATATCTATATCTACATGCTTTATTACGCCCTGTCTACGTACGTTAAACTGTGGTATATATACTTCGTATTTTTTTTCTGCAAGTAGTTTAGATTCTACCAATTTGTTTGCACTTTCTGCATTTATTAGTTCAACTTTTATTCTGTTATACCCTATAGCACATATATTTTTAATATCATCCTGTGATTGCGGAATTGCAGATCTAATTAATTTTGCCGTTGAGATTCTATGGAACTTACCTATATTACCTTCTTTATTTTGTACGTAAACAATGTATGGTCCGATATCACCTTTTGAGTATAAATTTATCTGATTATGTTCTTTTGCAACGTTTTTTGCGCTTTCTATATCTTTACGTTTTTTTAAAAGCGATTGAAAACCTTTTTCAATAATATTTGAATGTGTAATCTCCTTTGTAACAATACTATTTAAATTATTATTATCTAATTGATTTGTATTAGAATTGAAACCACTTACCGAATCTCTGTTTATTTCATTATTATTTGTATTTTTTTCGTTACCCTTATTTCTAGCACTTGATTCTATATCCTGTGTGTCCATTTCTGTACTCCAGTCAAAAATACTATTTTTCCCCCTGTCGGGGGGTTCAGGTTCGTGCATATTTTAAGAAACTATTAATTAGTCCACTAGTTCACTCGATTGTACGTCCGTTTACTATGAAACCTCAACACCGAATGTTCAAATAGGCTTAGAATGTCATGAAACGTCGAGATTTTGAGTTTGAGCGAAAAAAAAATTCTGTCTGTCGGTCTGTCTAACTTTTTCTTGTGCGCATGTTTACTCTGGAACCGTTTGAGATATTGACTTGAGTTTTGGTACGCATATGTACTTGAACAAGATCTGGAATTAGATTATATTTTCATCTCGTTCCGTCGAAGGGTTGGGGGGTAAATTGGGGTACATTTGGGGTAAATAGGTAAATCAAGCAGGTAAGAGTCCATAAAATTGGTATTTAGTATA
The DNA here is from genome assembly GCA_936432065.2 of Rutpela maculata. Classification (NCBI taxonomy): domain Eukaryota; kingdom Metazoa; phylum Arthropoda; class Insecta; order Coleoptera; family Cerambycidae; genus Rutpela; species Rutpela maculata. The sequence continues at coordinate 320,841,346 of OW386285.2, read as the reverse complement.
TACAGTGTGTCCCAGGATAGATGTAACAAGAAGTGTAATGGACCAAAAATTTTGGAATTTTGGAATGGTATTTGAGGATTCAGTCCTGCTTGTTGTAAAACTAAAGTATGCCAAAAATGACTTGATTTGGTGTCCTACAGGGTGTTTTAAAAACAAAGTTGTAAAAATCACCACTAATAAAGTACCTTTATTTTTCAAAATATGAAAAAATTCCACTAAGAAAAGTTATTTAGAATGCAATTTTATACCTCTATACCAAATTTCAGGAATATAAAATAATTTTTTTGAAAATTTTTTCAATAAATTAGTATTTTATTTTGAACTATTCAATTAAAACTGCATAGAAATTATTTTTTGTGAATTAATATTTGAAGTTATGTAGAAGCTAAAAGTAGGCTATGAGAAAAGCAGTGGGTGAGTAACATTTGCTCCTACACAACTTTAAATTCGCAAAAAATGGGAAGTTTCAAAAAAATAATTTTATATTCCTTAAATTTGGTATAGTGGTATAAAATTACATTCTAAATAACTTTTCTTAGTGGAATTTTTTCATATTTTTAAAAATAAAGGTACTTTATTAGTGGTGATTTTTACAACTTTGCTTATAAAACACCCTGTAGAACAGGTCATTTTTGGTATACTTTAGTTCTACAACAAACAGGACTCAATCCCCAAATTTTATTCCAAAATTCCAAAATTTTTGGTCCTCTTGTTACATCTCTGGGACACACTGTATAAGAGAAGCTAATGTCTTAAAAAAATTGTTGACATTAGCCACCCCCATTACCACCCCCACCCCATTATTAAAGGGGATGGAAAAAAATGTGATTTAGTGTGTGTACAAGAACCAGAAACTTCAAAATATTTTTTTACTTCATCCATCCCCTATCACCACCCCCACCCCTCTACCGATGTGGGGTATCGTTTTATGGGTGTTTGGGGTAGAGGATTTCAAATATTATATTATTAAAGTTCCATAAACAATTATTTCCACATACAAAATTTTTTCGTTGTGTGTGACTTGGATAGAAAATCTGGAGGCGGAAGTAATGATTCCTTGGGCAGCGGTTTTTTTTCTTAAACTTAAATAATTTTACCCTTTTTAAAAAGTACTAGACAATTCATAATAAATTTGAATCAATCACAGACAAATACACGCTTCTCAGATAAAACAGTAGTTAAACACCGGGAATAACCGCATTCAGTGAATAGGTCTAAATAAAGTTATTAACAAATCATTTAGTAGCAATACAATGCACCATTTCTCATTCTTCGAAAGGCAGGTGCACCCAAGTTCAGAAAATAATAAATCTGCAATATTTTATAAACATAATTGTTTGCTGGGATGCCCAGTACTTCAAGTCACTATAGGTAAAGATATAAATAACAACCTTACACTGAAAGTATCATTCTAGTCTGTTATTTTACTGTGTAACAAATTATATATACATACGGCAGTTACATACACATCAACAAAAATGAAAACTGCTTTTGTCTTTTTGTGTGTTATCTTTGGAGCTATGGTAAGTTAAATATTAGAAATGGTTTACTCAAAATTTAATTTTTTTTATTTTGAAAATTGAATAACAGCATGTTATTCTAATTGAAGTAAATATCTTAATTCAAACAAGCAAACAGACAATGTAGATGTATTTAAAATTCTATAGACAGCCCTTTTAAAATTTAACATTGCTAATTTAACAAACAACTTTTAGCAACTTTATAGTGCGAACATTGGCTGTGGACAAACTACGTTCAGAATAATTAGTTTCCAGTGCGATTTAAAAAGGTTCTTGTGAGATATTGATTTGAAACAAACAGTAACTGTGCAGAAATTTTTCATCTATAAACAAATTAAATCATTTAGCAGGTGTTATTTGATAAAAAAGCAATTTATTGCGGAAAATTAATTTCAATAGTGTCATGAACTCTCTGAAATTCGTGATACACCTGATAATTATAAAATATAAATATTTTCCTGCACCAGATATTTAACGAGCTTTTCGCATGACATCACTTTTTGATATTTGTTTGGGTTTAATTCCGTAATATGAGAACCAAAACTGTTTTCTCGTTAATTTTGGAACATGCAGGGGTGTCGCTATGGGGGGCGCTCCCCTTCAATATCGAGTTAGGAAATACAAGCTTCAGTTAGAAGAATTCGGGAAAAATGCCATCCCCCCCCGCTCATCAATTTTCATTTTGGAGAAAATTTTTTTGAGGAGTTGCGAAAATTGCTGTAGTGACACCCCTGCATATATGTGTCATATTTTGCTTAAACTTATAGAGAAACTCATTATTATATTTTAAATACTAGGCTGCCAGCGTCCTTATTGCCGAGGAGCACAAGCTTCACCACCTCCATGACGAATGCCAGTCCGATCCAAAGACATACGCTGACCACGAATTGTTGCACCATTTGTCAGAGAACCTAGACAATCCCCAAGTTGGGGCCCATATGCTTTGTGAATCGGTCAAAGTTGGTCTTCAAAAACCAAATGGTGATTTAGATTTGGATGTTATTGAAAGCAAAATAGCCCTTTCTGTCAGCGATGAAGCCAAAGTTCAACGATTAGTTAAAGAATGTGCCATCCAGAAGAAGACACCAGAGAAAACCGCCATTAATCTGTTCATGTGTTTAGACAAAGATGGTGTTACATATTTCCATGAATTTTAAATTAATTCTTGTTCCCTCCATAATGGAGTCATGTATCTCTCCAACAACTGAAAATTATTTGTGATATTTAGATAATACCGGGACTGTAATGTAAATATACACTTTGGAAAATAAAAATGTTTTAATTAGATGGTGTTTTTAATGTCTTTTGTCTTTTTGACCAGAAATTCAATAAAAATCTGCAATTAATAAAATGTACCGCTCGATTACTAGCAACAGATTGATTTACACAACTCTTCCTGATTAAATTTTAAAATTTGATTTATTAAATGCAGACTGGAGAAAAATATTAATTTCAGACAAGAACAAGGACATTCAGTTTTTAGTTTGTTTCTGTTTAGTAAGGGCCGTTACTTTCGGTCCCGATTAAACCCGATTAAACGTTAACGGTGGGTCAAACCAATTCAGTTACCATGGAAACAATTGTACTTTCAATGATTTGGCCGACGGTTAAAGTTTAACCACGTTTAACGTTGACAGAAAGTAACGGCCCTAGGAGATTTTATAAGTTCCTACCTCTGAAGTAGTATGGAGTGTATGAAGTTAATTGCATATTATGTATTTAATTACATCATAATAATCCTGATCTTGTCTTTGAATTTATTATTGTGTAGATTTTCTACAAATCTAATAACCAGAATGAAAAGAACAACGTAACAACCAAGACGATTAGAATTTAAATTATTTACATTATCTAGAATGATTTTCCTAATAAACTAATAGTGCAATAACTATAACTAAACAGGGTGTTTCAGTTAAAAGTTCCGGTATCATTATTTAGAAAAATAATAACTAATTAACTTTTTTAAACAAATTTAAATATCGTATGATTGATACCAAAAAAAGACAGTAAATAACTGCAGTTAGAATTTTACCTTCGAGGTCTACAGAGATAGCGCTGCGATTCTAAATTATTTTTCGGAACTTTGCAACATGATCTATATCATTAAGGAATAAATTATGAATAATTTTGATTATATAGAAAATTTTGTAAAATCAGCCTTTGTGGAGATACATGATACATTTTTTAAATGGGTTTTTCTGTGTAAATGAGTTTTTTTGTTAATAATTTTAGAACATAACAGAACTAGGTTATTTAGAACTTTTGTCTTATTAAATGCAATAAGTACTTTCTATATTACTATACAGGGTGTTTGGTACATCGATAGAAAGTTTTCACTGGGTAATAGTTGGGATCGTTTGGAACCTATATGACCATATTTACTCGTATGCAAAGTCTCACCGTTTTTGAGATATCGGCATTTTTAAATATTTTTGCGAAATAATTGAGTTGTTACTAATACATGTTATTTTTTATGATACTAAATACTCCAGCTTTCTTAAATATATTTCTTTAGATATTCTTAGTATACACTTTGTCGAAACAGTACAAAGAGAAATGCCGAAGTATTGGTACGAAAATTATGTAGGGCAATTTATGTGCTGAAATACATTGATTCGATTTTTCTTTTCTATTTTAAGCAAAATTTTTTCAAATGCGGCACTACTTCGAGAGATTCAAATAGTTTTAAAAACTTCTCTATTGCATACTCTTTTCAATGGTATACCAAGTTATGACAGAATTATAGTTCAAGAAACATATTTGTGGATAAGTATGTTTTTAATAAGGAAAGAATATTAAACAAAATCATAATAAATTCTTTCAGCCGCAAATCAGTGATATTATTTACTAATGTTTAAAGACAATTTTCTGTCTGTGATATACTGAAATAAAACCAAACGTATTTACACGTGCAGTGAACAAGAAATGAAATAAACAAAGGGTAGATATCAGGCGACCAGATGCAAAAAATTGTTTTCCTTGGATACCAGTGAGACACTTGAACGCTTGTGTCAAACGCTGTTTTATATAATTGTTCATAGTGTTGTCACATTTTTCTGCAATGGCATTTTTTTCTAATGCCGAATATGCCGATATTCTCTTTATGTACAGAATGGCCGACGGAAATGAAGCAGCAGCTACATATTTTCATCGGGAACGATTTCCAACAAGAAGAATTCCCAATGTCCAGGTGTTTTGTAACCCACATCAACGTATACGTGAAACAGGTACCTTTCATCACAGGAAACGGGTGCATATTGTGTAACATAGTCCTGAAGTAGATGAGCAAATTTTGGAGGATTTCGAAGCAGATCCTACCAGCAGTATTGGAAAAGTAGCTCGTCAACTAAATTTGTCCATATGGAAAGTTTGGACAATTCTTAGGATTGAAGGAAAACATCCATTCCACTACACGCCTGTTTAGGAACTCGAAGAAGGTGACCCAATACGGAGAATTGCCTTTGCCGTTTTGTGTTGAACGCTGATCTGGAAAATGAACGTTTTCTTAAAAGTATTTTGTGGACAGACGAGTCGAAGTATTCTCGATATTCATTACTGGGCTGATGCTGACAAAACCTCTTTTCAATACAAGTTCAGTGTGAATGTATGGGCAGCGGTAACTGACAGAGCTTTCATTGGTCCTTATTATCTTTTAGACAATTTAAATTGAGACAGTTATTTAGAGTTTTTGCAGAATAATTTACCATAATATCTTAGACAACATATCCATAAATGTAAGAGACAGCTTGATATTTCAAAACGACGGATGTCCTGCTCATTTCCGAATTACTGCGAGGGAAGTTTCAGACGAAACATTTCCTAATCGCTGGATTTGGAGAAATGGGCTAATATTGTGGCCAGCGAGGTCTCCAGACTTAACGCTCCTTGATTTTCATGTCTGGGGTCGAATGAAAGACTAGTTTTTGAGATTGAAATAACCGACCGTGACCATCTTGTACGAAGAATTAATAAGGCAGGTGCCAGATTAAGGGAAGAAATTACCACTACCTACTACACAAATACGAAAGAGGACACGTAAATGCGTTAGAAATGGAGGTTCTCATTTTGAAAATGAAATGAATTAATTATTAGTTTTAGTTACATTTGTTTTAGTTAATATTGGAAATAAGAGTAATAAAATGATCATTATTTATTTAATTTTTTTTTCCTCGACAAAAATGTAATATCTGCAAATATGTTTCCTTTTTAGTTTAATGAACTATAATTCTGTCATAACGTGGTGTACCATTGGAAATAAATAGAGAAGTTTTTAAAACTATTTGAATCTCTTGAAGTAGGCGCCACTTTTGAGGAAATTTTGCTTAAAATAGAAAAAAAAATCGAACCAATGCATTTCAACACATAAATTGTCGTACATAATTTTTATACCAATACTTCGGCATTTCTTTTTGTGTTGTTTCGACAAAGTGCATATTTAGGGTGGCCCATCTTTTTCGAAATCGAAATTTTTTATTTCTCACCCCTGCAAATGGTTCCATTTGAAGAAAAAACAGTCCCCTCAAAATATTATTGAGGCAAATTGAAGGCAAGGTGTGCCGCAGAATGCATTATTATGCAATAATAAAAGTAAATGGAATTATTTACATTCTTTGGTTGATGCATTGTTTTTTTTTTAATCAGCAACATTTATCTTTAGAATGACTAATCAAGTCATACAAATATCAAAGACATTATCTGTTGTGACTATGACATGTGTCATACTACTGTAAATTCGTAGACTAAGAAAACTAGACTAGAAGTTTTTGAAATAAAACTCTCGTTTTATCTTTGTGTATTTTATTATGAAACGTTTTTTTCATACATAGTACCAAATATTATCCTAAATCTACAAGACATATAGTAATAAAAACAATATTTTTTGCACTAGGCCAAAGCATGCGACATGGTTTCTTTTTTTACATTTGGAAACTGTGATTTATAATCATTTACAACTTGGAGTAAAAACTGTTTTTGGTCTTCATTTTTTGTTAAAATGTCATTATAGTCAGTAATAAGTTTGATTCCTCTCTCAGCGGCATCATTAACAACTTTAATTTTGTTTACAATATTGAAACATCGGGTATAACTTTCATTTTCCCTCCATGTTGTTGGATCATTTTCCAAAAATTCCATAGATAAACCTAATTTTTGAAAAAACTGTTTAGTGTTCTCGCATATGAAGTCCTGAATTTCCTTGTTTTCAACGTCAGTAATGTTACTAATCATAAGTCGTTTAATACCCTCTTGATTTGGTGCTTTCCTATTCAAAGCTTTAACCATTTCTCTTTTAGTAGTAACTGAAATATCGTCATCAAAGAAAGATAAGTCAACATTTACTGAATTAAGGTACCACAAATGGTTCACTATTTTCCTACTTACGGCTTGAGATATTTCTTTGTCAATATTTTGATAATTAATGAGTTCTTTACAAAAGTCTAAGTCATGAAGCGGTGCTTTACTAACAAATGACGCTGTAAACCAGGCCTTTACATAAACCTTTACAATAAAGAGACATATATCTTCAATACCTATTTTTTCTTTTTTAGTTAGTTGGAACTGATCTTGGAAAAAAAATATTTTTAGACAGTAAATGGCTTTGGCCATCCAACGTGCATAATGAAATGCCCCTGGTTGATATAATGTCGTGTGAGTGGGCTCTTCTTCAACAAAAAGTTTAGAAAGCATTAAAAATTCTTTATAATCATCACGAGGCTGTTGCAAAGTTAAAGCTGCATTTAGAAACTTTACAATTTCGGCTTTAACTGGTTGTAAAATGTGTTTAATTTTTGATACCTGAAATCCAGTTTTTAGTTTATTTTGATCTATTTTAGGCCAAAATTGCCTAAAACGTTTAAATAGTGGCACATTTGGACCAGATGAGGAAGGCATTTTTGTGTCAAACACACTTCTCAAAACCACTTCAAAAATATGATGTCTACAAGGAAAATATAGAATATCTCTTTCTAAATTTTTGTTGCAATAATGTGGCTGCCCCATTTATATAACCCATATTTGATGCTGTTGTATCACAACACAAAGCTATTACCTTTTCGTCCAAATTCCATTCACAAAGCACATCATAAACTGCTTCAGTCTGTTCTCTTCCAGTTGAATTGGGCAAAGCTGGTACTCCAAGTAGTTGTTCAATATCTCCACTAGTAACTAAGATAGCAAGTCTATCGATATTTCCCATTCCAGTGAGAGAAGGTAAAAGTTTTCCATCCCAATGGATGACTGGGGCCGGCAATTCAGAATTACCGAAGGCAGTTTTTAATATTTCAGCTCTTTCTTCGCGGATGCGTTATCTAGAGCGCTGAAGTGTGGTTCTGCTGATGGACAAAGATGTGGTGTCATGTCCTAGTGCTTCTGCTACTGCCGTCAAAATATGGACTCCATACCTATCGCTTATTTTGCAAGCATCAAATGCAGCGGCTATTTTTGGTGTGATGATGTTACATGTTCCATACAATCTCCTCTTTTTTGGCTGTGACGGGCTAGGCTGGTCTTGTAACAACTCTTCTTGGGCTTCGATTATTTCATCTTCATTTTCGTTGGAGTCGGCTGAATTACTACTTGATGATGGACAGGTGACTGTTTCCTCTAATCTAGCTTTTTCTTGTTGACTTCGTTTCATTCGTTCGGATAATTTCTGTAATTTCTCCTGAGCTGATTTTTCTTGAGAAGCAAGTTGGTAATCAATACCATGCATAAATCCAGAACGTCCCTTTTTTCTTTGGTTAATTAAAAACTGCTTATACAGAAAAAAATTAAGAAAAAAGTAATATAGTTCCAAAGCGGCTGGTTTTTGAAAAATTTTCTATATAACGGAAATTATTTAGAATTTATTTCTTAATCATTGTAGCTTCACACGAAATTCCTCCAATCTAATTTTGTCATTCTTGTCGGATGGAATTTAACAAAATGGTTCTTAATAACAATATTTCACAACCACTAACGGTAGTTTCAGGTGTCCCGCAAGGAAGTATACTTGGACCGTTGTTGTTTATAATTTTTACATCAAATTTTCACAAATTCTTGCAATACTGCACTTACCATTTATATGCTGATGATACACAGATTTATTGTTCATTTCATGTTGAAGATCTACAGGAATATAGGAATTTAATTAACAACGATATAAAGAATTTGGTACCAGTTTCTACTAACATTCCACTTAAAATTAACCCCAGTAAAAGTACTATAGTACTACCAGTACTAAAAGTCTTGGTCTTATTATTCATCAAAATTTAAGATTTAAACACCACATTACGAGTAAATTAAGATCAGCATATGCTGCACTAAAAATGATATACTCAGAGACATTTTTTAAGCATGGAAGTAAAAAGAAATGTCATGTGATTCTCTAGTTTTGTCCCATTTTAACCATTGAGATGTGGTTTATAGCCCTTGTATTGACAGCATCGACAAAATTCGTGTCTTCCTTTAGTTTTTGGAATTCAACGCCGTCAAAGAATATCTACAATCGCCGCACACTAACATGGCTTGTTTTTTTTTTTCATAAAATTTTAAAATTTAGATCACTACCTTACCTCTTCAACAAGCTCTCTTTTAGAAATGATATTCATAACATTAATGTTATCATACCTCAACACCGTAAGGAAATTTTCAAAATGTCATCCTCTTATAACATTGCTGCTTGTATAAAGAAGCCACCCTTTAATCTAAAATCTAACTTTTTCCTGTAACTTCTCTGTTTTCTTTTTTAATTTTTTTTTTTAAATTTTTTATTCCTCTCATTTCTTCCTCTCCCCTCTCCTTCGGCTCTAGTCTGCCTCTGTTCGCTCTGTTTTGATGTATTTCTTTTTTAATTTAATTATGAATTATATATTATCTAGATATGAATATAATGCCACATTATATGAACTTATATTTTTCTACTTCTTACGTTATTTATATTTGCAGTGCAAGAATAATTTACTGGCTGCGACAGTAAACTGAACTAATCGCCTTTTATTTACCTGTAAATGTAAGTTTTATATACTTTGTTATTGTTAATTATGTGAATTTGTTTAAATAATAAATGCTTTATTATTATTTTATATATTTTATTAATTAAAATAAAACATAATGAAATTCTGCGCATAACTTTAAAAAATAATGTTCTAGTTGTGTTAGTTTCCAAAATACGCCATCTCAGAAAACCGCAATTACACACCCGCTGGATGTGTTCTCTATTCATGCTCAGAGCTCCAGCGTTCAGTTTTCTGGTAAACATATTTTTTGCTGGTTAATTCTATAAGTAATCGATTTAATTAATTACAGCTTCTTGGAAGAAAAGATTCTACTATTTCTTATTTTAATTACCTTATTTATATTAACATCCTAACGAAGTTTAGCTAATGCTATTCCACCACTTAACCAGGATAGCGAGATGAGATACGGCCACCCATCCAAATGCCGGACTCAAACGGCTTGCCTTAACTTCGCCGATCGACATCTCACCATTTTCTAAAGCACTTAAAGCATTTTTTAGAGCATTCACTTTCTTACATGTCAAATTGTATATTTCACAGGTATCTCATTTTTATGCTCGTTTACAAATTTACATAACTACGGCGTTATGATCGCATGTCACGTGAACCGGACGTAGTGGCCGGCCTTGTGACATGGGGTTACCCTTAGATATTTTGACATCGGTACTCCGAAAAAAAGCAATCATCGAGGAGCTGATATTGTTGTATTAGTTATTTTATTCATGCCAGAAATTGTACCATTGTTGGGGAAACATTAGATTACATTTTTCAATGTGCACGAAAAGTCTATAAAAAACCCTGCTTTAAGCAAGATGTCTCGCCACTGGAACCGGTACCGTACCTCACTTCACGCATCTTACACGATATGATACCATTTTTAGATTGATTTGAACTCTCATTAAATTCTAAAATCGCTATTGAAAATTGGCAATCGTCTCTATATTTTGTTGTGTACATACAATCGCCGTCACATTAAACTCACCACCGTTAGAGATGCTCCTTTTCTAACCTTATTTGTAGTGGTGTGTGTTAGAAAGAGAGCATCTCCAACAGCGGTGAGTTTAACCTGACATCGATTGTACGTATGGAGAAGATTCACTTCTTTTTTTTTTTAATCGCTTTGTTCACTAACTGAACAGAACACAATAAAATTTCATATTGATCCGTTCCTTAATTTAATTATTATCAATAATTATTTAACACCGTCAAAAGATTTCACGGATCTCTTTTCTCGTTCTCGGAGTCTATTGGATAATTAATTAATAAAACAATAATTTTTTCGTCTAACTCAGTCTGTAACTAAAAAACGGAATAATTAATTGATTTAAAATTTTGATCGTGTAATCATTACATGTTTGGTAATAAAATTAGAAGGTCAAATTTTAATAAGTGTAGGACATACTTTTTTCTAAGACGACGTCGATAAAATGTGAAAACTATTGTAAGCAGGAAACTTTTTGTCTTCCAAAATAAACAAGGGAAGAAATGAAGGTAATAGAGTTAACTTTTTTCTTTGAAACTTTTTTTTTCTAGGATTAGCAGTTTTAGAGAATATCGCATAAGAAAATACGAGACACTCTCACGGATGAAAGGCCGCAGAGAATGACAAGAATGGTGTCTATCATCAGAATACAGCTCAATTGAAATTCATTATTGTCAACCTTGTAGTTCAATTGCCGTAAGCAATTATTTAATAAAACTCACAGTAATCGCATTAGCGCCAATTTAAGTCAATTTGTTTTGTATCTGTATAATTTCTTAACGAAATTTTTTTTTTTTTCTTAAATACCAAATATAAAAGAGAAATCGAAAAAAAAATATTTTATTTATTGTTTATTTTTTATATCCATTCTTTTTTTTTATCTCGACAAATTATTGAACTAGAATTTAAATGATTCTTTGTGGCGATTAAGCCTATTGCCTATTGCATAGCATGGTCTCCCTATTTTTAGTTTGTTGATGTTCACTGCTTTGTTCAGTAGATGTGTTGGGTTCCTTCCTTGGGTATGTCCCCAGTACTTCATTGCGTACATTTCTATCATTTTTTTAATTGGCTTTCCTCCTAATAGTGTTGATATTTTATGTCGCTGTTTTCGTCATGTTGTTTTTGCAAGTAGTTGGACGATGTCCTTTTCTCTTCTCAAAACTTCTTCCGTTAGCTTTTGTTGTTGCCGCGTTTTTTTACTCCATATGCATCGTTGGCCGCTTGACTGCTATGTACATATATTTAGTAAGGTCCCATAATAGCTTATTTTTCTCCGTGAACGGTATGATTGCTCTTGTGACTATATGCCGTATGCCGTTTTGATTCTCTCCTTTACTGTATCTCTCCATTCCAGTTGGTTCGTCAAGTCTGTTCCTAGGTACTTCAATTTGTTCGTTGCTCTTAGGGAGTATTCATCTATTTTGTGTTCCTCTCCGCTGGTTCAACTCTGACGGGTCTCGCTCTGTTATTAGGCTTTTCTTGAAGTTTGTTTTCAATCTAGATGTGTCCTGCGGCGATTATATATGTGTTTTCTTAGAAAATGTCATTTTTCTGAAAGAAGCCACCTACCTCCGTTGAAGTGCTGTGAGAATTCAGTTTTGACGCAGTGTATCAACATTTTCTCATTGATTTTTTCGGGTTTACTTTAAATTAAATTCGTTTGAATACTTTTAATAATTATGAAAAGCCTCGCTTGAAAATTTACCTAAAAAAGTGTTATGACAATACTTTAAGAGTAATGCATTTGATTACTGCGGGTTTAATTTACTTTAAATTCGTTTGAGTATTCTTAATAATTATGAAAAAGAATTATTTGCGGGTTAACACAAGAAATTTATATGACCATACTTTACGAACAATATTTCGGGTGTAATTTAAATTAAATTCATTTGAATATTTTTATGATTAAAAAATAATTTACTTGGAGGTTTACACAGGGTTATTATGGTCATTCTTCAATATTTACCGCTCTGCCATATATTTGTCGATAGATGCGACCTTTCAAGGGTTTAGAGCTAAACGCTTCAATGGTTTATTGCAGCAGGCCCTACTTGTAATTTATTAAGACATAAATAAACGTGACAGATGAATGGGTACTTAGAAATGAAAAGGCATTTAGCTCTTATATATCCTTGTTATTTATTGCCTCTTCCCGGATTGTTTGTTTATATACTCGTTTCTTTAAGCTCGTTTCTTTACGCACCACACTGATTGCCACCAAATAACTCTGTATTAGTTATTTTCAAATATTAATTATATTTCAACTTTGTTCTTTTGTTGTGACACATCGATTTACGCGGAATTTTTTGAGCTACAATTCAACTCGGCTTTATCAAATTTAATACAGTTTTACCCGGTATTTTGCGTTTGAAGTGGGAGCGTTTCAGATGCACATCCGTTCACTCCGACCTATCCCATTGAAGCATCGGAAAAAAACAGCAATCCTTTGAAACAAAGTACCAAGCTCGAAAAATGGTCGAAATTTTTCCATTTTGAAAGGTCGTATCTAATGACTCACTCAGACTAGAAAAACGTTTTTTAAAATTATTTATAGGATATGTACAGGGAGAAGAGTATAGAAATTAATGGTTCATGGAAGACCATGTGGTAAGAGCAGAAGAGGACACCCTGCAAAATGTTGAGATGTTACCAATAAACTGATGGGAATGTGCTTCGTTAAAGCTGAACGCTTAATAGACAACCGCGACAAATAGCATGATGCCGCTAGACATGCCACAGAGCAAACTAAGGGCGACTAGATTAATTTTTGAGTCACGGAAAAGCCTGCCAAGTTGCTGTGAATTATAGAAATGAGAAGTAGAGAACAGGGAATTGAGCGCAATTTTACTCACCTTTAGACCACCTTTACGAATGATTGATTATCATTCCAAGAAGCCTGAATAGTACGATTTTTGTTAAAAATGGGATTTTTTGAAATGGAGTATCTTGGAAACATTTTTTTACACAAAATTCTTCAGATTTCGTTTTTTTTTGTCACAGAACTGATTTTAATATAAGACGCAATGGAACATAACAATCCACGATATTATGATTATTTAAAACTGCTGCCCAAGGAATCACTACTTTCATATCCGAATTTTCTATCCAAGTCTTTTACATCGAAAAAGGAATACATAAAAACAAATCTTTTAAGAATTTTATGAATATTAGCGGCTTGGCCCACAAAACCAAGTGAATGTTGCATTACAAACATTACATGTAAACATGTTTACCCTTTCACAGTATGACATCAAATATTAATAACTAGTATTTCAATCTTGTTTCCTCACCTCGTTTCACCTTGTCCCACCGTGTCCCACCGTGTCCCGCTTTGTCCCAATTTCGTCTCATCATGTTACACCTTATCCCACCTTCCCCTAATTATCCTTAATTACTCTAAATCGCCCGCTAATCACTCTTAATTACCCTCCATTATTTACCCCCCAAGCCCCGTCCCCCCGTGACGTCACAAAAAGGAGGAGACCTAGGACCTACTATAATACCCTACTCCGGAGAAATTTCGAAAAAATTTCTCGTACTTTCGAGAAAAATTTGGTGTATTCCATTTGAACAATAAAAATTTTTAAAAACGTATACGTCCACTGGATGTGGAAGTAAAAGAGAATTCTGGGTTCTTGACCAAGTTGGCATTGACAAACATAGGGTCTTATTTTGGACACTTAAAGGTTACAGCAACAAAAACAAAACAGTCGTTACCTATTAGGATTTCACTAGTCATTGGTACTTTCTTGAATATAATATGTATTTAACTGTAAGCGCAATCTATCACAAACATCTTTACGTTTTACAATGGGTACGATACGTCCTATATTAATATTTTTATTATAATTTTTGAGACCCACCCTAAAAAATACTATATACGCCACTGTCTTTGAAGTGAAACGTGGAGAAAACTAGGACGCTGATAAGGCTCTCATTTACGAAAAATTCCAAGATTATTACTTTATTACTTCTTTTGTTTCAATACGGAGGATTTTACTCATACGTTCATATGACAATTTCTAATTGATCAACCACAGAAAGGCAACACGCTTTCCGTGCGGATAAGTAATAGTTAAGCACCTGAAATAACCGCATTCAACTATTAAGTATAATAGAAGATAATTATGAAGTATTTGTAGCAATTAGCATATTTACAATACAAAGCTCCATTTCCTATTCTTCGAACGACGGTAGGTGCACCCATGGTTCAGAAGAAGTCAGAAAAAGTCAAATTTGCATAATTCTATAAACACAATTGTTTGCTGGGATGCCCGGTGCTTGAAGTAAATATATGTAAAGATATAAATAAGAACCTCAAACTGAAAGTATCATTACAGTCTCCTACTTTACTCTAACAAATCATATATACCTACGACAGTTAGAAACCTCAACAAAAATGAAAACTACCTTTGTCTTTTTGTGTGTTATCATTGGAGCTATGGTAAGTTAACCATTAGAAACAATTTAATGAATTTTCTTTTTGTCTTGCAAAATTTAATAAAAAGATACATGTTGAATTAAATATCATAATTCGAACAAACGGATAATATAGACCTTTTTAAAATGTAATACTTCTAATTTTGCAAACAGCTTCTAACAACTATACAATACAAATATGAACTGTGGACAAATTATGTTCAGAAGTTTACAGTGCGATTTGAAAAAGTTCCTGTGAGGTATTGATTTTAAACAATAGTAACATAGTGCATAAATTTTCCATCTATCAGCAAAGTTTTATCATTTCGCAGCTATCTATTTGGTAAAAAATTAATTTATTGTCAAAAATTAATTTCAATAATGCCATGAACTGTCTAAAATTTGTGATACATCTGAATTGTAGTATATAAATATTTACATGCAACAAATTTAAGGAGTTTTTCTCATGACTTAACTTTTTTAATATTTACTTTAGTGGAGTCAAATTAGGATAAAAAAATTCGCAATGTGAATTGTCTGGTCAGGGCAACTTTTTGTTTTAACGTGTTCAGGGGATCAACTTAAGTTAAATTTGGACTGGTAATTTTCCAGTGTCTATTCTATTGTCTCTGCTACTTGAAAATAATTCAAAGCTACAATTGTTAAAAGATACTGCATAGAAACCCAAAAGTGGGATCTTTAGTGATTTTGTTAGAGATCCGAATATCACCAAATATCTCTACAAGTTATATTATGTTCTTACAAACTAGGCTCAAATGGCTTGATGTCCGAGTGGGTAAGGCGACGAGCACTTTTTAGTGTTGTGTTTATTTTTAATTTACTTTTAGGTCCATGTGGACAATAAAATATTTTAGCCTAGTAGCCCCCACTCGAACTACCTTTAAGCTGCCCCACACCCACCTCGACGTCACCTGTCCTGGTCGTGTGGCTGGCTCCGGGTTAGGCTCCGAGGAGGCACATGTGCTCTAGTCTTAATATTGAATAAATACTGTTGAATTGAATTGAATTGAGCACTTTTTATTCAGGGTGCGGACGTCTCGAGTTCTAATCCTGCTAGCGAAATATATATTTTTTATTGTATCAGTAATATTAAAAAAGTTTTACAAAGCTGTATACATGAACATGAGGGTAGTTGTTCAAGTTAGGTTGGTTTACCATTTTCATGACAAAAATTAAAAAAGTTATAAAAAAATTGAAAATGTGCATTATGTTCTCAAAGTCGCATTATTCGATGTTATTTTAACAATTGTAGCTTTGGATTATCTTCAAATAGCAGAAACAAAATAATAAGAGTTGGGGAATAACCAGCCCAAATTTCTAGAAGAAATATCGATTTTTTTTATTTATAAGTGACGTAAACGTAAAAACTAACGTATCTCAGCTCCAAATGCAAGTACGGCATTAATTTTTTTTTCGGCAGTTGTGTTTTTTAATCTACTTTCATTACTCGTTTACCGTTTTTGATTTCACAAAAAAAAACAGAGAGTTACTTGAATTTGTTTATAACTAAAATTTCGAAAACTATGAACAAATGCAATAAACGGGTTTAAATTTTGAAAAAAAAATGTTTTCTCCGTAATCTTAAAGTATTTATAGAATGCTACAATTTGAGCCATCGTACAGATTTCTTGATCTCGATGGCAGGATTTCACAAGGGTGCAAAGCTTTAGCAATAATTGTATATTTGA
Source organism: Rutpela maculata (assembly GCA_936432065.2). Classification (NCBI taxonomy): domain Eukaryota; kingdom Metazoa; phylum Arthropoda; class Insecta; order Coleoptera; family Cerambycidae; genus Rutpela; species Rutpela maculata. The sequence goes on along the minus strand of OW386285.2, from coordinate 320,824,719 downwards.
GCCGTTTTAATAATCACTTAGATTTTAAATTTTAAACGGTAATTGTACTTTGTATGAGCTATATTTTTCCAAAATTTTATTGAAAATTATTCTTTGTTTTTGAAAGAACAGCAATTCGTTTAAAGACGTAACAATTGGAAAGAACTGTTGTTTATGTACTTTTATTCCACAACACATAACGAACATTTTTCTTCTCTTTGTTGATTTCCATAGGACTCATAGATTTCGAGATATTCAAAGAAAACCGATGAAAAACACAAATTGTTTAAATAAACAATACGCCGACCTCGCAAAACTGAACTGTGAACTATAGTTGACCCACTAAATACGTTAAAATAAAAAAACCGCCCTGACCAAACAATTCACATTAAAATCCTAATTTGACTCCACTATTTGGGCTGAATTCCGTTAAAAGAGAACCGAACTAGTATCTCGTCAATTCTGGAACATAAGGCATATAAATGTTATATTTTGTTTAAACTTGTAGAAGAGGAATAAACTCAATTCATTATTTTGTTACCAATATTAGGCTGCCAGTGTCCTTATTGCCGAGGAGCACAAACTTCACCACCTTCATGACGAATGCCAATCTGATCCAAAGACATATGCTGACCACGAACTGTTGCATCATTTGTCAGAGAACCTGGACAATCCCCAAGTTGGAGCCCATATGCTTTGCGAATCTGTTAAAGTTGGTCTTCAAAAACCAAATGGTGATTTGGATTTGGATGTTATTGAAAGCAAAATAGCCCTTTCTGTCAGCGATAACGCCAAAGTCCAACGATTAGTTAAAGAATGTGCCGTCCAGAAGAAGACACCAGAGAAAACCGCTATAAATTTATTCATGTGCTTAGACAAAGATGGTGTTACATATTTCCATGAATTTTAAATTAATCCTTGTATATTTCTTTGTTTATCCCTCCGTAATGGTGTAATGTATCTTTCCAACAACTTAAAATCATTTGTGATATATAGATAATACTATGACTGTAACATAAATATAAACTCTGGAAAATAGAAATATTTTAAATGAATTATGTCGTCATTGTTTTTCTATTGTCTTGTTACCCACCGAACCTCTATTTAAACAATCTACACCGTTCGATTACTAATTTCAGGTTGATTTTTGTGACTAAATTTTAAAAGTTGGTTAGTTAAATGCGAATTGGAGAAAAAGATCATATTCATACAAAATAAGAAGATTTACTGATTTGTTTTCATTTCAAAATTAATTTGTAAAAGATTTTACAATGTCCCTCCTACCTCTGAAACGGTTTCTACAAATACTAATATACTTGACATTATACAATAACATGCTTTAGTCATACTATGCTGTAAGCTTATTGTATTGCAATTATAATTTCACAGTTTTCAGTTGACATTTTAGCAGTCATTGAATGATGTATTTTTTTCTTTCTATTTCTGTTTTTTAGTTTCAATTGTGAAATGTATGTATTCCTTAAATTCTCATGACCAGAAAATTATATGTTTAATTGATATAGAAAATATTTTAATTATTATTTGAAACAAATAAGAATTAATAAATACAGAATGTCACCTTAGTCATCTAAGAAAAAATGTCAATGTATTACACGATCTGTTATTGAGGCCAAATTAAATTGATATAATTAAAAAATTACTAGAACAGTTCATTGTTTACAACAGTATTACTTTTTTTAATTTATTCTGCTCATTTAAAAACAATTAAAACATTTCTTTGAGAACATTTCATCAAATATTAATTAATAAATATATTTATGTTGAATTCTGACATCGGGCTAAATCATATACCTATATGTTTTATTGATTTTCTTAAAGTTGTATATACCTTAATATAGTCACTGATTTAAATACTGTATTAAAATTTTTATAATAAAAAGCTAGTTCTTTTATATCGTTTAATTATTCTGTGGTAATAAAAAACCTTGCTGGGTTGATAGTCAACTAAAGATTGTTGAATATATTTAAATAAATAATAATACTTATTTACATCATCAATCGCATTTTATAATTTATGAATTACGTATTTAATTGAATCAGTTGTTTTAAACAGGTCATGAATCACTATGTTTATTAAATTAGGTCAGAAAAGTAAGGAAATAATATATAAAATAAATTAAAATAGACAATCGATTTATCACTGATCCTAAAGAAATAATCAATTCTTTTGTTAAATATTAGTTAGGTCCGACTCTAACTATAAACTAAACAGTTAATTCATTTAAAAATCTTGTTTTATCTCTCCAATATTACTGAAACTAAAACAATTGGTTCCCGTCTTAAGCTAAATTAGGCACCAGGTGACAACAAAATATCCAGAACACGTAAAGTGATTGTAACAACAATGGGCTCATTTAGCACTTTTTTTTATTTGATTATCGGAAAGATCTTATAATTTTAAGATCCTGTGTAAAAAACTAGAATTTTGTGAGACCTATAAATCGTCTAAAAAAAATCATAAATTATTATAGTTTCACAATATTACGGTACAAACATAGTGGAGCGCCGAGTCAAGGTGCAAGCAGCGAGGTAAGCAGCGAGTGTCGGTTCACTCGATTGCAGATATATAGTGGAACGTCGATGTTAGCTTCAAACACAAGAGGTTAGGTATATTTTTGAGCTTTTTGTTTGTTCATCTGCAGTAGTAAATATGAGTTCAGACACTGAAGACGGGCTTCTAGTTAAGAGCATAGCACAACGAATCTAGAGAGTGTTGAGTACATCCCGTTAACCAAACTAGAAGAAAATTAGGACAGTATCACAACCTTTTTCAAGAACTGAAAAAACACACTGACCGTACGTTAGGATGGACTATGCAACTTTTGATTATATGTTGGCCAAACTTGCACCTCACTTAGAAAAAAAATGGACAAATTTTAACCATAGCACAGTGGTCCCAAATTGAGTTTTTTGGATCAAAAATGACTAGAGAGCGCAAATCTTGTCGAAAATGAACAATTTTTTTTTTAGTTAAAGCTTACCGAAATTTCAACAAATCCTCGGAGCCCTAATTTTGCAGAAAAAATGTCCTTTTTTATTATAGTAAGTTAAAGGCCAAAACATTTTTTTTAGATAAACAGCTTATCTAGCTTATCTAGACTATACTTATTCCTGTGATCAGGGTGTGACTGATTCCACAGTGCTTTTCGATAGTAAACTGACAGAATTAATTGTTCGACTTTAATTTTTAACTGGTTCCTTGCACCTCATGAATTATGACTGTTTAGCGCGCTTTGATTCGTTAAACATAGTGGAGCGCCGAGTCAAGATGCAAGCAGCGAGGTAAGCAGCGAGTGTCGGTTCACTCGATTTATGCAGGTATATAGTAGAACGTCTATGTTACCTTCAAAGGTATATTATTGAGCTTTTTGTTTGTATCACAACCTTTTTCAAGAACTGGAAAAACACCCTGATCGATTTTTTCAGTATGTTAGGATGGACTATGCAACTTTTGATTATATATTGGCCAAAATTGCACCTCACTTAGAGAAAAAATGGAAATTTTAACTATAGCACAGTGGTCCCAAATTGAGTTTTTTGGTTAAAAAATGACTAGAGAGCGCAAATCTTATCGGAAATGAACAATTTTTTTAACCCCGACCCCAAAAAAAGTTTGACGCGTATGTTTGTATGTGTGTCTGTCTGTCTGTGGCTTCATATCTCTTCAACGGTTGATCCGATTTTGATGTAGTTTTTTTTATTTGAAAGAGTATTTTGTCGAGAAGATTATAGGCCATATTAGATTTTGATGTTTGGTTGCCATCTTGAATTCGCCATGTTGAACTTCTCTAGAAATTGTCCGATTGAAGTAAAATTGAAAATGTGCAGACAATTATGGTAGCCGAACATGATTTAGGCCTCATTTTGATTCGGTCATATGAAACTGGTACGATTAGATACATTGATCGGGGTTTTTAAAAATTTTCAATTTTACTTGTTAAATTAAAGCTTACCGAAATTTCAACAAATCCTCGGAGCTCGAAGCCCTAATTTTGAAAAAAAAATTCCTTTTTTATTATATTAATAAAGGCCAAAAAATTTTTTTAGATAAACAGCTTATCTAGCTTATCTAGACTATACTTATACCTGTGATCAGAGTGTGACTGATTCCACAGTGCTTTTCGGTAGTAAACTGACAGAATTAATTATTCGACTTTCATTTTTAACTGGTTCCTTGCACCTCACGAATTATGGCTGTTTAGCGCGCTTTGATTCGTTTAAAAGAAATCGCGAATGTAAATCGTGAAGTGATGCTTTGCTAATACCGATGGACGCAAGCGCTCAGCGCATCTTTACTATGTGCGCCTCCTACTGAATGTACCTAAATAAATCGCGCATCGATGCTTAGCCCGCTGCTTGCATCTTGACTCGATGCTCCACTATGTTTGTACCTTCGAGAATATAGGGGAAAATAGAGGTCGCCAAACAGCTGTTTGTTTGTTCGGGCTACAACTGTAAACAAGCAAATTATTAATCCCCGATTCCATGGCTGGTGCAAAATAATGATCTAATCCCCGTAGGGGATCCTTTCTAATATGGCGTTTAGTATCATTTGCGTATTGTTTACTTTCGTTTTCTATTGTGTTTTGTGGGTATTTACTTCAGTGTTTACTACGCCTCTCGCCTCCCTCGCCCATATGTGTTGAGAATAAACCATACGCATTATATGCTCGAAGTTTTGTACCGTTACAAATCGCTAACTCAAGCAGTGTGTTTTGAAGAATTTCAGTTTATCAACTATTTTCACCGATTTATATTACTATTCTGTGACGTCACGATGTTCATCGCACCGCGCTTCCAATTCCCTTTTTAAAAGTCGTATATTTCGAAAATCACATATCGAATTCATCTGAAATTTTCAATAACGTCTAATTTTAAGTAATACTTTATCCACAAGAAATAACAACTACTAAATGAAATTTATTAAATGAGCTCATTTAAAAAATACAATTCTAAAGTAGCCAATAAACTGCTCTAGTAATATTTTAATGATACCAGTTTAATTTGACCTCGATAAGAAATATATCCTGTAAATACACTGAAAATATTCTTTCCATTCTGATCTGACCAAAGTGTTAATAATATAATTTCCTGGTTCTATGAATTTATTTAAAAAATACATTCCATTTATAATAGAAACCAAAAAACGGCCACCTTAAGTACGAAAAACACATGATTCAGTGTCTGTCAAAAAGTCGCCAACTGAGAACGGTATAGTTAAATAATTATAAAACAGTAGATTTACAGGAAGATACTGTGACATTCATATTTTAATTCCTCTTTATTAATTATACTTAACGTTGGCATAAGAAATACAAATCTTTGATATACAGGATGAACCACTTAAAAGTCCTGACTTCAATTTTGAGTAAAAATGGTCATTTTACAAATTGAGATATGGCGTTGCGATGCAAAGAAATTATTTGACTTCATGTACCTTGATTTTGTTGAAAACTGTTATTTCCTCATTTTGCAACCAAACTCCGTATTTAAGCTTTTCTTCATAACCGAAAAAAATTTGTTAACTAAAATTATCAATAAAATTAAAAAAAAAGATAGTTTGTCTAAAACCGATTTATTATTTTCTAATTTTTAGAATACTGTATAATTTATATTAAGTTTGACAACTCTTATGACTTCCTAAGACAAGCAAACGTTTTATAAAAAATGACTTTTTCTCGGCATATCAAAAATAAGAAAGTCTAATAGAATTCAGGGACACACTGTATATTCGAATATTGAAGAAAATGATTAAAATCTCAAAAAAAAAATCGGGATGGATAGTGGGTTATAGTCAATAATGTGGTGGACTACTTCAATGCTCTAGACATTCATTCAGTACATTGCGCGTTGGTCTAATCTGATGAGATCATAATGTAGTGTTGAGATGCCTCATCCCATGTTACCTTTACATGACAGCCTCTAAAAATTGTGAGGGATAGAGCCCATTTTATTCGTGATATTCCATACTTAATCTCACATCTAAAGTTCCAGCCCCTTCCAAGGCCATGGAAGAAAATTAACTTGGGAATTGAGGCAATGGATTGTCGTTATTTTGTCACAAATAAAGAGATATTATCTTCTTGGAAAATGGAATTGGGAAGCATCTTAAGACATGACAGGTATAATGAATCAGAGGGATGATGTACTACGGTATGCAAGGACCTTCCAAATCATAACCACCCCGCAGTTCGATGCTGTGGTCGAGAGTAAATTCACACGTCTAGCTTCGCATGACCTACCTGTATTTGAACGAGACGTAGCGAGAGCTAGAGGTAACCCGATAAGTAGACTAAAATTTCACGTGTTACTGGTCCTGACTTCTCAGCTTTTCAGGCATTCTCGTTCCAGATTACCTATCATAAATTGTTCTGTATCATCGTGATTACTTAATATTCGGCTGCTCTCGAGATATATACTGCCGACATAGATTGTATTTTCATAATTATTATGACATGAAGCTGGCAGATATTTGCGTTATTAACACAGAAACGTCATTCCTCTAAACGGATTTGATGAAAAATTAATATCTCAGTACACAACACAGATGTCGAGACTAGAAACCCAGAAGGACTCCAAAAAACTAATGGCAAAGGCATGTATCTATCAATCAACAAACTTCTATAAAAACAAAATACACTCAAAATTCAGAACATACCGAAAAATCAGCACAGTTCTTAGGAATCCAAAATTGCTCCAGAAAGTTAAGAATTATACGAAATTCCACGCCAGCACTGCAAGTCATACATAGGACAGACAAGCAGACACGTGAGTATAAGAAAGGAAGGACATGTAAATACAGTATGAAAATAGAAGATATCATCTTTCTTGACACAGCATGTAAGAACTGGAGGACAATATCAAAATAGTAGCCATTATCGAGCATTACATCTCTAAAATCACCACATAGCTGTAGAATTTGAGTTACATTAAACTATATATGACAAGAAACCCACTCTCACAAACAATTTGTTTATTTTCGTAAATTTACCCAAGTTTCGGAGGCGAGGGAGAAATAGTTAGGAATGAAAGTAAATGGACATGTATCTGTTGCCGGTGCCAGTCGTCTTATTCCTTTCAGCTGTCCGGATCACTAGTAGGTTAGAGATGATTTCCACATGGAGGAGAATAGTCTAAACGGTTAACCAAAGGAAGGATTCACACGCACAATTGTTTTTTAGTAAGTGTAGGTGCACTGTTTTCGGGTTGAAAACGTTGTTAGTTCTGTCTTCTGATCTCTTGGAGAGAGGCGTAGTCATACCATTCCTAATGTCGGCGCGGTGCAAAGCGCGGGAAAGAGGAAAGTTGGTAGGCGCAGTGGCGGAGGGTTAAGGGGAAAAAATAAGGACGAAACATAAGCCATGGCGATCGAGAAAACAAAGTTGTCGCTGATAGCTAGTTCAATTCAAGCAACGAGAAGCAGCAGTTGATATCTATCAGCGAGAACCTGAAGAAAACAGATGTGACCTCCGATTAAAGAACTTATATCTAGATACATAATGGCATTACTTTGTATGATGCTGAAAGACTCACAATCTAAGGCACTTCTTTCATAAGTTGCTGATTGGCCCATCGGCCTATTCGCGACCGCTTCGTACACAGTTTCAATTATCATAATCTCAGTTTGACACAGTGTCCGCCATTAATGTGAATAAATGTTTTTCATGTTCTCCGATGAAAAAGTGGTGAAGAAGTCATATTTTATTTAAAGTTGTGATTTCCTAATACCTAAATAATATTCCCTATTCATATTTACACAGTTTAGTGACAATTTAGTGCAACATGCAACAGTGATGTGCCATTTGCAGAAATCGATCGTTTCATAAGTAAGTAGGTCATAGTCGTAACATGATGAGGTTCAGTTTACAGTTTTAATAATATTATTGTAAATAATATTCTTCCAATACATATTTCCCTTGAATAAAACATCTTTACCTAATATATTTTTTAAATCTGCGGTAATATTCCTAGAGGTTAACCAACAATTATTACATAAAATAGATACAATATTGTACATTTTCCATTCTACACATACCCGCCACTGCTGCCTATGGGATGTGATGTTCATCTATCCATTTTAATGGACATATAATGTGACTATGTTAGGAGCAAATAAGGTATATGAAGAACAGGTAGCCATTATATATCTAGATATCAGTTCTTTAATCAGAGGATGTGACTTTGCCGAAAAGTCGTTTAGACAATCACGGTCTCTCCAGGAGCCTACACTCAAAGAAATAGTATGGGTAAATTCAACAAAAAAAAATGGTTAACTAACAATATCGTTAATTTTGTTAAACTAAATTATATTGATGGTATTTTTAAACAAGAGGTGATTGTTATTTTAATTAATAAAAAGTTGTCGTACAACAAAGCAAACATTAACTTAAAAAATAGATGAATAAGACTATTATTTTTTTCGTCTGACTATTATTTTGTTGAATTCTGTCAAATTAAACTAGATAATAGTATATTTTATTTTTAAGTATTATCGAATTGTAATTCTAACCCAGTATTAGTTCGCTGTATTATTGTACTTGGTAGACAAACCAATATTATTGTCGTCTTCTAGAAGTTCTAAAAGAATTACCATAAAATTTGCTTGCTTACCACGTAGTCTATTACAGAAATTATTCCCAGATGACGCCACATACAAATCACTGACAATAATCAATCATGCATTATCTTATACTCTTATGAATTTATAGAAAATTAATAACATGATTGCAATGTTCAAATTCTCTCAGGGATCATCGATATATTTGGATGGATCTTATAAACGATCTATAATCTTTGGTTTGGGTGGTCTGATGTCTCAATACTGAGATTCTGGCTAACCAAAAAAAACTTCATCATACAATAAAGTGTAGATCAACCTAAAAATTAGTTGGTGAACAAAAAACAAAGTCGTTGTACTATTTAATTGTAGACCAAATTGAAAATGGTTAGTGAACATAAAGAAATGTCATTGTATTATTTAATTTGTTACAAGAAGGTATGATTATTAAACTACTATTTGTTTACGAAAACAAATAAAGTTGTATGACTATTCTTTTCTGATTGATTTAACTATGAAACTAGATAGGCGCGATTTCATATGCTCTTTTTGGTTGAATTTACCTATCATTTTCCTTGAGTGTACCCGTCATGCAGGACTACACTCGGAAATTTATATGTAAACTGTTAGATTCATGGTTCGATTTAGGTAAAATTCACGTTTTAAATTTGGCGTAGTGAATGTTTTCTTGTTTTTATCTGAAATCATTTATTTTCTTCAATCTGGAATTAATATACCCAATTTCTTAATATTTAGTCGAGAAAAGTTCTGGAAATCAACTTTAACTAGTATTCGAACGGTATAGATGTTTTAGCTACAGTGTATTTGTGGGCAACAAAGGAAAAGAAAAATAATAGAAGCAAAATCCATTTAAAATATTTTTGTTTTCCTGAGTTTATTTTTATATTACAGGTATGAAATTATCTATATATATATCACAATTAATTTTAGGTTGTTGGAAAGACAAATGACTCCATTACGGGGGGATAAAAAAAGAGAGAGAACAAGAATTAGTTTAAAATTCATGGAAATATGTAACACCATCTTTGTCTAAACACATAAATAGATTTATGGCAGTTTTCTCTGGTGTCTTCTTCTGGACGGCACATTCTTTAACCAATCGTTGGACTTTGGCCTTATCGCTGACAGAAAGGGCTATTTTGCTTTCAATAACATCCAAATCCAAATCACCATTTGGTTTTTGAAGACCAACTTTGACCGATTCACAAAGCATATGGGCTCCAACTTGGGGATTGTCAAGGTTCTCTGACAAATGGTGCAACAGTTCGTGGTCAGCGTATGTCTTTGGATCAGACTGGCATTCGTCATGGAGGTGGTGGAGCTTGTGCTCTTCGGCAATAAGGACGCTGGCAGCCTAGTATTTAAAAGGAAATTATGTACTGACTTTATTTCTTTACAAGGTATTAGCAAAGTATAATATGTACATGCAACATGTCCCAGAATAGATGTGACAACAGTTCTGGCTTTATTACTATGAGATTTAGTTTTATCAAATATTGAGGAATGTCATGAGAAAAACTAAATAATTATGTCGAAAGGATCTATAATTTAGCTATTAGATATTTCACAAATTTCAGATAAATTGTGGCAGCGTTGAAATTAATTTTAATTTTTGACAAATAAATTACGGTTTGTGACAAATAAATAGCTCCTAAATGATCAAACTTTGCTAATAGATGGAAAATTTATGCAGTATGTTACTGCTTGTTTCAAATCAATACGCCACAAGATCTTTTCTAAGTCGCACTGCAAACCGATTCTGAACACGATTTGTCCACAGCAAATGTTCGCATTGTATACCTACTTGTAAAAAGTTATATGTAAAATTAGCAATATTAAATTTGAAAGAGGCTGTTTATAAAATTCTAAATATATATTCACTCTTTGATTATGATGTTTAATTCAACATGTAGTATATTCAATATTACAAGAGAAAAAATTAAATTTTGAGTATATTATTTTTAACTTACCATAGCTCCAAAGATAACACACAAAAGGACAAGAGCAGTTTTCATTTTTGCTGGTGTATGTAACCGTCTTAGGTATGTATTTTGTTACACAGTAAAGTAGCAGACTACGATAATACTTGCAGTTTGAGGTTCTCATTTATATATTTACCTATTGGGTTAAAGCACCGGGTATCCCAGCAAGCAATTATGTTTATAGAATTATGCAAATTTGATTTTTTCTGAACTTTGCTGCACCCATGGTTCGAAGAATAGGAAATGCAGCACTGTATTGCAAATATGCTAATTGTTACTAATTACTTCGTTATCATCTTTTATTACACTTAATCACTGGATGCGGTTATTCCTAGTGTTTGACTACTGTGTTTTATCCTCACGGGAAACATGTAGGTGTGTGTGATTGACTCATATTTATTAGGAATGTTCATAAACTTTCAATAATGTCTGAAAAGAAATAAGTAACTGAAAAATATTATTTTGATTATTCGGCAGATAACTTTTCAAAGAAGCGTTTGTTCACTCAAAGAAATAGTATGGGTAAATTCAACAAAAAAAATGGTTAACTAACAATACCGTTAATTTTGTTAAACTAAATTATATTGATGGTATTTTTAAACAAAAGGTGATTGTTATTTTAATTAATAAAAAGTTGTCGTACAACAAAACAAACATTAACTTAAAAAATAGATTAATAAAACTATTATTTTTTACTTCCACGTCCAGTGGAAGTATAGTAACGACAAAAAATTTTTTAAAAATTTTTATTGTCCAAATAGGCTTAAAATGTCATGAAACGTCGAGATTTTAAGTTTGAGCGAAAAAAAAAATTTCTGTCTGTCTGTCGGTCTGTCGGTCTGTCTGTCTGTCGGTCCGTCGGTCTGTCTGTAACTTTTTTTTGTGCGCACGTTTACTCTGAAACCGTTTAAGATATTGACTTGAAATTTGGTACACATATGTACTTTAACGAGATCTAGAACTAGATTATATTTTCATCTTGTTCCGTCGAAGGGTTGGGGGGTAAATTGGGGTAAATTTGGGGTAAATGGGTAAATCAAGTAGGTAAGAGTCCGTGAAATTGGTATTTAGTATATACAAGAGAAGCTGAGGTCTGAAAAAAATTTTTGGCATTAGCCACCCCCATTACCACCCCCACCTCCTTATTAAAGGGGATGAAAAAAAATGTGATTTAGTGCATGTACAGGGACCAGAAACCTCAAAATATTTTTTTACTTCATCCACCCCCACCCCACTACCGATGTGGGGTATCGTTATATGGGTTTTTGGGGTAGAGGATTTCAAATATTATATTATTAAAGTTCCATAAACAAATATTTTCACATACAAAGTTTTTTCGTTGTGAGTGACTTGGATAGAGAATCTGGATGTGGAAGTAGTGATTCCTTGGGCAGCGGTTTTTCGTCTCACTATTATTTTGTCGAATTCTGTCAAATTAAACTAGATAATAGTACATTTTATTTTTAACTATTGTCGAATTGTAATTGTAAACCCAGTAGCAATTTGCTCTACTATTATAGTTGATAGATAAATCAATATTATTGTAGAGTCAGTTCTGTTTACATAAACATAACATCGTTCTGCCATCCACTTTGATGGATTAAGACGGCGCATCAGCGCTTTTGTTTGCAAATAGTATGGGTTAAATCAATCAAAAAAATAGTATATATATTGTTCATTTTGTTAAATTGAAGTATATTTAATAGTATTTTTAAACAAAAGGTGATTGTCACAAAACAAAATAAACATTAACTTAAAAAATAGGTGCATAAGAGTATAATTTATTCATCTAACTAATAATTTGTTGAATTTTGTCAAATGAAACTAGATAAATAGTAGACTTTATTATTAAGTATTATCGAATTGTAATTCTAACCCAGTATTAGTTCGCTGTATTATTGTACTTTGTAGACAAACCAATATTATTGTTGTCTTCTAGAAGTTCTAAAAGTGAATTACCATAAAATTTGCTTGCTTACCACGTAGTCTATTACAGAAATTATTCCTAGATGACGCCACATACAAATCACTGACAATAATCAATCATGCATTATCTTATACTCTTATGAATTTATAGAAAATTAATAACATGATCGCAATGTTCAAATTCTCTCAGGTATCATCGATATATTTGGATGGATCTTATAAACGATCTCTAATCTTTGGTTTGGGTGGTCTGATGTCTCACTGAGACTTTGGCTAACCAAAAAAAACTTCATCATACAATAAAGTGTAGATCAACCTAAAAATTAGTTGGTGAACAAAAAATAAAGTCGCTGTACTATTTAATTTGTTGTTCTATAAGAAGATATGATTATTAAACTACTAATTGTTTACAAAAACAAATAAAGTTGTTGTATGACTATTCTTTCCTGATTGATTTAACTATGAAACTAGATAGGCGCGATTTCATATGCTTTTTTTGGTTGAATTCACCTATCATTTTCTTTGAGTGTTATTTTCATACACTATTGATCTTAGTTTAATCACGCTACTATTTATCAACAAGAAATATTCCTTACGAGGCATCTTATCAACTTAATTAACATTCCATTTGAAAGACAAGAAAATAACCATTGTCTTTAGACGCTGATGGTCTAAGTCTCATCATGCTAGTATAGTAATAAGAAATCTCCCTTGTGAGTCATCTTATCAAGCTTCTCTAGCCCCACCTAGAGAATTCTTCATCATAAATAGACATTTGTTATATCTGAAAGCCAAGAGTTATTAAGAAGCAGTACTACAGGAAAAGATTGAAAAAAATTACTGTACTGTACTGTAACTAAAAAGGGGTATTTTTAATAAAAAATCGATTTTTCTCTATTTTCTCGAAAAATATGGCGTTTAGAAAAAAATAGTTCAAGTACAAATTGTTTCTGACAAAATTATCTTTAATTTGTTGTTTTCAAATCAATTTTATAGCAATAATTAACCGATATACCGCAATTTTTCGATGGGGGGAGGGTATGGCTGATTTTTTTTCTGAAACAAGTGTTTCAAAGGGACAAAATGAATTGAGCATCTGGGTGATGCTATATATTAACGGAAAACACTATTTTTGAAAGAAAAATTAATTACTGAGCAATAACAAAATGGCGAAATTTAGTTTACCAAAATGTGAAAACGCACATTGAATCGGCCATAACTTTTTTATTTTGTGCGATGTAGAAACAAGCAAAAAATCATTTTAAAGATTGATTAATTACATTTAATTTTGTTTCTTAGAATTTTTGATTGAAGTCTCACAGTTTCTACGAGATTCAACATTTTAAACTAAATACTTCATCCTAAAAACGGTCGGATGCCATTTATAAAATTAAATATCCCCTTCACAAATATATAAACAAAACAAGTTTATTCTCAGTTTATAAGCTTCATTTTTGATATCTACCATATTTTCTCTTAAACTAATATTTATTGAGATATTTGCAGAAAAACAATAATGTTACGTTTTTTCTAAAATCCGTTTACAGTTTAAAATGCATTTTTTTTTCTAAACCAAGCGCTGCAAGCCGATGAAAAAATTTGAGCGTATAGGTCACACTATATATTAACGAAAAACAGTAAATGGGAATATATTTTTTTTAATTACTGACTACTTACATTAACAAAATTGCGACGTTTTTATTAAAAAAAAAATGTGAAAAATTACATTATTTTTGTCATAACTTCTTTGTTTTTATGCTATAAAAATAGGAGAAAAATCATTTGAAAACCTAATTAATGGTTCTTCATTTTGGTTATTAGCGTTTTCGGCCTAAGTGCCATAGTTTCTGAGATATTTAACATTTAAACTAAATACTTCGTCTTATAAACGGTCGTATAAACGTCAGTTAACTATTACTATAAAATTAAATTTAAAAACACCAAATTAAAGATAATTTTGTCAGAAACAACTTTTATTTGAACTATTTTTTTGTAAATGACATATTTCCCTAGAAACTAGAGAAATATCGATTTTTAAATTAAAAATACCTCTTTTCACCCCCTAGAGGTTCCCGCGTTTCCGTAAAACTCCTAAACTTTTTTATTTCGTGAACTTTGGCTTATTTTGAAGCTATAACCAAAGTTTAAGGTCTGCACAAATATTTTTCGAGTTAAAATAAAATTTTCCTCTACTACAGAATGAAAAAGAATATAAAGTTTCACTCGCCACATGCATATCCTAGTACATAAGATATTCCCTTCTACTTTCGACTAGGACTCAGTCAATCTAAAGGTTGAGCAAGTTTTTTAGATGGTTTGGATGGGTTAGATATTTGATAAGAAGTCTTGTAAAGGAGATTTCTTATTTCTATGCTAGCATGATCACACTTAGATCATCAGTATATAGAAATAATAACTATCTTCGTGGTTTTCATATTTTGAATGCTAGATATTATAAGTGTATGAAAGAACTGGATAAGATGCCTCTCAAGGGAGACTTATTGTTGCTATACTAGACTGATCAGACATACAATACAGCAATGTTCTTGCAATTTTACACAAATATCGGGCTTGCTAACGTCCTAATTTTCTCCATCTTTCTTTACCCCCAAAAGACGTAGGTGAATATGCGTATAATTCCTAAATATTGTAATGAAATTTCATTTCATAATTTTTAGAGACTTTTAAGGCGGTTCAGTTTTAATTTTTTAGAGAGGAATAACATTTTTTTTAACTAACTTCATAAAAAAGGAGGAGGTTCTCAATTCGACCCAAAAATTTTCGTAACGTTTTTTTTTTTTATATATAACCATTTCTTATAGATTTGCTTCAGCGAATTCTATGAAATCTTCCCAAATTGTGAGTTATGGGTTTGCGGTGGTCCCATATTATTTAAACAAGCTACGTCTAGTATAAGGTGAGTAAAAATTGGAAACAAATTTTTTTAGTCGAGAATTTTAGAGATTATGGCGAAGTCCCATTGTTAATTTAATGTCGTAAAAATTTAATTTTGTGATAAAAGGTTTAAATTCCGTCGGAATGGGCTCATTTAGAATTTTTTTTAGTTCATATTTCGGAAGTACACGTTGTAGTTAAAACCCATTAGCGGCCTCGGATACCGTATGGTATCAGATGGCCAGCTGTTGCAAAGCACGTGACCGTTTGTTTGTTTTGGGTAGGGGGGCGGTATTCGTGCGCAATATCTGGTTGAGTACGAACGAAAGATAAAGGATTAGTCAATTAACGTCTTTGTGTTTATTAAGTGATATTTCTTAAGCATTATTTAGCCTGGTAATTTACGTGAGAGAAGAATATAGATATTACTTTCGAGTAAGTACATTTTTACAGTAAATAGCGATTATTACTTCCACATCCAGTGGAAGTATAGTAACGACAAAGAAATTTTTTAAAATCTTTATTGTTCAAATAGGCTTAGAATGTCACGAAACGTCGTGATTTTAAGTTTGAGCGAAAAAAAATTTCTGTCTGTCGGTCTGTCTGTAACTTTTTTTGGGCGCACATTTACTCTGGAACCGTTTGAGATATTGACTTGAAATTTGGTGCACACATGTACTTTAACGAGATCTAGAACTAGATTATATTTTCATCTTGTTCCGTCGAAGGAGGGTAAATTGGGGTAAATTTGGGGAAAATAGGTAAATCAAGCAGGTAAGAGTCCATAAAATTGGTATTTAGTATATACAAGAGAAGCTGCGATCTTAAAAAAAATGTTGGCATTAGCCACCCCCATTACCACCCCCACCCTATTATTAAAGGGGATGAAAAAATAATTGTGATTTAGGGTGTGTACAAGAACCAGAAACCTCAAAATGTTTTTTACTTCATCCGCCCCCACTACCACCCCCTATCATGACCCCCATCCCGCTACCGATGTGGGGTATCGTTTTATGGGTTTTTGGGGTAGAGGATTTCAAATATTATATTATTAAAGTTCCATAAACAATTATTTCCACATACAAAATTTTTTCGTTGTGAGTGACTTAGATAAAAAATCTAGATGTGGAAGTAGTGATTCCTTTGGTAGCGGTTTTTTTACAATGTTCTTAATAAAATCTTGACACTATATATCGTACAATTATGTGGTAAAATGTATTTTGTGTAATATTATTCTAGCTATGATTGGTTACGACCCAAAACCAAATGATACCATATGGTATCCGGAAGTATTGGACATTGAATATGGGGACAACGATATTGAAAATCAAATAGATGGGATATTTATTGAACCGCCTGAAGTAAATGTCGAAACAGACGAAGATTCTGCAAATGAGAATTCAGGGCGGATAGTTCACAATCTTACTGGTCGTCAACTGCGAGGACTTGTTGAAATCATGCTTTCAAACAATGAACGAATGGGGGTCAATTACAAAGCTCAAGCAAGGATATCAACATCTGTAGGAGAAATCATTGACAATAAACCATCTCCAACATCAGCATAGCAAGTACATCCATATCTACATGAAAATGCATGGATACGCGATTGTTTGACAGGCAAACCAGAACCTGAATGAATAGGTTGCGATTTGGAACAAGCAGAACATTTATTTCCCCCTGCTGACTACAGCAGTTTTAAAAACTTATCCTGTCTGGAAGTTTTTGAGTTATTTATCGGTGATGAAACTGTACAATACATGGCTGAAGAAGCACAAAGGTATGCTCAATATATAAATCAACCAGATTCAAAATTTACCGGAGATGAAATCAAGTGTTTTATTGCTATTTTAATTGTGAGTGGATACAACACTTTACCTTCAAAGATAATGTATTGGGATATGAACGATGATGTAAAAAACATACTTATGAGCAACGCAATGAGACGAAATCGGTTCTTTCAAATACAGAGATTTCTTCACTTCGAAGATAACACAAAAATGGATGAATCTGATAAGACCTGGAAGATAAGGCCCTTTATGGACCGAATAAAGGCTAAATGTTTATAAACCTTGTACCTGTGAAAGAACTTGTTTACGATGAATCCATGATAAAGTATTTCGGTCGCCACGGATGTAAGCAATTTATCCGTGGCAAACCAATTAGATTCGGCTACAAAATATGGTCACTAAACACTAAAGAAGGGTATTTGGTCAATTTTGACTTATATCAAGGTACCAATTCCCGTGGAAATAAGAATTACGATACCTTATTTGGTAAAGCTGCAGCACCTTTGGTGCTAATACTAGATGAATTACATGTAAAAAATGTAGGCTATAGTATACATGTTGACAACCTATTTACAGGACGCAATTTATTTGCCTACTTACGACATTTGGGTTATGAGGCTGTTGGTACTATTAGGGCTAATCGCTTACCAAAGCCTTGTCCATTAGAAGATAAAAAAACATTTGCCAAAAGAGAAAGAGGTGTGTGAAAGTCAGTCTATACTAGAAAGAAGTGATGGAATACTGTTTGTAAGGTGGATGGATAATTCAGTTGTGACCATGGCTTCGACTGGCCCCGGAGTGTCTCCTTCTGGTACTGTAAAAAGATACTCACAAAAAGAGAAGCGAAATATTGTAGTCAATCGACCAAACTGTATTGCCCAGTATAATAATAACAGACCTAATGGACGAATGTGTGTCAAATTATAGGATAAGAATTCGTAACAAGAAATGTATTGGTCTATTGTCACCTGGCTCTTGGATATACCAATAAATAATGAATGGCTTTTATATAGACATAACAACAAAGGAGTTCCAAATATATAATTTCGTAGAGAGATATCTCAAGTGTATTTGGCACGTTATGGAGTAGCTCCAAAACAGCCAGGCAGGATATCACCTACGCGCAATATGTATCCAGTTATACGGTTTGATCGTATGGACCATTTCGTTGCTCCCTGCCAAAGAAGACGGTGTGCTGGAGTAGAATGCAAATCATTTGGGCGAACGATGTGCCAAAAATGTAACGTTGGACTTTGTGTGGCATGTTTTGCAACTTACCATATCAAATAGTACTAAGTTATTGAAATCATATAGGGCAATGTTTGAAAATAAAAATGTTTTGTAGCATCTAGTGTTGTTCCTTACCTACCAAATAAAAGTCTACATAAGCACCCACGGATACCATATGGTATCAGCCTGTATTTTTTAAAACCTGTGAAAAAAAATATTGAACTATTTTTAACTATGATCATTTATATCCACATATCTCAAAATTTAAGATAATTTAAAAAAAAAATTAATTCGGGCGCTAATGGGGTAAATGAGCGAAATAGTACATTTCTTTCATCTACTTCTCCCTCAAAATTCATAATGAAAATAGAGCGTGCGAAAACGCAGAGAAGCCATGCTGTGACGTCACACCATTCATGCTAATTTCGTTCATATCTTTTAAGTGTTCTGTGTTTTGTTATTAACAGGGATACAAAAAAGGGGTTAAATAAGTATTGTAGGTATAGTTCCAGACTTTAAAACTGCATCAGTCTCTACTTCCAATAAAATATTAATTTCATTGTCAAGTGAAGGAAATATTAGGAATTTGTGGCAGCAAGCTACGCGCAGGGAAATATTTGTTAGTAATAAAGGGAAAAAGTAAACATGTGCCTAACAACGAACCCTGAAAACGGACGCGCGCGGAAAAACAAACTTCTTATAAATGTAAAATTCGAGATGCTACAAAAACATTATTAGATTTTTTAATTGGCCTTAAAAAGTCGAATTTTTCTAATTTCAATAATTTTTACGGCGAAAGGATGCGCTCTGGAGAAAAATGCTGAATAGAAAAGTTTCTTTTTTTATGTAGAATGTATCCTTTTTTTCAGATTTCTGATTCGGTTATTTTAAAAATTATTTAAGCCAGATCAGAAAAACGGCTGCCCGGATTGCTATGACTGACTATACACGTTTAGGGAATAACTTGAAAAGCATCCCCACCAATTTTTGACTCTCCAGCTTATATGTTCCATTTTTGTCAGTGGGCACTCGTACTATTATGACTGGTCAAAGTCAATTCAATTCAATTCAAAAATATTTATTAGATGTTTAGCATACAAACATGCACCTGAATCGTATCCCGGTACAGAGCCGACCGCACAACCACGTCGCGTAGCGCCGTGGTGAATGTACGGTCGGATGGAGCGGGTTCAATTCAAGTTAGGACAATACATCGAATGTGGAGTTAGGACTCCTGTCTAAAAACAAATAAGACTTAAACCTAACAATTTTTTAATTCACAACTAGAGAATAGTTTTAAAACACTTATAAACTACTTAAAGCTAGAGAAATGAGTTTTTGTTCAGCACACGCGCACTGACGCACACGCGCACTGTTTTAAAAGGTTGGATTGCTGATACGGGAAAAGCTTAACGAAAAAACCCGTTCGAACCAATGACGACATTCATCCGATAGTCTGCCTGCCTTCGGAAAGGTAGGGTGAGAGGAAGTTATGATTTAAAAGGTTTTGATTTGCAAGAGGTTATTGGCCGAGAGGGGATTTTGTAAAAGACAAAAAAGGACAAAATAACAAAAATTAACAAAATTAACAAAAATGAGATTAATAGAGGGAATAGAGAAAAGGTTTGGGAGTAAAAGGTGGTGAAAAGGAAAGGGTGGTGAAATGGAAATTTTGGTATAGGAAAGATTTGGCTAGGGAGGTTGCCGAAAGATAGGCAACGCCTGGTATGGTAATGGGTGTTTAAGGTTGAAAAGTATGGCGTTATGCTGTCTGATTCGTGTAATGTTTCGGGTTAGCGGACTGTCGCCCAGTTTGAATTTATAGAATTTCTGGGATGTTTTCCGGACGAAGTCCGCTAGTGGGGTTATGTCGTGGCAACGTGCATAGAGATCTCTGAGGGAGGTGTACCTATCGGAGTTCGAAATGAGGCGCATAAATTTGTGCTCTAAGACTCGAAATTTATTCATTGTCGTGGCCGGGATGCTGCACCACACCGGCGCCGCGTATATGATGGCCGGCCTGATCACCATCGTATACAATAATTTCTTATTGGTCCTGTTTAGTCCGCTACCCCGCGCCAGGAGCGGATACAGACTCCTGGACATGGAGTAGAACTGGTCAAAGTCGGTATATCGAGAGGATTACGAAAAAATTTTAAAAATTTAAATTGGATATAGCCGTATAACTTATAGAACCAGTGGGATGGTGTGACGTCACAGATGCTTGCTCAGTGCCGTCGGCCGTTTCAAATATGTTACCAATTCGAAATCAAATATTTACGCTAGCGGCCTACTGTTTTCACTATATACTTGAGTACTTAAGGAAAATGCAAAAATAATTATTAAGTAAAAAAATCGGCAGCTACTGGAAGCGGCTGGAACCTCCCCACCCGGTGAATCTTTGAAGTCGAAAAGAGCACTAAACAATATGAACGATCTCATTTAATTATATTTATTAAGTTGAAATATTTTTTTCGTATTAAATCAGAAAAAAAGTCTTGCGTTCGGTGGGATTTTGACCTAAGAACTTGAGTGTTAAATTTATAGTCTGCACAACATTAATATTTTATTCAATGTTTTTAATACAAATATATGCTTCATCGGATCGTAGCCCGGGGCCAGCCAGACAACCACGGTGAACACCGCCGTGGCGAGTGTGAGGCTGGACGGGGTAGGTCCGGTTTGGCTTGGAGAAAAATAGAAAAGTAGCTCCTGTCTTCTGTAGGCAGGCTTAAAGACTAGGTTAAAATTATAATGTGTCCACATGGACCTAAAATTAATATAAAAATAAACACAATTCTATAAAAACGTTCGTAGGCAAGAGCACTTAATAATTTTGATTATTGATACGGGAAACAACTAAACGAAAAAACCTCTTCGTTGGTAATGGGATGGATGGCAGGGATGGCCATCTTTGGAAAAAACCATATAACTCTTGGTGGACAGTTTCCCTGCCAGATGTATCCAGGGTAGTGTTCATGGTGGCTCGTTTAAGTTTGAGTTGGTATATTTTGTTTTATCTTTTGACCTCGACCAATTTTTCATTAAATCGGTCGGGGAAGTGATAGCTGTCAAATTTTTAGTTCCAATGTTTCTCTGGGGAATTTGGTTTTTGAAAAATGTTTAGGTTGGTACCAATGTCTTAAATTGTTTTTAGGTTATGTAGTACTATTTTTAGGTTATGTTACCGGAAGAATTTCCGGCGGGATGCCGGAAGTAGCGGAAATAGTTTTTAAAATTTAATGTCACTGTCACTTTTAAAGTTTTATTGGAAAAAACTCACCGAAAGCGTTCCGGTTGGGTTGCTTACACTTGTAGGGCTTATAAGCGGTTCAGGATGGCCTCTCACACCATCCGTGGGCTTTATAAACGTCGAAAAAACTTGTAATCTCTCGATGCACTTGACACGTCAAAAATACTCAGCATACAGTCTGCACGCTTTAACACACTAGCAGAGAACTTATACCACAAATGGACCCGTAGTATTTTTTGGGAATTTTCCTTTGAGTCCATTTAATAAAATTTGACATTTTTCTGAAAAGTTATATTTTTCCGAAAATTTGACATTTTTCTGAAGTGACATTTTTTCGAAAATTTGACATTTTTCTGAAGTGACATTACTCCGAAAATTTGACAATTTTCAAACATTTGACATTTTTTCTGAAAGGTGACATTTCTTCGAAAATTGACGTTTTTTCGAAAATTTGACATTTTCCCGAAAATTTGACATTTTCCTGAATTTTTGACATTTTTCTGAAGTGACATTACTCCAAAAATTTGACAATTTTCAAACATTTGGCATTTTTCTGAAAGATGACATTTCTTCGAAAATTTGACGTTTTTTCGAAAATTTGACATTTTTCTGAAAAGTGACATTTTTCTGAAAATTTGACATTTCTGAAAGTGACATTTCCCTGAAAATTTAACATTTTTTCGAAAATTTGACGTTTTTCTGAAAGGTGACATTTTTCTGAAAGGTGACATTTCTTCGAAAATTTGACGTTTTTTCGAAAATTTGACATTTTCCTGAATTTTTGACATTTTTCTGAAAAGTGACATTTCTCTGAAAATTTGACATTTTTTCGAAAATTTGACATTTCTCTAAAGTGACATTACTCCGAAAATTTGACAATTTTCAAACATTTGGCATTTTTCTGAAAGGTGACATTTCTTCGAAAATTTGACGTTTTTTCGAAAATGACATTTTTCTGAAAAATGACATTTTTCTGAAAAGTGACATTTTTCTGAAAATTTGACTTATTTCTGAAAAGTGACATTTCCCTGAAAATTTAATATTTTTTCGAAAATTTGACATTTTTCTGAAAAGTGACATTTCTCCGAAAATTTGACGTTTTCCTGAAAATTTGACATTTTCTTAAAAATCTGACATTTTTCTGAAAAGTGACATTTCTCCGAAAATTTTATAATTCTTGGAAATTAAAAAAAAAAAAAAATTCGTGACTCGTCTTGTAGAAATATTTTTTTGATATCATCAGTTCGCCTGTTATAAGAATTTTATGCTTTTACGACGTCATCAGAACGTAGGTGTATTTTTAATTCACTCGTATTCCATCCATCTACAATATTTCCACCTAGGTTTCAAATTTTAATTGGATGTTTCCAGTTAAGTCGATATCTGCACCAGTTTCTAAGAATTTTTCTTATTTGTGACGTGATGTGACGTAGGTGTATTATTAATTCACTCGTAATCCGTCCGTCTACAATATTTATACCTACGTTTCAAATTTCAGTTCGATATCTTCAACCGTTCCCGAGTTATCAGCCGAAATCACTGAACACCTCTGTCATTATTAGAATATCACCCTGTGCATTGCACTGCTTTGAGAACAAAACAAGTGAAATTTTTGTTTTTTAATTTTTTTCACGGAAACCAAATCGAAAAAGTGCAAGTGTGATATATCGTTGAAATCGGAATTTTTACTGCTTTTTACTGATAAACAACTTGTTGTGCCAAAACGGCACTAAACGTAATCCGATCTCAACCAAAACCTTTTCAGATCTTCTGGAGCACTAAAGAAACCCTCATGCAAAGTTTCATCCAAATCCGTTTAGTAGCTTCGCCGCTATCGTGCTAACATACATACACACACACACACACACACACACACACACACATACATACACACAGATATTTTTCAAAAACAATTTTTTTGGGTTCCTGGGACCTCAAAACGTAAAGATTTGATGTTATCTCAATTTTCGATTTTGGACTAATTGTAGTAACCTCCCACAATTTTATTGTGGGGAGGTTAAAATGTCACTAACTGAGACTATTGCATTAAAATTGACGGTGAGGTATTTTAGAGGTAAAAATGTGTTCAAGGAAATTAAGTTTCCCTTCTTAACAATTTTTCCAAAACTCTTTTTAAAAACACTCTGTATGCTTGTTTAAAGGCGTTAGAAATATCAAACATTTGATGTGTCCAACATGGTCTTCGCTTAAAAAATAAGAAGGTTGCAGGTTTGGGGAATTTTAAGTGGCGCACCCTGTATATTGATAAATAACACAGTAACAATAATACGTCAAGTAAATAATTTTAATATAATCAAATACTACAAATAAAAAAGAGAAAGACATGTTTTTTAATCAATTACTTTGTGCAATGGATTTGGGTTCATACAATGTATATATTATATAGTGTTGTTTATAAGAATTTTTTTTAAGATAATTTTTAAATTGTTTTATTGAAATTGTAGACTTTATATCCTCAGGAGAATATTGTAATAGTGGATACTAGCGTATTTTGGTGTTTTTTTCTAAGAAAAAGTGTCAGTGTTTTTGTATTTGACATTTATTTTATCTTTCCCTAGTAGAATATTCCTGGTCCGCTTCCTGTTTTTTAAAGGAGAACCTGTTTTTATAGACAAAGGTCAAGAACTTCGGTGGATATATTGAGGTGATAGATAATATTTTATTTTGTTTAAATGCAACTCTGCGGGTGTGCCTGTACTTTCCTCGCTGTTAAACAAAATGTAATGAAAACCCGTTGTGTATCATACACTATTAACATGATTGATAAGTATATAATAAATTCTGCAACATCTTGACCATGAAATTTATATCTCCATATAACATCTGATAGAAATGTTTGCTAATAACTTTAAAACAAGGCCACAATATGGTAAATTTTACACGCTCCCTTGTTAATTGCTATAAGAGGTGTGATCTAGTTTTATTCCTTGAAAACTAGAATACCCAAGTAGAGAGAAGATATGTTTATGAAACAGTTTGTTAACTGGGATATCCAGTGTCTTTATTTGGTTATAACAATGTATACATAGGGTAAATCACGGTTAGTGGCCTATTATAAACGATTTAGAAAAACTACCAATGATTTGAAGCTGAAAATTTATAAAAAGGGTTTTTTTTCAGAGGTGCTCTATATATAACTGTAAAATAAAAATATTTATAAATTAAAAAATTTCTGATTTTGGTACTAGGGGCTCTAATGTATGGTTTTAACTAATATTGGCGCATTTTAGGTATAAAACTGCAAATTTTTCAACGTTCATTCTTATACATGTCAGCCAAATTGTTTAACAATGTTGACGACGACATCAAACATCCTATAATTAGTTCCAGTTCTTAAATGTTTTATTAATAATAGTTAATAAAAAAAATAGCGTTCTTTACAGTATTTTATGTCAAATTAAAACCACCATGTACTAGTAAGTTATCGATATACCACGTATAACAGGATCATGGTACACCCCCTTTTTCCCTTTAATTTTAAAGATAAACGTTTGAAATTAGGAACATCCTTCTATACTTAATAAACATCACTTTTTGACGTATTAATAATTTTTTGTCTGTTCAACTAATTTTTGATTTTCAAATGAAAGACCCTGTATATTATTGCATCTTTGAATTTTGCATAATTTTCTGTATCCAATGATACTACATAAGCAACATTTCAAACGTCAGTATTTATTTTAATCTAATTTTTTATTTTCCATTTAAATGTGTCATGAGTGAGTTATACGTTATGACTTGTTTACTCGTTATTTTTATTTTGATAACGATACTAGTAAATGTCATAATAAATATAGTTATAAATAATATTGATAGTTTTACGCTATCACTTGTTTACCCATTATTTTATTTTGATTATTAAACGTCTAATAAATATAGTTATAAATATTATCAAATGGCCACAAGTTTGATAAACCGGACATATAAATATCCGTACCAAACTCGCAGCCATCAGAAAGTGTTGTAAGCTGTTCTAATAAAGAAGTTAGTCCAATATTGCAGTTTTCTTCTACCGAGAAATCCTCGTAAACTTATTTGGCGCAGTCGGTAGGATAGTGCCCTTTTGGCAAGTTGTTCAGTGCATCGAGTCACCCCCTGAGAAAAATCCTGCATCGAGCAAGAAGTCCCAGATGTACGACGCCAGAAGTCAATCTTTATTGTTGAGGCCTATCCAAACAACCTACGTGGAGGAGAAGAAAAACGTAAGTCAATACTCAGCTCCTTAGAACGCTTCCCTTTCTCAAATTCAAATTGAAAGTCACTTAATTGTTTAATTTTCAAACTCTTGTGATCCTTTCGGTCTTGAAATTAAATTTTTCTAAATTCACTTACTATCTCTTAATAGAATTTGTGTGATATTTGGAAAAAAATATTAGTTGCTAAGTCAGTCTATCGTAGACAACTAAAGAATTAAGTTGCTGTTTATTACATTCTGTAATTTACAGACAGGGAAGAGTCAGATCCTCGACCCTATAATTAAGTAGACCACTCATATGTCATTCACTGATTTACTCGAAAGCCTAGAGGAAGCTATTGCATCTCCTGGCACAAGTAACGAACCAGAAAATAATACTTATACACCTATCCAAGCAAAATTAAGACCCAGTAAATTAAATCCTATTCTTTCTGTTAGTACTCAAAATACAGACATGGCTCAGGTTAATTATCAATTATTACGAATGTATGTTGATACCATAAGACCATTTGACGGCAATGTTTTCGCCCTCAATGACTTTGTCACAGCCTGTAACGCACTCGAAGTTAACTACGCGAAACCAAACGATACTCCTGATAACATCAATTTAAACAACTTTTTACTTCAATCAATTAAATCAAAATTACACGGGCAAGCTCTCACCATAGTCGGTTGCCGCTTTGACCTAAATTCTTGGGCGGACATCCGCAAAACGTTAATAGACCATTTCTCAGACCCAAGATCAATTGCAAATCTTGAACACGACCTAAGACAAACGACCCGACACAATAATGAATCACTACATGACTTTGGGTTAAGATTGCAAAACTTACAAAGTTTACTATTAGCAAAACTTTCGCAGTCAAACGACGGAGCTGCAGAACAAACAGCTTATACCAAAATATACGAAAAACTAACGCTCGATACATACACCCATTCCTTACCACAAAACTACCAGGTTATGATACGTTTAAGCCCCTTCACAAAACTAGAGGAAGCTATAAATCTGGTAGCTCGAGAAGAACAATTCAACAAAACATCAAGACAGACATCGTCGCAAAATTTCATAAAAAATAACTTCCATGTCAACCAAAATCATAGCTTTAAACCTCAATTTCCATCTCAACCAATGAATTTACCCCCACGTCAAACTATTCAAACACATTTCCCTACTAACCAACAAGTATTCGGAAGACAGAATACAAATCAAAATCAAAACGTCTTTAAACCAAGACCACAAAACACTCAGTCATATAAGCCCACTCCAATGTCTGGTGTTTCTGTCCAACCTAGACAAAATTTTGACAACCCTTCAACGAGCAAATAGAATTTTTCGCCCAAATTTCGACCACACACGAACTCCCAAATTAAACGACAATTTCCATGGTTCAAACAATCGAGTCCCCAAAACTTCGTAGCCCAAGAACTACACACAGCTGAACTTGATCCAACAGTAGGATACTACTATTATCCAGAAGAATATTCTGAGATTCCTAATCCTCGACTTGCAGACTTAAACATTTCCGAAAACATCGATCTCATTCCAGAAGAGCCAGACGAGTTCCAAAATCAAAATGAAAAATACAATGAGAACGTAAATTTTCTCAAAGAGCCTCGGAACGATCAATCGTCGAATTGAATTCAGTACTCGCCCCTTGTAGTTTACCATATATACAAATTCAAAACCCTTCAATGAAACTTCTCATAGATACAGGTTGCTCCAAAACTATCATTAGACCCCACATAATCGAAAACTTCTATTCTGATCGTATGTACACTAACTCTACAAAAATTAAAACATGTCACGGAGAGACAGACATACAATTTCATGCTGAAATCCCCGCCTTCGACGAATTTAATTCAGACAACACTCTCGACGTATTAGTATATAACTTTCACGAATTTTACGACGGTTTAATAGGTTTTGAAGACTTAGCTAAATTTAAATTTCTGTTAGATTTCAAGAATAACGCCCTCTTTAACCACGATGTTTGCATACCCCTATTATTGAGAACTCCTAACAACACATCACGCACCTATGATTTAAATTCACATGACGTGCTTGTAAAACAGACACCTGTAGATATTTACAGTGGAGAAGTTCTAGTTCCATCATTCTCAAACGGCACAGTTACTATCCCTGAAACCCTAACCATTGCAAAAAATGGGTTAGCTACAGTAGAACTTCATAACATGAAGGAATTCTCTACACAAGCTACCTTCGACCAGCCTTTCGATGTTCCACCATATCCAGATTTCGAAACTTTCATACGCCCCCTAGAAAACTCTAAACAAAAAATCGATCTAAATAAAAACTATCCGCACAGATCATTTAAATTTCGAAGAAAAATGCACTCGTTTCAGAAAAATTCCAACCTAGAGAAACATCCCAACATACTTTACTTTCCTGACGACAAACCTTCTTTCGCTAACCAGGCAAAACTCAACATAAACGCAGATTGTCTCTCACGACCCCCTATACAAGAACTTAATGCCATCAACAATGATGACACTAATTCGATGATTGTAAATTCTCCAGATCTACAAACAAGAAAAAATTAAAAGGAACCAAAATAACGATATATGAGGACCTAACCAAAGCTAGGGTAAAAATTCTGAAACAAAAAATAGAAAAATATGGGT
Source organism: Rutpela maculata (assembly GCA_936432065.2). Lineage (NCBI taxonomy): Eukaryota > Metazoa > Arthropoda > Insecta > Coleoptera > Cerambycidae > Rutpela > Rutpela maculata. The sequence continues at coordinate 320,796,209 of OW386285.2, read as the reverse complement.
CTACAAATGTATGGACTTTAGACGGCCGAATTAAATGGATTTCAAATGGGCAAAAATATACGGAAACTAAAATCTATGAAGATACAGAAGAAAATATAAACGAAGAGGAAGAGGACGAAGGAAATGGCGAGGAAGAAGTAATATCAGATTAATTTATTTGAATATAAGATGAAATTTAAAAAAAAATGTATACATAATATAAATATAATACCAATTTAGAAATTTTTCTGTAATTATTATATGCTGATATATTTATGGGCCAAATGTAGTAGTAATATTTACTTCTATTGATTTATTTTTTTACTCTCTATAAATTATTTATTCTCTTCCACTGTTTTAATAATGTTAGGTTATAGGCAAAACATATAAGTAATTAACAGGTTAACGTGGGAGCTGTATAGAACTCATGTTATGGAAGCACATGAATTCTTGGATGATTTGGAGGAATATCTTGAGGTAGAGACAAAAATCTCTGAGGATATAAACGGAGTGAGCCAGTATATAAATCTAGACAAAGGTAACTTTAGTATAATACATTTCAACATACGAAGTATAAAAAAACATTTCAATGAACTATTAATTCATATAACAAATAATTTTTTAAATTTTCAAGTAATAATATTATCGGAGACGTGGAAATTCAACTCCTTAAATGATTTTAATATACCAGGATATATAAGTTATTATAATGAATCAGAACTAAACCAAAATGACGGGGTGGTAATTTATATTAGAGATAACGTAACTCACAACATTGTAATAAATAAATTGGATGAAATAAATATTCTAAAAGCCTCAATAAAAATTGAAAACCTTACCATAGGTATTAGTAGTATTTATCGTTCACCTTCAACAAATGTTTTAAATTTTTTAAATGTTCTTGATCAATACATTCAAACAAATAATGAAAATAACGCCGAATTAATAATAGGGGATATGAACATAAATATATTAAATACGGGCGACCTACACAATAATAATTATTTGAACATAATGGCACAATATGGTTATATATCTCATATAAATGTACCAACTAGAATAACCGAAACGTCAGCCAGTTGTTTAGATCATATTTTTATAAAAACAAGCAATAATAATTCCAACGTAAACTACCAACCGTTTGTTATTGAGTCCGATATCACAGATCATTATCCTATACTCTTAAACATAAGACACAATAAAACGCATATTACTGAAAAAGTAAAAGATGGTAAAAAAATTGATTATAACAAAGTACAACAATTATTAAGTTTAGAAAATTGGGAAAATGTATTAAATTCTGAGGATAGTAATGTCAGTACTAATAATTTCATAAAAACTATACAAAATTGTATAGATAAAGCTACCACTTCATTAATAATTACAAATAAAAATAAAAAACTTAAACCATGGATCACATTAGGCATAATACAATCTATCAAATGTAGGGATAAAATGAAAAAAACAATTCTAATAAATAATAACAATAACGTTAATGTTGAACAACTGAAAAACGATTATAAATTATATCGAAATAAACTAAATAAAATTATTAAGAAAACAAAAGATGAATATTACAGACATGAGCTCAATAAATATAATAATAACATCAAACAAACTTGGAGATTAATTAATGATGCAACCAATTCAACTAATAATCGAAATAATAGTATTAATATAAATATTTATAATGATAATGGCAGTTTAATAGTAAAGGACAATGAGCTAAAGGCTAATATATTCAATGACTATTTCTGTAATGTTGGAAAAAATATAGCAGATAAAATAAAATCCACCAACCCAAAGAATAAAAGTGAAGAAAACATGCGCACCAATGGTAACAGTCTATTTTTAAAACCCATTAATAAAAACGAAATTATTTTACACATAAACAGTTTAAAAAATAATTGTGCTACCGGACGGGATAAGATAACTGTAAAATTGATAAAATTGTGTCATATATACCTCGTTGAGCCTTTAAAACATATTATTAACCTCATCTTTTCAACAGGCTGTGTCCCTGAACATTTTAAAGAATCGATAGTTACCCCGGTATATAAAAATGGTAGCAGAACCGAAAAATCCAACTACAGACCAATCTCAGTCATTAATAATTTTGCAAAAATTTTTGAAAAAGCTCTGAAGAATCGACTTGAAGAATTTTTAAATGCTAATCAGATAATATCGAATAATCAATTTGGTTTTAGAGCTAACTATAGTACTAATGATGCAATATATACTTTAACAAGTTCTATTAACAAAAAACTAGATGAAAAGAAGAAATGCATAACTGTTTTCTTAGACCTGGCAAAGGCGTTTGACACGGTATCGCACAAAAAACTAATTACAAAACTAGAGTCAATAGGAGTTAGAGGGCGTGCACTGGACGTCTTTGCCAGTTACCTAAAAAATAGACTACAATTTGTTAAAATTGACGATAAAATTAGTAAGAGCAAAATAATAACAAGTGGTGTTCCTCAAGGCACAGTCATCGCACCAACATTATTTTCAATTTTTATTAATAACTTGTGTCAACTAAATATCGCAGGAAAATTAATTTCATATGCTGATGATACTGCGGTAATTTTTGATGGGTCAGATTGGGATGAAGTGGTTTTAAAAGTTTCCAAAGATATGGAAAAAATAAAAAATTGGTTGGATAGTAATTTATTATCACTTAATATATCAAAAACAAAATATATCATGTTTTCAATACATAATTCTAAAGTACCTACCATTAAACAAATAAATATTGCTAATACTACTGAAAACCTCGAGTCTACAGATAAAATTAAATATTTGGGAGTAATAGTGGACAAGAATTTGAAGTGGCACGAACATATACTCTATATTACAGGAAAAATAAGAAAACTAATATACAAATTTTACAATCTTAGAGACATATTATCAAGAAAAACACTACTTACAGTATATAACTCACTTATAGAATCAATTATAAGGTATGGCATAATTGTTTGGGGTGGAACTTATGAAAATGCTCAAAATCCTGTAAAAGTTATTCAAAAAACAATATTAAAAATTATTCTGCGAAAATCAACTATATATCCGAGTATATCCTTATTTAAAGAAATAAAATGCCTGAGTGTAAAACATTTATACATTCTTGAATGTATAGTGTATGTAAAAACTAATGTAACTATGTATAGCCTTTCCACAAGTGCGTATAATACAAAATCAAAGTTAAATAAAAACTTAAATGTGAAAATGTATATTAGAACACAACAGCAAAATTTTATAGATTACTTAGGACCCAAGTACTATAATGTAATACCAGTAGAACTAAAAAATATTTCGAGTAAAAAACATTTTAGGAAGAAATTACTGGAATATATTATAAATAACCCAGAAAAATTTTGTATGTAAATAATCATTATTCATCAATCCCACTCAAGATATTTCTCCAAACAATGATTTATTTTACATTTATTGTTAGATATTTTTTATATTGTATGCTTGTGAATGTGTATGTATGTGTGTATCATAGATGCACATATGTGTATGGGTACGTAGGTATACAATCCTATATTATTTAGTGTTAATACATGTACTAGGATACATGTACTATGATGATTATTATTATACCTATTTAACAATTATAATTAAGTGCAAACAAACCTCTTTGGGGTTTAGGCACTTCTTCTTTGATGTAATATTATAAAACGTATTTGTATGATAATAATTGAATAAATGAATTGAATTGAATTGAATTGAATTCTAGATGAATTACCAGAAGTAGACCCAGAAATCGCAGACAATTTAATAAAAGACATTGACGAACATACTTTCGACAACAACACTGTACATACAGCTCTTTCAAGTTCCACATTCACAATGCCTTACTCAAAATCAGCCATCAATATTTATAAAAACCAGATTTTTATAAAAGAAAGCGACAATGCAGTCACTAACACCCATATCTTAGAAACACCTTTCCCCGGATACAAGAGACACAGAATTGTACTAAAATCACAGACATCCGATGAGGAGGTATTTAAATTTGTAAAACAGTTCTTACGTTCCACTCAAAATACTCAAAATTGTTTTAATTTCAACGACGAATCTATCAAACACAAAATAATTACAATATTTCAAAGGTTCTTAAACTCCAACGACTGAATGAGTTGTATAATTTCAAATAAAGTTCTTGAAGATATTTCTCAAGAAGATAAACAGAATCAAATAATAAAATATATGCACGAAGGAAAAACGGTACACCGCGGAACCAAAGTCACAACTAGTTTAATAATGAGAAAATACTATTGGCCTAATATCAACTATCAAGTTGCCCAATATATAAAAAATTGTCACACGTGTAACACTTGTAAATACGACAGGCACCCACAGAAAATTAAATTCCAAAATACATCAATACCCAAGAAACCTCTAGATGTTATTCACATAGACCTTTTTCACTTTTCAAATGAATGTTACCTTACTATCTTCAATCCTTTCTCGAAAATCGGACAAAGCTATCCCTTAGAGTCTAAAACAGGAATGGAAGTACAACAAAACCTCTTAACCTTTATTCAACACTACGGAAAACCTTACAAAATAATTTGTGACAAAGGAAAAGAATTCAATAACACCATGATCATTGACTACTGTGACCTTCATAAAATATCTTTACATTTTACCAGTACCGACAGTCATACATCCAACAGTCCTGTTGAACGCTTCCATAGTTCATTAATAGATAGCATGCGATGCCTAACCTCAGAAAATCCTAATTTCCCCAACTACTACCTAATGAAATTGGCTACTATCGGATACAACGAGTCGATACACTCCCTTACTAAACACACCCCTTTCGAAGTTCTTTTTGGACATTTAGACAAACCCTCTCCGTTTGAAATATCAGACGAAATTATCACCTCAGACTATATACAGGAACACAAAAACCTTACTCAAGAGCTATACGAACAGCTCAGAATAAACCAAGTTCTAGACAAAGAAAACATAATAGCAAAAATCAATAAAAAACGCAAAGAACCAAAAATTTATAATCCGAACGATATAGTTTATATTAGAAATTCCCAAGCTACACGCGCAAAGAATCTCCCTAAATTTATATCAGCAACAGTAATAAAAGACGAAGGACCCGTTATCATTACTAATAGAGGACGATTTACAAAAAATCAAGTACGTGACAATACACTCGAACAAACCCCAGACAATGATTCTGACGATGAACCCTTGTGTCAGGTGAAACAGAGACTAATCCAGGACAAGATCAACAAACATGTCACCACTCCTATTAGTACTACTGTTGATTTTGAGGACATATTGCCTAAAAATCAAGTCCATTCATAACCCCATCTACCTAATGACTTACCAACCAACCCGACTTATTAATAACTATCACTCATTCTCTTACATCATCGACTTAAACATAGTCGAAAATCAAATCCAACAGACTACCGAAAATATGTTAGATTTCCCGAATATATGTACTAATTATTCAAACACCCGTTTAACCCAACTCTCGAAACTAGTATATTCAAAATTTCTAAACTTTCAACCTATGAATCGAAAAAAACGAGGACTAGTTAATGCTATTGGAAAAATTAATAAATTCTTATACGGTACTCCTGACGCAGATGACTTAGAAGACATAAATTCAAAGTTAAATACTCTTATGAGGAATCAACATTCTTTAACGGCTCAACTAAACCTAAGAACCTCTCTGTATACGCAATTAATGGATAGAATAAACAAAACTTGGTCATTGAAACAAATGAAAAATCAATCATGTTTCACTTGAACACGACAATAAACCAACTTAATAATTTAGGAAAAAACGTATATTGCCAAAGCCTAGCAAACCAAATATCACAGAACACTCTACTCATTGTAAATCACTTAGAAACTTTAGAAAATGCACTAGTAAACTCCTGTTCAGGAATTATACATCATTTCTTCATGTCTCACTCAGACTTAATACATATTTTGAAGACTTTAGTAACTCTTTATAACTCTAGAAACCTCTTAAAAATAGACACTGATGAATATTACAGATTATTTCACATTCAGACTAAAGTTAACAAGAATTTGATTTATGTTCAATTAACTATCCCACTCTTTGACATTAGAGACTTTCAATTGGTCCAGTTAATTCCTATTCCCTTAAATAACACTATCCTCATACCACCAAAACCCTACCTAGTACTGAGTATTGATCATTCTGCCCATTTATGGAAAGACACTGCCTGCCAAACGATCAACAAATACCATATTTGTGATGGAGAACCTCTACCTTGGACTTCCAATTGCTTCCTTAACTTTTTAGAAGGAAAACAACCTAACGACTGTGTCCTACAAAAGATCAAAGTAAATACCGATCTTCTATTAAGGATTTCCAAAGATAAAATTATTTGCTTCCCTCGAGAAGAAGTTGTTATTAAAAGCTCATGCCCAGAACAAGAAATAATCCAACTAAATACTCTCAGCGAAGTTACACTCGAACACAACTGTAGCATTATTATTAAAAACACTACCTACTCGATAGATAGTACTAGACTTGAAGGACGTCCATTCTATCTACCGAAAATCGAAAGATATACTACCTACCTATATGTCCCAACTACCAGACCTTCACTTAGAAGAATTTCCCGCAGACTTAAGCAAAATGTCTGAATCACTGAAGCAACTCCAACCACTAGAAATTGAAGACTTCAAGACTCCTACTCATCACACTTGGACTCTCTACTTTCTTATTTTCTTGATTATCTTTGTAATTTTAATTTACGTTTTCTTTAAATATTTCAAGACAAAGCCATTTAACATAAAAATTATAAATAAAGGCAAACCGCCCAATGAACCTATTGAACTCCAAGATTCAAACCTTCATGTAAAGGATATGAATCCATTTTAAGAAGGGAGGAGTTATACGTTATCACTTGTTTACTCGTTATTTTTATTTTGATAACGATACTAGTAAATGTCATAATAAATATAGTTATAAATAATATTGATAGTTTTACGCTATCACTTGTTTACCCATTATTTTATTTTGATTATTAAACGTCTAATAAATATAGTTATAAATATTATCAAATGGCCACAAGTTTGATAAACCGGACATATAAATATCCGTACCAAACTCGCAGCCATCAGAAAGTGTTGTAAGCTGTTCTAATAAAGAAGTTAGTCCAATATTGCAGTTTTCTTCTACCGAGAAATCCTCGTAAACTTATTTAGTGTTCCGATTTATTCTAATTGATCCGTGTAATGCTAGAAAAATCTAAATCCCGTCGAAAATACTAAATTATGCGATTTTTGAGCAAATAAAGTTCATCAAATTGGTCTTTGGGACAAAACACATTTTTTTCAAATAGAACCATATTGGTGGTACCGTGGTACCATTTATTATTACTAATAATAAGAAATTTATTTATATACCTTATTAAAATATACAATAAATACAATAAAAAACACAGCGAAGAAAAAATACGAAAATACAGTTTTACTGTCTGGTGGCCTGCAAGTTCACCTGATTTGACTCCCCTAGAATATTTTGGTTGGGGGTACTTAATTTAAAAAATATTGTCTACGCAACCGCTGTTATTCAAATCAAATCAAATTTCAAATCAAATCAAATTTATTCAAAAATTTTTAGGTATTACATAAAATATAGCAAATCAATTTAAAGAGACCTTAGTTTTCCATCAGTTTTAGTTAATACATGTAATATCTAATTAGATATATTTATTTATTGTTATAGAACATCCCAGAATCGACCTATGTCGAAGACTAAATAAAAATTACGACTTAGGTAAAAATTTATTTAAAGACATTTTTCAGCGTAATATACAAGACTGACAGGTATCAGCGCCGAAAACTGGCACAAAAGAACTCATATACGTCCATAGAGACTTAAAGCACAACCAGGTGAAAATTCGAAGGAACAACGAATTTTCACTTAGGAAAACATGTTTAGGTCCAGGCCATAAGAGTGAAAGTACATTATGGTCAAGGAAAAGTATACTGAAAATAAAAGCATAATGATAAAAATAGTTATGAATGTTTATAAATATTTTTAACTTTTTAATCGCTTCACGAAACACAATGAAAGTGGAGATACAGTTAGCAATTGGCGAATATTCTTCGAGATACAGATGTGCGAGTTCAAAAGAGCATTGATGTTAATGGACAGGATTTTAAATAGCTGTTGTAATGTTTTGTTTTCCTTTTTTGTATTGCACAGCCACCTTATATATTCTTAAGTAATGATAAATAAATTGTAAAAATGGAAAAAATCATTTATGTCAAAAAGCGACGTTTATTGAGTATATACGATGTTCCAAATTTCAATCGGTTATCTTTAAAACTAAAGGGAAAAAATGGGGGGGGTACCATGATCCTATTACACGTGGTATACACTAATGCAAATATCGATAATTTGCTCTAGTGCAAAATTATCGTGTAGTCGCAATCTGGTTTTTCGAAATATCCTGATATAGACGGAGAGCCAGACCCAAATCAATTCTCTGAATTTACTATGCCTGGTTTTTTGTCAGTTGATTACAGTAGTTGTGTACACAAACATACTTCGGTCAGTCAAGCGAAATCGAGAACAGGTGTCTCAGGTACGCCTTCAAAGGTGTCATAATTACGGAGGTAATAAAATGAATTTACTGTGGTTGAAAATCGGTATGCACATAAGATATTGCATATAAATAACAGTTATGTCAGTCAGTCAGTTGAATGTGGGGACGGAGTAGGTCAGTCAGCCCCAATGTATGTACAAAAATAAATAACGTGCAATTCATTTACTATACTTCAAAATCTCTGTGAAGGTATTAAACGCGATATTAATCATAAATAAAATGGTCAGTCAACCATCTTGTGAGTCAGTCAGCGAAATAAAAAAAAAAAAAATTCGCACGCGTTATCGGTGTGGTAGGCGCCGGCTCGCTCTTTTCCTTATTATTACTTAACGAACTATTAAATGACTTTATTTTAAAGTGTAATTGACAGCAATGTTAATAATTTACATTTTGTAAATATTTAAATTTGTCCTAATTACATTGAATAGACAATAGACCATTAGGAAAGAAATATATGCACTTAAAAAAATGTATGCACTTAAAAAATTATATTAGATAATCAATATATATACTATATATAAAAATTATATTATTACTTAAAGTATGAAATTTATCTTTGACATCACGTAAATAAAATTAATGTGAATAAAAGTGTATACTTAAAGCGAGCAGGTATACTCCTAGGTAAGAACCGGAATTTCTGTACACAACTACTAGGTTTCATTAACCTCCCCTTTCCTATTTAAGATGGAAAGATACCCCTCCCCCAACGAAGGTCCTCTACTCCAAAACATAACGACTTTTCTGCTGAAAGCACTGCTCTCAGCAAGAGCCGTTATGTTTTTGAATAGAGGGCTTTCGTTGGGGGTGGGGTTAGAAGTGGGCAATCCACCAAAGAATGATTGATGTCAATAAATTATACGAAGAATTGGGAAATCCTGTTTGTAATGCTCTGCCAGGACTGCACGCTTTTACTGGGTGCGATTTCAATCCGGCATTTTACAAAAAAGGTAAAAAAAGCCTCTGCAATTGATTCACCAAAGAGCAGATTTTCAAAAAGCCTTCACCAATCTCGGGTACATAAGTGACAACAACATGAGTGACGCATTCGAAAAAATACAAGAATTTGTTTGTCACTTATATGGCTTGAAAAAGTAAAAATCAGTTAACGAGGCAAGATTGGTTATATTTGCAAAAACATACAAATGCTCAAGTAGCGTCAATGATTCGTTTCAAATAAAAGTGAGAAACGTTGATGGATCAAGTATGCCGCCGTGCCAATCAGAATTGATGCAACAATTTTTAAGAGCGAGCTACATTTCAAACATTTGGCGCAATGCCCATCGTAAAGTCACGACGGAACTGTCCCCAATCAATCACGGGTGGACATTGATCGACAATAAATATGACTTTGATTGGTTCAAAGGTGATCAGTTACCTCCGCAGGAAAATTCAGGTATGCATATAATATTGTCGGCATACTAATTGCCATTGATTTTACGTAAAAAAAAATATTTTTTATTGTATATAATTACAGAAGTTATATTTACTTTTTAGATTCCCAATCCGAAACTAAATTGCAAACGTCAGATCTTAGCATTTCTGATGAGAGCGAAATTGGCGAATTTGATTGGGAGGAATAGTTTGATTACAAAGAATTAAACATTGTAATCATAGTGTTGTAAAAGTCTTTTTTATAATAATAATTTATGTTAAATATAATATTTCAACTGCATAGATTTTCAATATTTCTTTCCTAATGGTCTATTGTCTATTCAATGTAATTAGGACAAATTTAATTATTTACAAAATGTATATTATTAACACTGCTGTCAATTACACTTTAAAATAAATTTAGTTAATAGTTCGTTAAGTAATAATAAGGAAAAGAGCGAGCCGCCGTCTGCCACACCGATCGCGCGCGCGAATTTTTTTTTTTTTATTTCGCTGACTGACGGGTGTTGTCCCACAAGATGGTTGACTGACCATTTTATTTATGATTAATATCGCGTTTAATACCTTCACAGAGATTTTGAAGTATAGTAAATGAATTGCACCTTATTTATTTTTTGTACATACATTGGGGCTGACTGACCAGCTCCGTCCCCACATTCAACTGACTGACTGACATAACTGTTATTTATATGCAATATCTAATGTTTATACCGATTTTCGACCATAGTAAATTCATTTTATTACCTCCGTAATTATGACACCTTTGAAGGCGTACCTGAGACACCTGTTCTCGATTTCGCTTGACTGACCGAAGTATGTTTGTGTATACAACTACTGTAATCAACTGACAAATATCCCAAGCATGGTAAATTCAGAGAATTGATTTGGGTCTGGCTCTTAGACTAATATTTGAATTGTCATTAGTCTAAAATTAAAATTTGACAGATGAGCGAAATTTTCCCTGTACTTTCTTGAGTAGACAACATAGCATTGCTCGCTTTAGTTTTCCCATTCATTAGTTTACGATATGTCGCCCACGTCAGGAATAGGTAGCAAAATGTCTTTCCTTTTATTTCATTATGATAATTTATGATCGACTTCGAAGTTATAATGACGAGTATATTTCTGGGGTGCTCTTTGTATACTACGCTAATTAAAACGCGTGGGCCGACACTTAGATAGATGATAGATACTGTACAGAACGTAAACGTTTATTAATGTTGTTTAGATCGATCATTAGAAATGTATCACGCATATTTCTATCTAATTAATACAGACATTAAAATGTATTTTGTGGCTTCGATAACAATAGGTATAGAGGATTATTGATGTCTGGGGATATTGAATAGGACTGTTACTTTATTTAATGTAGTATCTCGGAGGTGCCTTTATATAAAATTAAATGCAAAAACTTTTTAAAAACAAGCTTTTATTTTTATTTATGTGTACTAAAACGAAAAAAATAAGTTATGTTGAATAAATTGTCTTAAAAGTTTGTCGCTTCTTCATATAGGCATTCATTCATGTTGTTTGACAGAGATTGTAAGTACCTAAGTAAGTCCTTTCTTTGTATTCACGCGACAAGCTTGTGAGACAATTAATTCAACATAACTTGTTTTTTTCGTTTTAGTACACCTGAATAATAATAAAAGCTTGTTTTTAAAAAGTTTTTTTTTATATTTACTTTTATATTCAAATTTTTAGTTGTCTTAATTAGTTTTATATTCATTGCATCGTCCTTACTTAAAATTAAACGTACCGGAACCTCCGGCGCGGCTTAGAATGCAACGTCTGGATTAATACAGTATCCGATATAAAAATTGTAGTTTAAACTGGATCCTCCGCCATTTCTTAAAATACAGCGTGTGAGTAAATGCACTATTTAAAAAAATTATAGTGTTAAAATTAAGAAACACTTTTTGGTACCATATTATTGTATTGTCACCAGAACCACACGTGTGTGCAAAATTTCAGCTAAATTGGACGTCGTTAAGTGAATCAAAATTGACTTGCAAGATTTGAACTAAACATACTAACATACTAACAAACTAACTTACTAACATTCTGTTCTGATATGCCCCTCTATTTTGATATGCTATAATATTTTATTTTGAAAAAATGTGTTTTAATAAAAACATTTATTTTTTTAAAACTTTAATTTTGAAAGATTTAAATTTATTATAGAACCTATACCTATGTAGAATAACGCGGAGTGCCAATACCTTTCAGTACACCTCATTATAGAGCACGAGTTAACCGAGCATTGCCTGCAAACAGTTACTCTAATCTCAGGAGCAGTTTCAATAAGAATTTGGGGTTTAAATATATAAAAAATGTAGAAACGTTCAGATAGATAACAATATATTGAAACGATATGTTAGGTAAAATGTTATAAACAAATAGATACCTAAAACTAAAAATTGAAAAATGTTCAATTGCAATTTTGAAAACTAGTAAGCTTACTCCCTTCCTCTTAGATATGCTTCACTATCGATCATAAAAATAATGTTTCTCCTTACCATCAGTTTATCTATGCTAAGTTCCAGTTTAAATGACAGGTGCCCATGAATAGTTATTATTCTTCTTGCTTATTTGATTTTGATTTATAAAGAGTGACCCAAAATTTCGCCCCTTTTGGAGACCTCATGAATTCGATTCAAAAGTGGTCTAAATGTTAGCTTATGGTGATAGTTTAAAGTAGGTAGTTGACCTATTCACGGCAAGATGAATCCAACATTCCTGGCAATCGCGTTCATTATGTTCAAGATTCTCAAATACGCAAAGTGTATCATTTTCCAACGTTGTTCAAGTGAGGCCGATTTAACAGGAAGAAATCATATTTTTTCTGATAATATTCGTTTAATCGGTATTTTTATACTGGAGACTTAGCAAATCTCGATAGATACTCCAAACCTCGTGTCAGACGGCCTTTGAATTAAATAGTAAATGTGTATTTCTAAGAAAGATTAGTTTTGGTTATATTACTGAAATGTATTTCAATATGTCAAAAAATAGAGATATTTTGTAATTTTTTGTAATGCATTTCTGGTAAAATATAATGAAAGATTAGAAAAGAACGGAAAATTTTCGTTGAAAGTTATTGAATTTAAATTTGGTACTTTATGCCTACCGGATTTGACATTTCATTGACATTACACAATATGAAAGCAAATATTTCTTCTTTGGAAGATTTTTGCGTTACAACATTTATTGTAGTTAAATTCTACGTTTTGATCTGAATCTTTTGATATGTGCCATGTCTCAATTAATTTCAAATATGTTCACCTCATAATAAAATTTTCAATTTAACATAATTGCTTAAAATCTACATAATAATTCTTATACATGCTTAACTACTCAAATACTAACCCTTACTTTAACAAATCTATCTTCATTAATTTTGCTGTATCAAAGTTTTTTTTTAGAAATTTCAAATAGGATGTTATATTTCACCACAGCTTGGATTTGCACACCCTATCTACTTATTTTGGGTTAAATGTCCATATCATTATTGCATTGTTACCATTGTTACCATTATTAATTGAAGAAACCTTTCCCAAAGCACTATGTTACTATGAAGGAAATATTCTTAGTTGTTAGCTTTATTTGGTAAGCACTTTCACACCTTCTATCCATTATTTAACTTGATACTCTTTTTTAAAAGTTTATGATTTTATCGTTAACTTAAACGTTGTCCTGTTTTTCATATTTAATATATATAGTTTAACACTTGTCATTTTATTTTGTCTCTTTCCGACACTTTTTCTATTTTTTTTTCTTACGTAAAAAGTATCAATGATGAAAAACCAGATCGTAAATTGCAGAGCGAAATTCGAAAATTGGGGTCGGTACGAACGAATCAAAAGTGACATTTTGTGATATTTCAGAAAATCGATGTCCCTTTTTGCAACATGTTATTTAATTTTTTCTCATTTTTGGAGGACTTATAGATTGGTGGAATTGCACCTTCATCATTGATACTGTCTGAGCTATCATGGGAAAAAAATCTAGCTTTATACAAATGATTTCACGAAAACTGTCGCTATTTCCCTGGATATAAATGTTCACATTCATTTTTCAATAACTTTCAATTTTGACATTCAATTTATGTCAAAGTTATTAAATTTAAATTTGGTACTTTATGCCTACTGGATTTGACATTGACATTTCAAACTATAAAAGCAAATATTTCTCCTTTGGAACATTTATGCGTTACAACATTTATTGTAGTTAAATTCTACGTTTTGATCTGAATCTTTTGATATGTGCCATGTCTTAATTAATCAATTTAATATAATTGCTTAAAATTACCTACTTACATAATAATTCTTATACATGATCAATTAACAGAAATTTCAAATAGGATGTTATATTTCACCACAGCTTAGATTTGCACACTCCATCTACTTATTTTGGTTTAAATGTCCATATAGCCAGTTTTCAATTTGTCGAAAATTGGAGTCCGTGTGCAACTAGGTGAAGCAATATTGTGCCATACGTCAAAAGTTTCAGAAAATGGTGTAGATTACGAAATTGTTTGGGTCATTCCTTACAAATGCGTCGGGGGAGAGAAAACCACCCCCATTCACCCCCATTGCAAATAAATTGAGTTTAATTCATTAAAATACCAGAATTATGTCTAAAATATTGAAAACATTTCAAGATAAATTTCTTTTAGTTTTTGAAGCTTATTTAGTGTTGCTGATATTGATGGCATGGCAGAAGTACAAACGCTGTCATATAAAAATGCTGTTTTTGTCTTAGATCTAGCAGAGCAATTTTCAAGGAAAATATTGACAAAATATGCGGAGTACTCGGAAATACATGTAGTTTTTGATACATATTTGAAAGGATCTCTTAAGTCACTAGAAAGAAGTAGAAGAGTAAAAGGTGTCCTACCTGTACAATATCACATTGATGATACAACGCAACTGGAAGGTACACATATTAGAAAACTGCTGTCTCATACGTCAACTAAGGACGTTATTACGGAATATTTTTCTAACAAACTAATAGTTTCTGGAAACAAATGCAATAAAAAGGTTGTTTGTGCTTTCAAAGACTCAATAAAGGCTACAGCTGCATTCGGTGATGTGACACATCAAAAAAGCTCCCACGAAGAAGCTGACACCAAATTGATTTTCCATTCTGTGGATGCGTCAAAAAGAGGTTCAAATTTAATAAGAATTTACTCGCCCGTTACTGATGTTTTTATATTAGCATTGAGAAGGTTTCCGCTATTACCATTAGATACCGAATAAGCATTGGCTCAATCAATCATAAGATCCCTTTGCAACCGATTTATTGTAGTCTTGGTACATTAAAGATTAATGCACTTCCAGGACTTCAAGCACTATCAGAGGCAGATGTTACAGGAGCTTTCAAAGGGAAATCTAAAGTCAGCTTTTGGAAGAAATTCTTTGAATCACCTACATCAACTTTGGAGGCTTTAGCTTTGTTGGGAAAAGACGAAGATTTGAATGTTTCCGTTTTTAAGGAGATTGAATCTTTTATTTGTGCAATATACTCTACAAGTAACAAAAGCTTCAAAAACCTAGCAGAATTGAGATGGTGGCAACTCACACAAAAGCAAAGCTCCTGTAAAAATCTGCCTGCGGCACTGGGAGCTCTAAGGGAAGCAATTCAAAGGTGCCATTTTCAGTGCAAGGAATGGTATCGAGACACCATTGCACACCCTAATTTACCATCAGCCACCAACTACGGGTGGAAACTAATTAGTGATGAGTACGAAGCTGTTCCTTGTGACCTTCCTTGTGCACCGGATCAGGTAGTTAACCTCGTGAAGTGCTCATGTAAGAAAAATAATTGTGCTGTACGGTGCAAGTGCTCATCGCAAAATATATTTTATGCGGAGATGTGTGAATGTGAAGGCCGTCCAGAGATTTGCACCAATAGTAAAAGGGATGAAGAACAAGTTTGTGATGATTTTGATGATTGTCTGGATGATGTGTCCAACACTGAGTAACACCAGAAAATATTATGAACCTACCAGCAAAATATCTTTGACCTTCTCTTTACTTTATCAAAATAGTATTTAAAACAGAAACAAAATATGACTCTTTATTTTTCTTTTAAATGTCCTTATTATATTTATCAGAATAATAAATATAAATAAACATTAATTTTTAGCAATATTTAATTTCTTGATCCCAAAAACCTCGAAAATGAAATACGACTCAAATATTTTAATCACCGTTACATTTATAGTATTTTCACACCGCCACCCCTGTCGGCCACGGGATGATTGTTACATATATCAATTCCCAGTGTCAAAAACTAAAGAGACATTTATTTAGAATTGTTTTCAGTAACTGATACACAGTCAATGCATTCTATTGGATTAAATCGAGTTTATTTCCAATGGGAATGAAAAGGGGTGTTTTCCTCCACGCATCTGCAAGGAACAACTTATTTTGAATTATTCTCAGTAACTTATACACAATCAATACATTCTATTAAATTAAATCGAATTTATTTCCAATGGAAGTGAATTGGGGTGGTTTTCGTCCCCGTCCCCCGTCCCCCCCCCGACGCACCTGCAAGGAACGGCCCAAAGGACTTATTTTGAATTATTTTCGATAATTTATACACAATAATTGTATTCTATTGAATTGAATTGAATTTATTTCCAATGGGAGTGAATTGGGGTGGTTTTCTCCCCCCCGACGCACCTGCAAGGAACGGCCCAAAGAATTTCGTAATATACATATTTTTCCAAAAATTTTGATGTATAACACAATATTGCTTCACGAAATTGCATACGGATTACAAATTGAAAACTGACTAATATCATTGTTGCATTGTTACCATTATTAATTGAAGAAACCTTTTCCAAAGCACTATGTTACTATGAAGGAAATATTCTTAGTTGTTAGCTTTATTCGGTAAGTACTTTCACATCTTTTTTCTTAACTTGCTACTCTTTTTTAAAAGTTTATGATTTTATCGTTAACTTAAACTTTGTCTTGTTTTTCATACTTAATATTTATAGTTTAACTCTTGTCATTTTATTTTGTCTCTTCCAGATAACAGGATGAAGTTTGAGGTAAGAAATCACCATATTAAATAGGAGAATTTTGGTGTTCTGAATCTAGCGTAAACCCATGTTTTATGTTATTATATTTAATAACAAGCTAAAAACGTACTCTTCGCCAATTTACTGAGCTTTTTATATATAATTGTTACACATTCTATAGGATACTCTTCGCAGTTTTCTTGTAAATAATGTTAATTTTTGGACATCCTAAATTTTGTGATATAAACTTTGTTGTGAAAAAAGTTGTATGAAAAAAAAATGAAAAAAAAATCCAACCTGCGGGATTCGAACACGGGACCCTTGGATTGCAACGAAAAGTTAATTAGTTAGTTAGTTACATATCTCTTTATTTTATTTAACTATTCGTTAACAGATCATTTTTAAGTCATTTATTTTTGTGTACATTAAAGTTTCTACGTCACATACACGCGTCCGGACAGCGCAGAGTGACGCAGTGACCAGGTGTTGAGGTCAAACGACTTTCAATTCTGTTGTTTCTCTTAATTTAAACGATTCCTGCACAGTTTAATCGTGTTTTAAGGTTTTTATCTTTTCAGTTGAGCTCTTTAAGAATTGTAAATTTTAATATTGGGAGTGGGATTAATAGATATTATGCAGGGAAAAGAAAGTATAAAAAACCCTGCTTCATTTGTCTAGTAGGTTTAAAAACAGTTATGTACTATTATTGTAGTAGTACATTATTAGATGGCAGATAAACTTTCAGTAGAGGGTCAGGGGTGGTGTAATGGGAGGTATAGGAGAAGAGTATTGATAAGGGGGGGTTGAGGGAAGGGTGTTTTGGGGGGAAGGTGTGTTTTATGGGTTGTATTGGTGTCAGTCATGTAGAGGGGTTTCGTATATTTGTAGTCGTTCGTGTATCAATTTGTGTGTATGTGGTATATTGTCTCTGCGTCGTATGTTAGCTATGTTTTGTGTCAAGGGTGAGTGAGTCAGTTTGTGCATGAAAAATTTCTGGGAAGTCTCGTCAATGTATTCTCTCATCATTTGCACCCCCGTAAGCCTATGCAGTTCAGCGATGGTTATATAACGAGGAGAGTTGGTTAATAGTCGCAGCAATTTGTTTTGAGTTCTTTGAAGACGTAAGCACTGTGTATCTGAAATGAAATTCCAAGATGCACAGGCGTACGTCAGTATAGGTCTAAAAATTACTTTATATAAACAAATTTTATTATCTATAGAGAGTTTGCTGCGTCTATTAACCAATGGATAAAGTTTGCTAAGTGCTGCATAGGCTTTGTTTACAACTTTCGTTATATGGGGTGCAAATGTTAGTCTAGTGTCGAGTGTTACTCCTAAGAGGTTCGTTGTTTTTCGTTCGGTAATGTCATGTTCGTCTAGTTTTAGTTTGGTTATTGTTCGAATGTTGGTAAATTTCCTATGAAATGTTATTATTTCAGATTTAGTGTGATTTATTTTAATCTTCCATAATTTGTAATAATCTAATAATTTTAAGGTGTGATATCTTACTTTCTGGGTAGCTGTCTGTCCATAAAAACTGTTAGCGTATATAGTCGTGTCGTCTGCGTAGAGTAGAAGGTTTGTAGAGGGATGGGAAGGAATATCAGATATATATAAATTAAATAGGATGGGAGAAAGGACGGAACCCTGAGGTACCCCTGCTGAAAGTCTATAAGACTCTGAATGGGCGTTGTTTACCCTGACCATTATTCGTCGATCCCAAAGGTAACTTTTTATGAGGGAAACCAAATACCCGGGCAGTCCACAAACGTACTGTAGCTTGTAGACTAGCCCGTTATGCCAGACAGTATCAAAGGCGCGTTCAATATCCAAGAGCAACATAACAGTACACTGCTTCTTATTGTATGCGTCAATTATATCCTGCACCACTTTTACTAGCGACAGTGTTGTACTGTGCCCCTCCCTGAAACCAAACTGTTCCACCGGAAGCAGGCGGTGTTTTGCTAACTTTTTTCGCAAAAGTCGCAGCACAATCCTCTCAGCCACCTTCCCCATGGTGTTTAACAAACAAATGGGTCGGTAGCTGTGGGGATCATGCGGCGGCTTATTTGGTTTCAGGATGGGGATCACTATCCCCAGTTTCCATAATGCAGGAAAGTGTTGCAATTTAAGCACCGAATTTATGATATAGGAAAGTTGTACTAGGGCTTTTTTAGGGAGATTCTTTAAGAGGATGTTGGGAATGTTGTCAGGACCGGGAGCTTTTAGGTTTGGTAGGGTTTTTAGTATGTTTTTTATTTCAGTTGGGTTTGTTTGAATTTTGGTTAGTTTACGGGGGTGGATAGGGTGGCGGGATGGGATTTGTCTAGCAAGTCTTGTTGTGTTTTCTTGTTCATCTATGATGTTTGGTGTTGTAGTGTTTGTCTGTTGCAGGTGACTTGCAAGCAAATCAGCCTTATCTTCATCATTTACGTATGATAAGTCATCTTTAGTTAGTGTGGGAATAGATTTGAAATTATTTTTCAATAGCTTTGTCATACGCCAAAGCGTGTTATCTGTGCGAGTAAGACGTGAAACATTTATGTTCCACGCCTCGGCTCTCGCACTATTTAATTTCAGTCTGATATTTGCCTGCAAGTCACGCAGTCTTAGTCTGTCTATGTCTCGTTTATTGCGCTGCCAGCGTCTTTTAATTTTATTTTTAAATCTGATGAGTGTAATTAACTCATCAGGAATGTTTTCTTGTCTAGCCCGCAACGCAATAACTTTCGTCGTTTTGTCGCGTGCGTATTGTATAGTTTGTGTGAGTTTTAGTATTTCTTGGTCTATGTCTTCTTCTGTGTTTATGTTATTATTTATGATAATTTTGTTGTTTAATATTTGTTTGTATTTTAGCCAATTTGTGGCTTTGTAATTGTAGATTTGTCTGTCAGTCAAGTTTCTGTGTGTATCTTGTAGTTCAAGTTGTAGTACATTGTGGTCACTGGAAAGGGCGGGAATTGATAAGGGATTAATGTGATGCTGGTAATTTTTATTAACTATTAGGTCGATGGTGGATGGGGACATGTTATTTGGCGGGAAATAGGTTGGGAATTCCGATGCTATCACTGCAAAACCATTAATTTGACAATACTCAAAGAGCGTGTTGCCATTGGTATTGTTACGCCTATTATACCATGTGGCATGTTTAGAGTTCAGATCCCCCATCAAAAGAACCTTGTCATGGGGGACGAACAATGTATTCAAGTCTGCATCTGTGTACTTATTCATTGGAGTATTGTACACCGCCGTGATTACCGTATTATCTATTAGTTTTATGGAAATGTTTTCAATACTACAAGGAAGAGAGGGTAGAGACGTATATGGGATATCTTTTTTAACAATAATAGCGACACCACCTCCTCTCCTGTCGATTCTGTCGCTCCTTATAATATTATAGTTACTAATAGAGATTGAAATGTTTGGTTTAAGCCAGGTCTCGGTAATCACGGCGATGTCAACTTTTTCATTATGCAAAAAATATTAGATTTCATTTAAATGATTTTTCAAGCCGTAGCTATTCCAAATTATTAATTTAATCATTTCTTATTTTATACTTTGGGAGTATATTGAATGTAAAATGTTGTATTGTAGTAATTGTTTCGAAAGGGTCAGATATTAATTCTAATAAAGAGTTCAAATGTGATATGGCTTTAATAGTTTCTTTTAAATTAATAAGTCTATTTAGTTTGTTTGTTTCATTAATTAAGGATTGAAAGTCGTTCGGCGCAACATTACCAGCCTCTGTGACAACTCCTTGAGTGCGCTGTTCAGTGTTTCTAGGTGCTGCGGGCAATTGATCCTCCCTCTTACTCCGGGCGCCGGATTTTGTTGGTGTGATTTGGCGCGTCGCTTGATCAGTTGTTATAGCGTTTTGTAAATTGCTAGCAGCGGCTTCGGCGCGTTGTCTCCAAGCATTTGTAGTAGGCTCTGGTGCGGGTGCATACTGTTGTTTAGTTTGATTGCGGGCATTTATTTCTTCTTGATTTCTATTTATCTGGTCAATTCGATATAAGTAGACTTGACAGGAAGTATTTGAGGCTGTATGCGGCCCTCCACAGTTAGCACACAGAGGGTTATCGAGTTTTCCAGGGTGTGGGCAATTTAATGTTAGGTGGTTACCTGCGCATTTCACACATTTCGGATTTCTATTGCAGTTTGATGCCGCGTGGCCCCAAGCTTGGCATCGTCGGCATTGCGTAATTTGACGTTCGTTACGTCTCCTTTCCCATTGTATTTTAGTAAACAGTATGAATCTGATTTTATTCTGAAGTTCTCGTAATGTGACGTCATTTTCAAATACGATTAGGTATAACGGCGAGAATTTTGTTTTCATGGGGTAAATATTCACAACCCTGATGCCATGATTATCTTGTATTTCATCACTAATATCATCCAGTTTGGGATTTCCGGACAAGCCCCGGAGTACGAATGCATGTGTTTTTTGTTCCGGAAGTGTGTATGTGTGAAATTCTAAAGATTCGTCTTGTTTTAATTTTTTGGTGTAGTTAGAATATTCTGTTTTGTCAGAGATGTATAGCAATGTCGATTTTGGGGCATATTTTACATAGAAGCCTTTTGAAATGTTTTTTCTTAGTTCATTGGTTAACTTTTCGTGATCCTTAAAAGTGCCTTTGATAACAATTGGGGGGTTCTTAAATTGGGTATCCTTTGTTTTTTGATGTTGTTGTGTTTGCGTTGTTGTTGTATTTTTGGTGGTAGATGCTATCGCTTTTTCTCGTATGGTGGAAGCAGCATTTTCTGTTTCAATCGGTAAGTTTTCGAAACGATTTTTTGTGGTGGTGATGTCAGTTGTTTTAGTGATTAATTTTGATAAGCGGTTTTTACGTTTAGGTGTAATGAATTTTTCGCTATCTTTTTCAGTGGGGGTTGGTTGTGTTTCAGTTTCCATGTCCATTTCTTCGGTATCAGGTTGGTTTCTCTGTATTATTTTTTTGCCGATAATGATTTTATTATCTTCGATTTGTATTTTGTCTTCGTTTAGAAGCTTTAATATAAGAGCTTCTGTAGCTTGTAGGTCTTCTAAATCTTGTCTGTATTTTTTAGCATCCTGTATAGGTAGTTCTGGATTTTTAGGCAGTTCTAAGTTAATAAGAGGTATATTTTCAGGTTTATTATTGTCCTTGAGAGGCGATTTTGGGGGGTCATCTTTGGAGGGTGGGTCCTCTTCCATCTCGTAGACACTGGCAAAGCCTTTTTCTAGTAGCGTTTGATCGATATTTTGTGTTTCAGGAATTGATTTTGTAGGTTTACTAAGCTTCTTTATTATTTGCTTCGATATTGCACCAGTCTTGTTGGATTCTTTACATTCTTCGAGTGTTTGGAATTCCTTTACAATATTAAGGAGTTTTTTCTTTTCCTTATCTTTATCGATAGTAGCCGTTTTATTACTGAACGTGTAAAAAGATGGTGCGATAGTCTTATTTACCTTTTTAATTGTAATTGACTTTACGTTGATTTGTTTGTCCTTTTTAACACGTTTAGAGTCCGAATCTTCCCTCTCGGAATCTGTGTCGTATTGTATATCCTTTTCGGATTCAGTTAATAGGGTTTCACTACTACTAAGTTTTAAATGTTTTGTGTCCTTCTCACTGTCTTTGTCACTTTGAATAATTATTGTGTCTTTTTCACTTTCACTTAGGGAACTACGAATTTTTGTGTCTCTCTCACTATGTTGATGCACTGATAAATTGCTGCAGCTGCCACCTGCAGTGTTTTTAACTTTTGGCTTTTTCGCAGGCGTTTTCTTTTTCGATTTTACATCTATAGAAGATATTATATTAATTTTAGGTATTTTCAAATATTGACTTTTACGTTGTTTCTCTGCTTCCTTATCCACTACTTGCGTACGTGTTGAGTGCTGCTTTGAAACTGCAACGAAAAGCTTTAGCCGCTGCGCCACCACCTGTTGCTAGGAAAATTGATTGTCTGTAATATATATCTGTCGACATTCTTACATATTTCACTTCTAAGAAATATTAGTAAACTTCATATACAAAAAAAAATTTGTTATGGAAATAATATCTCGCGATTTCCATTTTAGTACAAGCCACAAAAATTAACAAAATTTTTTTTTTTTTAAATTAAATAATTAATAACTTTTTTATTTACTGATCGATTTTCTTCAAAAACAATAGAGTTCTTCCTCTAGCTAACACTAACTGATTTTCTAAATTTCAATACAATCGGACTTTTCTTTCTTAAGTTATCGTGCTTACAAGAAACGTGACGGACGGACAGACGGACGGACAGACGGACAGACGGACATTTTGAAAGTTGTTCAGAATTCGTTCACTAACACAATGATATGAAAATTTTTTCTCTACGAGAAATATTTACGATTTTAGAAATGTGCCGATCAAATACAATATACTCTTCGTTTTTGCGAAGAGTATAATAATGTCCTTTTCATTCCATCAGTTACTATAGCAAATTTATAACTAATGCTTATAAATATTGATAAATACATTTACAATAATTTAATTTATTCAACATTTCTTTATTTATCAAACCACACATTGAAGTGAGCTATACTAGTTAGACATAATGCTCAATCATATCATGCTACTTTTTTAAGTTTTGATGTTATAAGTAATTATGTATAACATTGCGGATTTCATAACAATACATACAAAGCAAGTTAAGTAAAAGCTTGTAAACAAATGAGGTAATTGTTAGCGTGAAAACAGTTTTTCAGTATATACGTGACTTTCTGGTTTGAGAGCCCTAAACAATTGTTTATTATTTACAGTTGATCAACTTCAATACATGAACTTTTACAACATAATGGTAGACTTAAGTCGATTCTAATCAAACAACCGACTTCAATCACTATTAAAAACAATGTTCTTAGTTTATTATTCAAATAATATTTTTAAATTATTTTTATATCCTTTTTAAGACACCTGCAAATGTTGGGAATATAATGGGAAAGATCTCGAGTTACTGATATGCTGTACATAAATCAAATTAAATTGACTTGAAGGTGACATTATTAGATAGACATTTTTGTTAATACACTCATCTTGGAGCTCTTTATTCTCCTGCGTAATCTGGTAGGTTATCAAATACAAAGCTTATTAAATCTTCTAATTTAAAGTTCATTTGGAAATAAGTATATAAGATGAATTGTCAACTTTTCAAAAGT
Source organism: Rutpela maculata (assembly GCA_936432065.2). Classification (NCBI taxonomy): domain Eukaryota; kingdom Metazoa; phylum Arthropoda; class Insecta; order Coleoptera; family Cerambycidae; genus Rutpela; species Rutpela maculata. The sequence continues at coordinate 320,772,004 of OW386285.2, read as the reverse complement.
GGTAGAAAGGACCATGCACGTTTTAAATGGAACATAGCTCCCGCGCTAACCGGAAAAAGAAAAAAAAAATTTTAGTTTCTTTTTCCGGTTAGCGCGCGCGCCGTTCGGAAGTTTCGTCTGCCAGCGTAATTGGGGTATGCGAAGTACATGTACTAACTACCTATGCGGACAGATATCGATAATCATTCGATTTAAAAGTAAATGCCCCCCCCCCCCCCCTCCCTATCCCTCCGCCATACCAAAAAGTTCCAGAGAGAAAAAATTTTTGTATTTATATGGTCTCTTCAATTACCGACTGGCAGACGGTAACCACTCGTTGAATTTGCACGCTATTTCCTAGACTAAAAGTATACGTTCAGTAACTAGAGGTCGGAATAATGTCATATGAATTAAATTTCCTTTTTTTTTACAGTTTAATAATAAATGCACCAAAGAAAAGTTTCTGTATTATGCGACGGCTTGCTAATTTATAGGAGACGTATGCCATCCCTTTTCTGTGGGAGGCTCATAAAAAAACCTAAAATATTGGAGTTGAAAAAGAATCAAATTTTGAGAATATAAGGTTCTATGCGACTTTTTATATAAATTGATAGTCTTTAAGGAATAACGACTCGAAAATTGTAATTTTAGCTTAAAAAAAAGAGATTTTCTAAACGGTTTTCGTCAAATAATTCGAAAAATATTAATAAAAAAGTAGTTTTTCTCTAATTTATGTAGAATTAATGGTTTTCAAAAACCTATAAGTATAAAGATGGCGTTCGAACATTTAACATTTGTGAGACGAAGTATTTAGTTTAAATGTTAAAAAAATATATCTCAGACACATTTACATAAAAAACGCTAACGACCAAAACAGAACACAATAAATTAAGCGTTCAAATGATTAGCAGAAAAAACAAAGAAGTAATGACAGAAGCAATGGGTCTTTTCAAATGTTTTTAACAAAAACGTCGCCATTTTGTTACTGTAAGTAGTCTGCAATGAAAAAAATAATTTTCAATTACCATTAACATAACCCAGGCGCTCAAATTTTTTCGTGCATTTATAGTACTTGCTTTAGAAAAAAAATTTAAACTACGAGAAATTTTTGAAAAAACGTAAAATTTTTGTTTCTCTGCAATTATCTCAATAAATATTAGTTTTAGGGAAAAATGAAGACAATAAAAAATAAATCTTATAAATTGGGAATGAATCTGTTTTTTTATATAGTTATGTAGTATTAATAGTTTCAAATATAATTAAGTTTGAAGATAGCGTCCAAACGCTTATGGGATGAAGTATTTAGTTTAAACGTTCAGTATCTTAGAATCTATGACACTTGCGTTAAAAATTCTAAGGATCAGAATTAAATATAATAATTAATCAAATTTTAAAACGATTCTTTGTTTCTTTCTGAGTCTGAGTCTGAGAAAACAAAGAAGTTATGTGTCTTCACATTTTTTTAACTAAAATGACGTCATTTGTTACTGTAATTGTCCAGTAATTAAAAAAAAATCTCAAACATACTAATTTTCGTAAACATAAAGATGCCCAATTTTTTTTCCGTTTTTAAACGGGTAAAAATATGCTTAATTTAGAAAAAAAATTCCATCCGCCATATAGTCGCTATTTTGAATATTTTTATTTTGACTTCAGATCTGTAATCAGCGATCAAAAATATAAATATCCTATGTTTGAAAAATAAATCGGCAATACTTTTTCAAATATTAAATACCTAAATTAAATGGTGGTTTCACCCCTTGGGGGTAGGAGCAAGTCTATATAGAAAATAAAGATGACACCTTTTACTACAATAATCGTAAAAAAAAATTTATTACATATGACGTTATTGCTAACTGTTACACATTTTTTACCTCTAGGTACTGTACTTGTTAACACTTATATGACTGCAAAGTTGTAACTAGTCAGGCATAACTATGTTATTGCACCAAATTTTTTACTTTCTTTCCTGTACTAAAAACAATTGCAGATAATAATTGGATTTTTTTGTGTGGATACTAACACAGTATCTGAGTTTCTAAGGGTATTAAATTGACAAGATAAGGGGTATAGAAAAATATCTTGATCTCGGTTTTGGTGTGTAAGAAATGTAAAAATTTTAAAATCCTCGAATTTAGAGGAATCCGCATGTTTTACCATTGCGCAATTCTTTACTTAAAATCGACCATACAAAGATCTATAAAATATATAAATTTCTAGGAAACTATCCTAAATTTGCCAATAATTGTTTTAATGTATGTTTTTTAACTGTCTATACACAAACTGATACGTGTACATGCTGAAAAGGAATCTGACAACAAACGATTTTACTATAAGGTCAAGCTAGGCTAAATTTAAATAATCTTGTGCAATAATTATGATACATAAATAAATAAAAAATTCATTATATTAAAGGGAGTGGGATATTCGTTTCCTATACTCGCTAAATACCCGGTTGAGAGAAGTTGCGTAATTTTATAACATAGCTTATATATTTCCCGGAATATCCAATTATAGCTAGGGAGCTGGTGGTAGAAATTTTTATATGATCTCATTGTGTGACTAAAGTTGAAAAGTGTGAAGACTTCATATTAAAAAGCAGCAAAAACCATTTAACTTATTACGGCGTTGCTGATTTTTTAATTAACAGTTAATTAAAAATGCAATAAAAAAACGCTCCTATATGATTTTATTGTATCAGCCACTTGTTTTAATCGTTCCTTGTCAATATGATATAGATATAAATGCAGTCGGCTGAAATCTATGTGTCTGCGTTTTTTGCAATTTAATTTTTTTTTATTAATTTATGATATACTAAAAATTCAGTGATTTTATTGTCGGTGTACCTTATATCAAAAGTTTCGCAAAGTAATAAGAAACAATAAAATAAACTTCAGTCACCTGCGTACTGCTGCGTTTAAAGGGGGTGAAAATGGGGTAAATAAAAACACTTTGGTTTTGTAGAAAATATAAAAAAATAGTGGCTGTAGTCTACTATGCTGATATTTCATTGGCTGACGTTTCTTAATCATTTACATAGGCCGACAAAGAAAAAAAAGGGGGGGGGGGGCTGTTCTTTTGATCAGAACCATCTTATCCTACGTTTTTTGACATGCTGAAACCGATTCTGATGTTAAAAAGAAATCTATAGTTTTTTATCCCCTAAAAAGGGCAAAAAAAAGGTCTTGTTCTAAGGTTCTGATGTAACTTTTCTGAAGTATTTTGATGCGCTGAAGTCAATTTTTGACAAGAAAGTTTTTTTTTCGTGTCAGTTACCCTCTACAACCCCCTTTTATCTCGTAGGAGTGGCAGAGGGAAATTGCACATAATTATCTTCAGCACATCAAAATACTTCAGAAAAATTAGATCAGAACCTTAGGAAAAGACATTTTCTTTGCCCTTTTTAGGGAACGAAAGGGTGGGGTGGTAGACAAAAAAGATAGGTAAGATGGTTCTGATTAAAATAACAGCCCCCTTTTTTTGTAGGCCTGCGTTATTTTTACAAAGCTTTTATCGCTATCAAGGTAGACCCAAGGAACATTCTAATGTTTTTTACAATTATTTTCTGCCCCGTAATATGTTATGTTGTAAACGTACATTATTTAATATATAAAAATGTTTCTTCTTAAATCCATTTTCTGACGCTTTATCTCTTTAAACATTAGACTTACAAAAAACGTATATACAAAAATGTAGGCAACTTTGTCTTCTTCAATTTTGTTTTGAATATCTTTCTCGTAGGATCGAGCTTTGCCGAATTATTTTGAAAAAAATAATTTTTTGCACCTTTATTTCAAGCTGGCGCATGGCGGCTCGCGCCTCCCACCCTTCCCAAGGTCGAAAACTTCTATTTTTGATCAAGGCCTTGACTTAAACAACAAATATTAAAATCACTACTACTCCACCTTTTGCAGGGCAAAGTCCTTCACTGACTGGACTATTTTCTTACGTTGACATTTTGGAGTAAATTGGAAATATTTCTGAAAATCAGCAACGTACACGTCAGCCAATATTTTTCTGTACTTATGGATATAAAAACTAATAAATTAAAACCAATGCGAAGTACAATGAAATGACTTAATAGCGCTTTTTGCAAATTAACAAATAGTTTTATAAAAGAGTTATAGATTTCAGCCAACCATTTTTTTATTTATATTTTTGATATATGAACAATTTTATAGTAATGGCTGAAACAATAAAATAATATAGGAGCGTTTTTTTTTTTTTGAAAATTTGAAGTTCATTTATTTAAAAATTCGGCTGCAACCAAGCTCGGTAGCTGCTCTAATCAATCTGTTATATCAATACCTTCATTTCATATTATTGTTAATTACAATGAAATCATATACCCGTATTGCCACCAGCTCCCTAGCTATTATCCTATTCGAGTTGTATAGATTGGATATATAAGAATGTGAATGCGATATTTTCGACAAAAGTTTGTGCTAGAGTATCTATCGTACACGACCAGTGCCTAATAATAAAAATGAGAACTTTTTTTATCTTTCTAAGTGTCGTCGTGGGTATATTGGTAAGTTGCTATATTAGCAAGAATTTTATATTATCCTCATTTATTAACTTTTCTATTCCCATAATGGCAGGTGACGCTTTGAATAACAGAGCTAATTTTTAAAAACTACTAATAATTATTTAAATCAGTATTAATCCAATATAATTATATCAGTTATTTATAATTTAATTATTATTTATCCTTTCCGTGATACAAATTGTATCACATTCTCAGGCTCCAGAATGAAATCATAAGACGAACATTGTTCAGTGAATAGAAAATATATTACTTATATTAGTATATTTTTGAAAGAATAAAATTCAACGAAACTTTAATTAACTTATTTTTTTTTGTTTTTAATCAATATGTAATGAAATTTTAAAAAATTGCAGGCATAAAGTAGAGTGAAATTACTTAGAGAAGATAACATACGTCACGGCTTCGCACATGGAGTATATTTGTGGACACGATACCAGTGCCGTGTAAAGGGCATAGCTGGGTAAGCATAGTGTAACTGCCCCCAACGTCTGGCGCTTATATTTGTGCAGTAGGAAGCAATCTTGGAAAGTAGCAACTTCACAAAATATTAGCCCGAAAAAGAGACCGGTTTGGGGTGAGTAAGGGAGAGTTGATTTTAGCAAAACTATTTTTTTTCTAAGAAACGGCGCATTCAATCATTTTGTAAAAAATATATGTTAAAGACCTACTGAGAAAGTGCTAAATAAAAAATCACTCTCAAATTCCGAAAACAGATACAGTAAAAAAAACATATATATTATTTTCAAATTTTTTTTAGGGTAACTTATCCCTGGGGTACCAGCCTGAATTTTTTTCTGTAGCATGTCTAGGGACTCACTTATGTTATATTTTTTTCCCAGTCTTGTCCGAAGATTACGTCATACTTAAAAAAAATGCCGAAGTGTGCAGTGCCGTATGCATATTTTGTGGACAATTAACCCCTTGCAAGTAAAAAAGGCCAAACTGCAAAGTAAATATGGATACCTGAGTAGTGTATACATATTAGTGATAGTGATTATGGAGATGGTGAATGTTGAAAGAGAAACCAATATAAAGCTGCAACGCTGACAGTTAATTAGTTGATCAAGTTGAACTCTCTTGCGCCCCAAAAATCAGTTTACAGCCGTAATGTTAAATATCATTAAGGGTAAAAACTAAAGTCAGCGGTACTATGGAGTACCTTGTCAAAGCCTGTCCTTATTCACATATTACCGTCGGCGGGAATAAGAGCTTGGTTTTAACAGTCACGTGTTGTTAACAATTTGCAGCACTAAATCGTAGCATTACTAACCTGAGAAGGATATAGATGTTAATCTTCCTCACTGTCATCTGCAATCACTGCACTCATGCTATCCTTCTGGAAAAATAGGGAAAGAATTTCTGCCAGTTAAGGTGCATATACCTTGCTAGATATCATCCGTACGAAAGGTAATACACGACAGCAGCTACATGGGAACAACATCCAACAGTTCGATACCCATTGGCACATTCACAGAAATGTCTTCTAACGCCGGAACATCCGAGACTGTGGGGAATATAGTCGATGAAACATCGGTAAACGTTCGTTTTGATGTGACGTGAACAAACTTGTATTTTGAGTACATTGGACTGGTCCTTAACGTACTGAAGATTAAGTGTTCCATTTATGACTTTGAGGTACGAATTCGTTTGTTTATATTGATACGATCCGGTAAAAAACAATTTTAAATCCGTCATTTCTGGAAAGTCCAGTACATCTTTGCTGGAAATATCTACAAAGGGCAGTTTTGCAATTTTTTTGCATGTGCCAATGGGAATCGAACTGTTGGATGTTGTTCCCATGTAGCTGCTGTGGTGCATTATCTATCTATCAAGCATACCTAAACGGGATCTATTGTTTCAGAAGGATAGCATGAGTGCAGTGATTGCAGATGACAGTGAGGAAGATTAACATCCATATCCATCACAGGTTAGTAATGCTACGATTTAGTGCTGCAAATTGTTAACAACACATGACTGTTAAGGCCAAGCTCTTATCCCCGCCCACGGTAATATCGATAGTACCGCTGACTTTAGTTTTTACCCTTAATGATATTTAACATTCCGGCTATAAACTGATTTTTGCGGCGCAAGAGAGTTAAACTTTATTGATCACCTAATTAAATGTCAGCGTTGCAGCTTTATGTTGGTTTCTCTTACAATGTTCACCATCTCCATAATCACTAATCACTAGTATGTATGCACTACTCAGGTATACATATTTATTTTGCATTTTGGCCTTCTTTACTTGCAAGGGGTTAATTGTCCACAAAATATGCATACGACACTGCACACTTCGGCATTTTTTTTAAGTATGGCGTAATCTTCGGACAAGACCGGAAAAAAAATATATCATATGTGAGTTCCCAGACATGCTACAGAAAAAAATTCAGGCTGGTACCCCAGGGATAAGTTACCCTAAAAAAATTTGAAAATAATATATATGTTTTTTTTACTGTATCTGTTTTCGGAATTTGAGCGTGATTTTTTATTTAGTACTTTCTCAGTAGGTGTTTAACATATATTTTTTACAAAACGATTGAATGCGCCGTTTCTTAGAAAAAAAATAGTTTTGCTAAAATAAACCCTCCCTTACTCACCCCAAACCGGTCCCTTTTTCGGGCTAATATTTTGTGAAATTGCTACTTTCCGAGAGTGCTTCCTAGTGCACAAATATAAGCGCCAGACGCTTGGGGGCAGTTACACCATGCCCTTTATTCTTTTTTAAATAAAATAAAACCACTAAGTTTACCATTTTAGTTTATTAATATTGGACAGTCGCAATTAAAATAAATTTCAGTTCATCCTTTTATTCGTAGAAACGGTTGAATATTCACTAAAAATATACAGGGTGAATCAGGTATGCGGTCATTAATTTCTAGTGGTGATTCTACATAAGAAAATATGGAAAAAAGTTCATATAAACATGGGTCTGGAAATCCCTCCTAAGGGCGCTGCTGGCCTCTGAAGGGGGCGCCCAAAATTGACATTTTATTTTATTTATTTTATTTTTTGTATTGTCTCATCGGAATATGATTTCTTGGCTATAAATACACAAAAGAGTTATCTTGTTTTAACGCCGTACGACCAAACGGTTTCGAGAAATTTAAACCTAAACAAATCATGAATTCATTGAAAAAAATATGTTTACGCAAGAAGACTGGAAAAACTCCTTCAGATTCAAATTTCTCGAAACTGGTTGGTCGAACGGCGTTACAAAAAGATAACCTTTTTTATGTATTGATAGCCAAGGAATCATATTCTGATGAGACAATCACAGAAAATTCACATTAAAAAATTTCCAATTTTGTGCACCCTTGATTGAATTTACCCTTGGTGGATAACATAAAATAATGACCTTTATTGATATCGAATCACCTGCAAAAACTAGTCACTGTAGCTCAGAGGGTTCCTGAGATATTAAATAAAATGTTAATTTTGGGTGCCCCTTCAGAGACCCGCAGCGCCCTTAGGAGGGATTTCCGGACCCATGTTTATATGAAATTTTCGTCATATTTTTTATGTAGAATCAAGGATCACCAGTAGAAATTAATGACAGCATACATGAAACACACTGTATAATAAATACCGAACACGAAAAACACCAGAAAATATATTTCTAGCACAGTTATTTAACGCTACCATGCAACACCACTGCAATTGGAAAAACGAGTTCGTTGGCTAGACAACTGACACAGGCTAGCGATATCGGTCTGTATGCATTGTGACATATGTTATCTTCTCTATAAGTAATTTCACAATACTGGCCTCTATCTGAAAATCATTATAAAAATTATCGTGCTATAATAATATTAAATAACTTTAGCAAACTATTTGAAATTGTCTTACGCAAGTCTATTTACCTCCAAGTTTCTTAACAAATATCTGAAAGCCAATACGGATTTGTATCTGGACGTTCTACCGTTACTAACACAACCTGTGTTACACAATTTATTAACTCCCGAGGAACTGGTGGATGCCATTTATACTGACTTCTCAAAAGCTTTTGGTAGATTGGACGATAATATACTGATTAAGTGTGTTTGTTTTTAATAATTCTTTTAAATAATGGAGTTTCTATCAAGCTACTTATAGACCATGTGCCAGACCTCTTAAAGTCATTATAATTTGGGGGGACTGAATGAAACTTTTACCACCTGTTTCTGGGCTCATGTGGAGCAAAAAAATCGAGGGGGTCCATCATGGGGAGGTAGCTTTCAAATATGGCGGCCATTCAAAATGGCGGCCCGACTGCGAATCTTTAAATTCAATTATCTCGAGATCAGGTGGAGCAATCTTGAATTTCCTTTTTTCTAAATGTACATTTTTGTTCGTAATGTTTACCGCCAAAAAAACAGTATTTATCGGTCAAAATTCGAAAAAACTAAAAATTGGGTTTTTGAAATTTACGTTCTGCTGCTTATTGGACTAACGGTTGGGTATATCGAGAACGTGTTCTGAATAAGAGTTTTAGAGCAACATGTCACCTTTAAAACGCAAAAAAGAAATTGAAGATCGGATCAATAGAACCCGACATTTCGAGATTCAAAGTGAACGGGGCGGGGTTCAGCATTAATACTGTATTTTAAAATAATAGTGTTTATCTATCTGTCCTTATAATTTTGTAATCGAGCAATGTCGTCCTTTTGGATGAAATATATAGACCTAGTGGAGCAACTTCTCGCTTTTCTTCGGGATAATCGGGAAGGAAATTGGTTTCTGTTCTTAGCTGCCGTTGAAAAAATGGTGCCTTGGTGTTTTGCACTGGATAGGGTGAACTACTCACGCTATCTATCATACCACTTCATTGAATTAAAACTGGACCACCAATACTTCGTAGATGGAGGTTTTTCAGTACAACTAAGAAGCAAAAACCCTTTTTCTAGAATTCCAGTAGACCAAGCCATCGAAGGCACCCAAACTGTTGGAGGTACTAAGGGTTTCAGTCTAAAAAAGTAGGCTGTAGCACGGTACTCTGTTAATGCTGAGCACAGAGCTTCTGCAGTAGGAAACCTCCGCAGCGTCCTATCATCCAGCGAAACAAATCACTGCCATCCTGACCTCCGAAGCCCACGGATAATTAGAGATGAGTAAGATGTGACACGTCTCACAGAACTTCTAGCCCACGAGTAGACGAACCCCTTTGATCCTAATCCTTCAGATATTGTACATTTATCTACTGGTATATGTGTTGATGAATCAACAGCTTCTGATCTCATTAACTCGGAAAACAAGGGGAAAATAGCGTATCAAGATTTCACGTTTCGCCTAGCCAAAGGAGAAGGGTTTCATAATCCTATTAAGAAAGTGGGTCTCAAGATAAGTAGACCAAAGACGAGCAAAACGACCAAGGTTGGAAACAAAGAAGTAATCCTCCGATGCGACCGAAATCAGCAAAATGATTTATATCGCAGAAAATAAAAAACTTGACACGAAGGAAGTGTTCAAATATCCTCTGGCGCCATTTCCATGAACTCTGGAAAATGTTGATGAGTCTTTGAAGAAAACCTGCAAATCAGTGTTTGCCCATCACTTATAAAAATACATCACCCCTGCCAGTGAATTTTCGTAACAGTTGGTGAAATCTGCTTCAGGATCACATCCACGACCGGCTACATTAAAGACGGTCGTGTCACATCTACTGGGAGCGAAACTGTTCCTGAGCTGTTCTGCACTCAAGAAGAAGCTGATTCCAGAATGATGCTGCATGTAAGGAACGCGGCTGCATCATATGAATCAGTTCCTTGCTTTTCAAACGATACGGATGTATTAGTTTGGACCGTAGGTTTATGCAAAACCATAAAAAGCAAAAACTTATGTATTGTGAAGAGAAGCAAAAGTGTTTTAACAGTTATTCAAGTTTCCCAGATAGTATCTGCCTTAGACGAACAACTTGTTACAGCTCACATCGGGTATTATTGCTGGTCTGGCTGTGACGCAGTCAGCGCTTTTACTGACCAGGGAGCCATTTAAGCTTTTGTGCAAAAAGGAGCAAAGATTTATTGAAGCGTTCAGCAAGTTAGGCAGAGATTGGGTGCTGTCTAATGATGTTGATGACACCATAGAGGAATTCGTGAGACAGCACAGTAATCGTGCCAACTACCAGGCCGGAATTTGGCTCAGAAGCCTGGAAATCAGACCAATAATTCCTTTGCTCATGGGTGGGAAAAGAACATTTCTGGTAACTTATGCGTCAAGTGGATGGAAGGCTTGCCAGCACCGGAGTGCGTACTTTCCTTTTTGCGGTGCCACTGCAAGAGGAACTGTGTATCAGAAACTTGCTCGTGCTTAACAACTCAAATCCAACGCACCGAGCGCTGTGGGTGCAAGGGACGTACCAAAGCAACAATAGATGAGGAAGAGTACAATTACAATAGCTGCAATAGTGACTCTAGTGAAGAAGAATAAATTCAAGTTTATTAATAATATTAATAAGGCATTTTTATTCCTCTTAGTTGTTCACATATCCCCCTGTTGCTTTCAAATTTGGCTCGCCGTCACGTCTCGCCTCACGGTGCTCAAAGCACCGAGCGCTTTGTCAATGCGCTCAACCCCGCCCCGTCTGCTTTGAATCTCGATATCTCGGGTTGTGTTCATCCGATCTTCAATTTCTTTTTTGCATTTTAAAGGTGAGATGTTTCTCTAAAATTCTTATTCAGAACATATTCTCAATATACCCAACCGTTACTCCAAAAAACAGCAAAACGCAAATTTAAAAAAACCTTATTTTTCGTTTTCTCGAGTTTTGACCCATAAATATTGTTTTTTCGGAAATAAACATTAGGAACAAAACTGTAGTCCGTTCATTCACCTACATTTAAAATAAAAGAAATTCAAGATTGCTCCATCCGATCTCGAGATAATTGAATTTAAGAATTCATAGTCCGGCCGCCATTTTGAACGGCCGCCATATTTGAAAGCTACCTCCCCATGATGGACCCCCCCGAATTTTTTGCTCCATATGACCCCAGAAACCCGTGGTAAAGGTTTCATTCAGTCCCCCCAAATTATAATGACTGGTAGGTCTGGCACATGGTCTATTATTACACAGGCGACAATTTGTTCAGTACCAAGGCTTACAATCTGTTAGCTTTACATCGTCCTCTGGGGTTCCCCAGGGATCTGTTCTGGGTCCCCTATTTCTTATTATCTTTATTAATAATATGAACCTGGAGCTCAGTTGCGAGTCACTATTTTATGATAAATTTTAGATAAATTCAATTCGTGATTGCGATATGCTTAAATCAGACCTTATCAAACCTGAAAATTGGTGTCTTATAAATAAATTACCGTTAAATATTGGAAAAGGTAATGTCATATCGTTCACCAGACGATAACCAACAAATGAGTTCGACTATAAAGTAGACAACACAGCCGTAAAACGCTTAACCGCAGTAAAAGACTTTGGTATTATTTTTGATAATAAGCTTACTTTTATTGAACAAATAAAATCATTAGTTTCTTCCTCATGTCGGTCATCAGATTTCATCATTAGAAATTCCTGCGGTTTCTCTGATAGTTCAACATATACCACATTATTTATTAACTTCATGCATTCAAACCTCAAATATGCAAGTTTGTTTTGGAAAATGGCTATGAAACTCATATTGCCAATAGTGAAAGTATACAAAGAAATTTTTTAAAATACTTAGCATTTATTATTGATCCCATGTATCCACCTATTGGCTTTAAACACAATTTGTTATTAAGTAGTTTTAATTTCACACGCTTACAAAAACGAGGAGATCTTAATAGTGTAATATTTCTTTTTTCTAGATTAGCCATTCCAACTTCTTAGAAAAAATTATATTTCATGTCCCTTCATATACCAACTCGTTATATCTAAAAAGACCTCAAACAAATGTTTTAATATTTTCACCTCTATATGAAATATATAGAAATTTTAATAGAATAGAACATAGTAATGACATTTTTTCTGTACTACAATTAAATAATAGTAGAGTGCATTAATACGCTTATTGTGACTTCCATGGGGGTTTCGTTGTTACAAGCTGAATTTATAAAATTAATGATGATATATTGAAGTTTCAAAATCTCAAAAAATGTCCTACTCAAAAGGTCATTATATATAATCAAAAAACGAGTTATTTCTTAGTGAATTAGGTGTTTTGATATTTCTACTTTTGAGTAATAGCAAATTCTTTTAACCATGAATAGAACTAGTCAAAATAAGTAGTTTTTTGAACAGACCAACCTCGAGAAATCATGCCTGCTCCCCCCTGCCCCCCTCAAAGGGGCTGCCTGTATCTGCCTATATATATATTTTTTTCTCAAAAACGGTAGGAGCTAGAGGAATGATCTTGGCGCCATTCGATAGAGTATAAAATTTTGCATAAGACCCTCCATTTGCTTTTTGCTATTTTCTTTTTTTTAAGGCCCCCACAGCAAAAAAAGAGGGTGAGGAGCCTTCCAACAACGACACATGTTTGGCTATACCTCTAAAACGGCCCAATAAACCAAAATTCTATAAGATATAAAAAATAAAGACCATTATTTTTTCTATCGATTGGTATATTATTTACATGTTATTTGTTTATATAAGGCCGTCAGTGGCGTACAAAGAGAAAGATGCACATGTGCATAATGAATTTATTTAAAATAATTTATTATTGTTATTACAAACTGTGAAAATATTGATTGTACCTGTTCAAAATTATTACATTATTATTATTTTTAATAACAATAATAAATTATTTTAAATAAATTCATTATGCACCTTTCTCTTTGTACGTCACTGACGGCTTTATATAAACAAATAACATACAAATAATATACCAATCGATAGAAAAAATAATGGTCTTTATTTTTTATATCTTGTAGAATTTTGATTTATTGGGCCGTTTTAGAGGTATAGCCAAACATGTGTAGTTGTTGGAAGGCTCCTCACCCCCTTTTTTTGCTGTGGGGCCTTAAAAAAAAGAAAATAGCAAAAAGCAAATGGAGGGTCTTATGCAAAATTTTATACTCTATCGAATGGCGCTAAGATCATATTCCTCTAGCTCCTACCGTTTTTGAGAAAAAAAAAATATATATATATATATATATATATATATATATATATATATATATTTTTTTTTTTTTTTTTTTCTCAAAAACGGTAGGAGCTAGAGGAATATGATCTTAGCGCCATTCGATAGAGTATAAAATTTTGCATAAGACCCTCCATTTGCTTTTTGCTATTTTCTTTTTTTTAAGGCCCCACAGCAAAAAAAGGGGGTGAGGAGCCTTCCAACAACTACACATGTTTGGCTATACCTCTAAAACGGCCCAATAAATCAAAATTCTACAAGATATAAAAAATAAAGACCATTATTTTTTCTATCGATTGGTATATTATTTGTATGTTATTTGTTTATATAAAGCCGTCAGTGACGTACAAAGAGAAAGGTGCATAATGAATTTATTTAAAATAATTTATTATTGTTATTAAAAATAATAATAATGTAATAATTTTGAACAGGTACAATCAATATTTTCACAGTTTGTAATAACAATAATAAATTATTTTAAATAAATTCATTATGCACATGTGCATCTTTCTCTATATATATATATATATATATATATATATATATATATATAGGCAGATACAGGCAGATACAGGCAGCCCCTTTGAGGGGGGCAGGGGGAGCAGGCATGATTTCTCGAGGTGGGTCTGTTCGAAAATCTACTTATTTTGACTAGTTCTATTCAAGGTTAAAAGGATTTGCTATTACTAAAGAGTAGAAATATCAAAACACCTAATTCACTAATAATTCGTTTTTTGATTATAATGACCTTTTGAGTAGGACATTTTTGACGGCTTTGAGATATTGAAACATCAGTATATCATCATTAATTTTTTATCGAATTCAGCTTGTAACAACGAAACCCCCACAGAGCACTCTCTCACTCTACTCTACTATAAAGCCAGAATGGAATATTTTATAGTAAGCAGTTAAGTGTATTAGTTTTGTATAGAACCGCATTCGGGTACTTAAATTACCCCATTATTTAGTGATATTTAAAACAAGGCTGGGACCCTACCACTTTCTATCCTATTCTGTATATAAAATAATATTTGTCTTCATAAAATTTGCGTAGATAGTAAATTATTTTTGGGGCAAAAATTTATAGAAAATGGATTATATGGTAGTAACATATAAGTAAAACTAGCTTTCCAGAATTCAAGTAAAAATCCATCTATAAAATTTAAGAAATATTCTAATCACAAAATATATGTTTTTTAACTTGCTAACTTGCCAACTTTTTGAGGTATTTAAGAAAAAGAAAATCACCTTTTTGTTGATAATACTGGGGTTCAATTTTTTCAAATTATTGTGTACCAGCCCTGATTTACTCATATTGGTTGTGGCCTACAGGGGTAGTTACAGCGCCAACTCCTTTGCATAGTACGACTGAACTACTTACAAATATTACGCATTAATGTTTTATTTGTTTATATAGGGTATTACCAGTCTTCGAATAGAAGAACTTTCACCGTTACAACAACATCTACGTGTGCGTCTCCACAACAAGAGTCAGTATAACCCAGACATATATGCAGGACAGGATTGTAGCTCGATTTGTCAGGAAACCTTGACAGTCCCAAAGATGGGACCCGTAATCTACGCAAGTTGGTGAAATTTGGTCTTCAAAAGGAAAATGGTAATCAAGATTTGATAAGAAATGAAATTGCTCTTTCTGTTAACGATGAAGCCAAGGTTTAACTTTTGGTTAAAACGCATGTCTTTTTGTATCGTGGATATAATTCTTCCACTATTCAATACATAAATGCATGTGATAGAGAGTATAATTATTATATTGTTTGTCTAGGTACAAAATTATTTTGTAAAATACAAACATTTTGAATTATATATTTTTTTGCATATTTTGTTTGTTTTATTTCAATTGATATTTATTTTGAAATTAATCACCGGCCACAATGGGAACTCTTAAAGTTCTAGGTGGACAAAATTCTACAAATTTGCAAATAAACAGAAAATATTCATTTGAAAAGCGAAAAAATATTGATAAAATTTTAGTTTTTGAGGGGGTTTAAAAAATAAATTTGGTTTTAAAATTCTGAAACTTTGTACGTACGATAATATTACGCCAATGAATACACTAAAAATAGTAAAAAAAAGACCAAGGGGGTGGTTTTTGAAAATTAAATATTAGAAAATTAAAAAACTTTTTGAATAAGATTTATGAATCTACAAAAAAAAAATTAAAGTAAATGTAGTGAAATAAATGCAAGCTCTTAAGGGATGGTTTTTGAGCGGGTGCAGCGAACAGTTTTATATTTCTAGGGTGATAAAATTATTTCAATCATCTTTTTCTCTTTTTGTCGCAAAATGGTTTACTTTATAATTATTTCCACATCCAGTGCAAGTATAGTATCGATAAAAAAAAGCTTTGAATGACATGACACGTCGAAATTTTAAGTCTGAGCAAAAAAAAATTCTGTCTGTCGGTCTGTCGGTCTGTCTGTCTGTCTATAACTTTTCTTGCGCGAACAATTACTCTGGGAATGTTTAAGATATTGACTTGAAATTTTTTTACACGTAAGTATTTTAACGAAATCTGGAACTAGATTATATTTTGATGTCATTCCGTTGAAGGGTTGGGGGTAAATTGGGGTAAATGGGGTAAATAGGTAATCAAGCAAGTGCCCATAAAATTGGTATTTAGTATACATAAGAGAAGCTAAGGTAAGAATTTTTTTGGAATTAGCCACCCCCATTACCACCCTCAATTATTAAAAGGAGTGAAAAAAATAAAATTGTCATTTAGTGTGTAAATTTTTTTGTTTTTACTTTATCCACCCCTACTACCACCACCACCATCCCCAGTACCAATATGGCAGCTCGTTTTATGGGTAGACGATTTCAAATATTATATTATTAAAGTTCCATAAACAATTATTTCCACATACAATTTTTTTTTTATTATGAGAGACTTGGATAGAAATTCTGGAGGTGGAAGTAGCGATTCTTTGGGCAGAGGCTTTTTAGGTTGTTTTTGAAATAATATTAAGATATGTTGTAATTTATCTCCATGGTATAGTATATGTAACCAAAAAGTAAAATTATGGTTAAGGTAGCAGATGGCAGCAGCTTTATTTTTCATAAAATGATAAAGTGATAATATTTAATTATAGTCCTTAAAACGACAAGACATGAATCAACATGAATAACACTATACAGCTATGATAATTTGTAGATATTCAGAAAATTACAATTCTCGATTGGTTCTGAGAATTTTACCGTACTTTTTACATATTAAAATATGTTAATAATAAATACCCTAAACTAAATACTTCTGAAAATTTTGCCGTAGTTCTCCCTTCCCTTAACTGAAATAATTTCGTCCCCCTAGAAATATAAAATTGTCCACTGCACCCCCTCAAAAACAATTCTTTAACCCTTTCAGGGCAGATAAAAAATGACAAGAGATACGATTAGAGCCCTTATGAACCTTATATTATCATCAATGTACGTAAGGATGTCTACTCTTAGAATCTTTGAGATTTCTTATCTGAGTTGGAAAAAATTTTCGTGGTGAAGGTATTGTCTACCAGTTCTACTAATAACATTATCAATTTTTTTCCAATGAACAGTGCGCGATTTAAATATGTCTTACTAGTGGATCTTCAGTACTGCGTACCTCTACACGTGGGACCCTGAGTCATCGTTGTTCTACCGAATACACAAAATCAAACAACTCTTGGCAAACGATTCTCAACATTATTTCAGATAATGAAAAAGAAGATAAATATTTTTGGTCACAAAATTCAGATAATTTAATTAATTCATTATTTGTCAAAGTTCATTTTTGCATACATAAGGTGGTTCCACAGGATGATCACTAAGCCTGAAAGGGTTAAGAGCCTTACATTTATTTACTTTTCATTCTTTTTTGTAGATTCACAAGTTTTATTCAAAAAGTTTTGTAATTTTCTAATATTTAATTTTTAACCCCCTCAAAAACCACCCCCTTGGTTCTTGGATTTTTTTACTATTTTTTGTATATTCACGGGCACAATATTATCGTATCTACAAAGTTTCGGAATTTTAAAACTAAATTTATTTTTAAACCCCTTCAAAAACTATCCCCTTAGTGCCTAAAATTTTTTCAATATTTTTTTGCTTTTTTAATGAACATTTTCTGTTTATCTGCACATTTGTAGAATTTTGTCCACCTAGTACTTGAAAATTTCCTTCTGTGCGGAGCGGCGTAGTGCTGTAAGTATAATTTAAAACGAATTATTATGATCAAATTTATGTTTTGCTTCAAGAAACAAATAATTTAAAATTCAACTACAGCAATAGATATTTGTGTATTAAGAGCGCAAAGTGCCTCATTGTCGGTTAATAGTGTAAATTGACACGCGACGCGAAGCGGAGCGCGTCAAACACTCAAAAGCGACAATGATACTTTGCGCTCGAATTATACACATGATTGTATCTATAATCATTTGAAAATATCAAAATAAAAGGAATAATTAAGTTGAATTTTGGCTGGAAACAGCGATTAATCAACATTTTATGAGTATGCTTTGCATATGTGATCAAAATAAAAAGACGAACAAAACACAACCGCTGTCAATTTATTTAAATTTTATTAAAAGATTTGATGCAATCGCCGGTAATATCAATTATTTCACAAAGAGGGAATTATTTTTGTAGTAACATTCACATGGTGCTCAACATAAAGAGAACTTCACAATGTAGAAGTTAAATAAATAAAATAAGCTACTAAAAAGGTTGAAAAAAAATTGTTTTTAAAGATTGAACCGCCTTCAAAAATTCTTCAAAAAATATCTCTAAAGAGTAAGAAATAAGATTCCACTCAATTTTACAAATATCTGTCTACCTATTAGTGGAAAGTAGCAAGGAACTGTGTGCCTTATTACCTAATATCAATTTGAAATCGGTGCAAAAATATCTGATTTCAAAACTGGCTGCCGTTTTCATCAACAGATTTAATTTAATTTAAAAATAACTTAATTTAAAAATAACCCTGTCGAGATGGGGAAATATAGGTTTCAGATTCGGTTTCAGTGATGCCAACAACATATGCTATAATGACTCTGGTCCGGCGCACCTCGCAAAAATATTTTGTGATCCTCCGTTCGTATTTTTGGTATAAATAAATGACTTAATTACTTAATTGGTTATTCTTACATCAACTCTCATTATTTTAAATTCGTAGAAAAACTTCTAAATATTTAAATAGTAATGTAGAGCAAACTTGTTTAAGAAAACCTTAATTGTATCCCAAAATATTAATGTAAAGCAAAAGCGTCGAAAACTCATTAATTCCAACAAATTATAGAACAAGACATGAAATAAGTCAGAAGTGAACTTTGTCTTCGATTTATGGTTTCGAAAACCTACCAGCGTAAGTGAACACTGAACACTGCCTTATATCTAGTAAAATCCACATAGATTGGCACCAAGTGAGTCTTGCTCACTTTAGATCAACTCAAGTCAACAAAAAGTCATTCTGCATTTTTTTACCCATACATTTTGTTTTTTTTAACTGGTAAAGAAGAATTGGCACTATTTGGACATTGGGAAGTTTTGGTGCTACAGATTCAGTCATTTTTTGAATTTTTTGGATTAGAATTTTTTCTGCCGCTCTTGGGTTCGCAATATATTTCGTACCGGTTTTCAGCCCTCTAGCCCATCGGAAAATACGAAAAAACCCTTGAAAGAGAGACATGACTTGATATGGATTTTGATTCCTACAAACTACAAATAAAATGGTCAGCTACTGGAAGAGACGGGAACCTCCCCACCAGATGTTGCGAAAATTCGTTAATTTAATTAATAACCGAGATCGTTATCGCTGATTTATGAATGCAGGCCTTCGTTTTTAGATAATAGAACCTATACTTAACGGCTCACCGTGGCGGAATTCGCTGTACTTCTCTTTTGATGGAAAATTGAGGTACGGTACCGGTTTCAGTAACGAGACATCGATCGATGGAGTTGAGGCAAGTCGGTTGAGTCTAAAACTTGGATGGGTGACATTATCTCATCTCACGTTTTGGTTGAGTGGTAGAGTAGCTGTAGCTAAACTCCGCCAGGACGTTAATGTAAATAATGCACTTAAAAGAATAAATAAGTACATAAAAAAAAAAATAATGATAATAATAATAATAATAATAATGATTTATTGCCCAACAGATAAAAAAATCCAGTTACAGGACAAACATGAACAAGATGCAACTAATAGCTAAAAACTAAAAATTAAAAACTAAAATCTAAAAACTGATAAAGTATATTATACTTTGGGTATGGTAGTAGTATAAGTTACAAATCTGTTAGTAGTATATTTTTAAACAGTAAGAGAATAAGATGTCAATATTTGAGTAATAAGATGGAAAAAATTATCGAAAAGAAGATTGTAGTAAGAAAAGAACATAAGTATTCATGTAAACATAGGTATACATAATATATACATATAAATAGGTGTAGTGACACTCAATTGTAGTGACACTTAACTATTAGTAGCTGTAAAAGTTATGTTAAAAGCATTAATAATTTCCGAGAATGTACTACAATTGATATCACACACATCTGATATTTTATTGAAATTATTGCACATAACATGTATTGGGGATCTAATAAGAGCATTAGTTCTGGCCGTCTCGCAGTAAAACGTATTAGTCTGACGTGAGGTTATTCGGGGAACTTGGAAAGAAAACATACCTAAAAGCGATGAACAGTCTAATTTGTTGTGAAACAGGTTATATAATATTTTCAAACTATTTATTGCACGCCGCATTTCCAAAGGAGTAAGATTAAATTTATCAAGTAATAAGGGGTGTTGGTAGCCTCTTTCTGGATAGAAACCGTCAATTCTTAATGATAAGAATTTCAGAAATCTTCGCTGTACATTTTCGATGGCGTTTTTATGACAGGCATAGTGCGGGTACCAGACTATCGAGCAGTATTCTAGTTTGGATCTTACGTATAAATAGTAGAGTGTTTTTAGAGCAAACTCGTTGGAGAATGAATGACAGTTTCTAACAATAAAACCTAACATTCTCAAGGCAGATGATGTTACTTGCGCCACATGGTTCGAGAAAGTAAGTTTCTGATCAAATATTACCCCCAAGTCTTTTACTGTTGTAGAACGCTCAAGTACTTGGGAATTTAAGGAGTAGTCAAACACAACTGGTTTAGATTTTCTTGTATAAGAAACAACTTTACATTTTGACGCATTCAAATGGAGGTTGTTTTGGTTACACCAATTTTCTACTATTTTTAGTTGTGCTAGAACGTTTTCACAATCATCCACACTACCTATTTCTGCGAAGATCTTCATATCATCGGCAAATAACAGTTTGTCGCTTTGTACTATGTCTATGAGATCATTTATAAACAGCAGAAAAAGTAATGGTCCGAGATTGGAACCTTGAGGTACACCCGAAGTTGCTATAAATAGTTCAGATTCATACCCATAGTATATTACGTACTGTTTTCTGTAATATAAATATGACCTCAAAAATGATATGAGATGACAGCTAAAGCCAAACATATTTAACTTACCTAATAGAAGCTCATGGTCGATCCGATCGAACGTCTTAGAGAAATCAGTATATATCACATCTACCTGGCCTTGTGAGTCTAATACTTTCGATATAAACTGAGTTATCAAGCATAAGTTAGTTGCAGTGGACCGCATTTCCATGAAACCATGCTGGAAGGGTGATATTAAAGATTTTACAGAGGGATAGATGCGAGCATATAATGAAATCTCGAAGACTTTTGCAAAGTTGCATAGAATTGCTATGGCTCTGTAGTTACTTATTTCAGATGTATTTCCAGACTTGAGAATCGGACATAATCTAGTTAATTTCCAACAATCTGGAAATACGGCTGTTTTTAAGGATAAGTTGTAGATAATAAGAAGTGGTTGAGCCAGAGCATGTGCACAATCTCTAACAAGAAAAGAATTAATTTTATCGTGGCCTGAAGTCATCTTATTCTTAAGCTTTCTAGTAGCAGATATAATTTCATCTTCGGTTAAATGGGGTTATGTTAAAACAAGACACGTCCCTGTAGGTATTGTTAGTTACTCCATCACTAGACGGCAGATAAACACTACTGAAAAAATTACCGAAACCATTAACTATTGATTCTGGACTGTCGTACGTATTTTCTTCATCTGTCAATAAACCCGGAATCCTGGTCATATCTCTTTTGTTTTGTGATAATATCGGATGGTGTAATAAAAATGAATATTATGTTAAAAAATAAAAAAATCTATGTGTCAAAAGGCACTAAACACCAACCAACCTGCACAAAAACCATTTCAGCTCATGTACGGTACTAATATTACCCTTATACCAAGTTTGATCAAAATCAGTTTGCTAGTTTCGATGATTTCGTGTCCACGTATATGACACGCACAAGCAAATATTTTTTAAAAAACAACTTTTCGTGTTCCTAGGATCCAAAAATGTAAGAATCTGGCCTTATTTTAATTTTCGATTCCGCTTCAAATGCAGTAACTTCTCATCTTTATGGATGGAGAAATTAATATACAGCATACGACTAAACTTGATTTAAAAAGGTGTAAATGAAATATTGAAAATATTAGGGGATTATGGCTACATAATTATTAATTATAACGTCTATTCGTTTTATTTGAGAATATTATATTATTTATATTCTCTAACGGTAGCTCGTTGGTTAGCACATCCAGCTTGAAAACTGGAAATGACTAGCTAGATAGGTTCGATTACCGCTAACAGTGAAACAATTTTCCATTACAATTTATCCTCAAGGACTTGAATTTCACTATACCACCAAACTGATTGGGCCCCATCTGCTTTACTCAACTAAATCTATATATCAATCATCTATGTCAGATAAGAAGGATACTGAAATGATTTGAAAGAAGTTAACATTTTTTAATATAGTAGCAAGCAAATAAACATCAGAATAAATAATTTTTTCTACGACTTTTAAGAACTGTACTTTTTGTTGATTATTTTTTTTGCGTAAAACGTATGTTTATAGTGATAGTGACAAAAAGTAAAAAGTGTGGAAAATAGTATATTGTTTTATTAGGTGTAAAAGTGATACTTTAGTGACGAGTCTGTAAGTTTGCCGGACGAACTAGGTGAGTCCGGCAATTACAGACTAGTCCCAGTAAGTAGCTTTTGCTTCGAATAAAACATGCTATTTTTTCTTAAAACGTCATGCGTCGAAAAAAAAAAGTAAAGATAAATAATCTCGAATTCCACCACCAAAAACGCATTGTGTTAATATCACATGACCGGCGTATTAAATAAAATACGCATTGCTATGGATATTACTTTTTCTGCCGCTCACAGCCTCAAAAATAGTGTATTACATACCGAGGTGGAAAATGTTTTATTACTGTCGAGAGATGAGATAGTTGACCGAGGCGCGAAGCGGCGAGGTCAACTAATTCTCGAGACAGCAATGAAACTTTCCATCAAGGTTTGTATACTATTTTATTCACAATCATCTCCCTTAAAGAACAAAAAGCCAAAAAAACCGTTTACTAAGTTTTTAAATAGCATTTTATATTTTTTTAAGCAGGTAATGAACAAAAAATTCTTGTCAGACGACAAATGTCCAAGTAGTAACATGGTTTTAACATCACCATCAATAATAGTCATGAGAATTCCAATGTTTCAATTAATTTGAATCGCTAAAATCTTTAATATATAATTATTTATTCAATTTATTTTTTCAGCTATTTGTAGAATTAATTGCTCTGTGTCGAGGTTTCTGTTAAAATAAATAAACATACTCTCTATGTCTTTCTTATAGTTTATATTTCCTACAACCAAAAGAAAACCAGTACAAAACACAAGTTGGCAAATGCTCAGTTACCAACCCAAAAACTGGTAAGAAAGTGGCTACATTCCAACTTGAAATGTCACTTTCCAACTTTTGACATGTAATATAATTTGATTATTTCTGTATGATTATGAATAAAAGTACTTTTACTTCCATTGTTAATGGAACCGCACAGCCGTCTAAAAATTCATGAAATGAGTTAAGAAATGCCATGCTTTTCTGACGTTTGAATAGTTATTTATGTCCCAAAGGTCGTAAGTGCGCTTTTTTTGGTCGAGAGGCCCGTAAGGCCGAGGTTTGCAAGTGTTCGAGACCAAAAAATCGCACTGTACAATTCGCGGTGCTTATTATATTTTTCGTCATACCCATCATTAAACTAGAAAAAAAACTTGAGAAAAACTGGTGGAAAACCATAATTATTTGAGTGAAATTTCATATTTGCTAAGCAAATAATGAAGGTAGCAATGCTTGAAATATCCATGGTAACCATCAATAATATAAAAGGAAGCGCCTTCTATTCAAATGACAACTACTGTTAAGATAAATTAAATCATATTATTATAAGAGGTCTAAACACTTTTGAAAATTACGTCGGATATAGAAATATAGCAAGTAAGGCTTATCTGGATTTACTTCCAAAAAGTTAAAACATTTAATTTAATACTCGTTATATGAAAAGAAAATTTTCCTTAGGGACGCTATTAAAATCAATGACCCATTGCCAATGGCAACAAGTATTTGATACATAAAGCATCACTTACGATTGACAAAACAATGGAATTAGAGTATACTTACTAGGGAGGTATGACGAAATAGTAATTTACGTTATAAGTCCGGTAGGTGATTTACTACAGTTCGAGTTGTTTTACGGACGAGGCGACGCAGGAGCCGAGTCCGGAATATAAACGAGTACTGTAATGAAACCTACCGGACGTGTATCGTATAATATTTTATTTCATACTGTCTTTATAATCCTTTTTAAAATGAATTAAAAGTTATAACTATTGAAATTTAAATAATATTAGTCCGAAATCTAACAATCGCATCACCTTAACGATGTTATAGCCAGTGTTTTTTATAGCTAATAGTGATAGTCTTTAGCTTGTCACTGTCAAATAAATAAAACCATCATTTTTGCATTGTTTTGTATTAAGGAGATTTCAAATAACTCTGTTGAAGTAACCGGAAAATTAATCCAGAGAAAATCATCATATTTAGAGTAAATTAAATAATCTGTATATTGGCTCCAAATAAAGTAGAGAACTTTAGAACTAGAGAAATTTATTTAATCAAAATAATAAAAATATAGTAAAGAGAAGCCCGATTTCTTATTGTGTACCATTCTTCATTTACTAAAGTTGGTAGAATATTATATTTTAGAAGTAGAGGTATCTATAAATACCTAACAGTATATGTATCAATATAGCTCCAACTTACTAATTTTAGTTAAGCAAAATATTAAAAATTTTATAAGTAGAAGCCTAATCTGCAGTTATCTAATATTCTTCATTTACTAAAGTTAGTAGAAAAGTATGTTTTATAAGTAGTGGCAGGGGCCGAAATGCTTACTTCACAATAGTACAATATCAATTAATATAATTTCAAATACAATAAAAATTACCAACTTTAGTTAAGCAAAATATTATCAATTTTGTAAGTAGAAGCCTAATCTATAATTATGTAACATTCTTCTTTTACTAAAGTTGGTAGAAAGTATATTTTACAGTAAAAAACCGTTATACAGCGGTGAATGATTTTCTTTAATAAAACACATCTCGGAACGCATTTTTATAGTTGGCTATGACTCCATTCTGTGTTTCTTTAAATTATGACAGTTATTTTTGTTATAAATATTGAATAACCTATTAACAGATATTATTATATCGCTGTTTTTCAACAATATGGCAAAAAGGTGTACTCCGTTTGTACATTTTGTACAGAATTGTCATCGTCATTTAACGTAACGTAACTGTGTATTTAAATATTTTATTTCTTATATTTTTAAGTGAAAAAGTCAAAAGTCAAAACTAAAAAATAATTGCTTACTAATAACAGTAATGTGACAGACTAGTGTTGCTAAGTAACACATTACAGTATCAGATACCGTAATGTTCGCAGGTAACACATTACGGTATCAGATACTGTAATGTTCGATAGTCATTTACCGGACAGTATGAAATAAACATTATTTCACATTTGTGTAGATCCGGACCTAAGAGTGCAGTGAAAACAATTAAAGTTGCCTCATCGCTTTAGAAACGTCAAATTATGGATTTGTATTTTGACGTTTAAGTTAATTACGAAATTTATTTATCTAAATATGGAAATTAAGCAGTCGTAGAAAAAAATATTGTATGAAATTCATGTATAAATTGCCTTTTTTCACTCATGGGTTGGCGCATTCACTTACGGCTGGTGCGTCAACTTTCCACTTGTGAAAAAAGTACCACTTTATGCGCTTATTGCATAAATTACTATTTCTTCTCAATTTTATTTATTTTACAAATATTTAGCAATGATAATTTAACCTTGCATAGAAATCAAAAAAGTTAAAGTTGTCTGAATTTCTTTTATAGTGAATTCCATATTTATAGCTTAACTTCGGCAAAACTTATTAACAAACTTTTAGAGAATACTATATATTATTACATATAGACTTTGTGAAGTTTCTCAAGAAATAAGCTCATCGTAACTTAGAAGTTACTGTCTATTCCCATATTAGTTTTCTTACGACAAGTTACCGTCTATTCCCATATTAGATTTCTTACGTTTTGTTTCGATATAGCTTTTCGTGAACTTGATTGCTCTCCAGTAAATAACCCAATAAAGTATATATAGGTAACATCCCAGCAATAGAGAAAAAGATTTAATCGATTAGAACTCCAAGAAACTAAATTTTAAATAATTTAATTAGGTTTTAATTACTTCCACATCCAGTGGAAGTACAGTAACGCAAAAAATATTTTTTTAAATTTTTATTGTTGAAATAGGCTTAGAATGTCATGAAACGTTGAGATTTTAAGTTTGAGTAAAAAAAAATCGGTCTGTCTGTAACTTTTTTGCGCGCACGATTACTCTGGAACTGTTTAAGATATTGACTTGAAATTTGGTACACGCATATATTTTAGCGAGATCTGGAACATAATTATATTTTGATCTTATTCCGTTGAAGAGTTGGGGACAAATTGGGGTAAAATGGGAGTAAATAGGTAAATCAACCAAGTAATTGTGATTTAGTGTGTATACAGGTGTTACGTGTTTACTCGATTGATACGCAGTTGTTTAAATAACCCACCTTTATTAGACAAGTAAATTACAACATATTTTAAGTATCTCATACCCTCGTCAAATCAGCACCCTTCAGTCCATATTATCCTAAAAGCAGATAGAAATATACTTTAATTTCCCATGTCTTTGTAGGAGGAAAGACAACTAGTTTTTGACCTACCTGTTGAACAGCTCATTTTACATCACTCTAGCTCACATATCCTTTAATACTCTGATTCTATATGTAGATGTTTGGTGTCCACCGTCTGTTCTTCCAGCATTTTGTATCTGAAATAAACCAAAGATTAGTATTTATATTTTAGGTTCATAGGTTAAGCTTTCATTGTTGTTTATTAAGTTAAAAATCTCGTGCTTCGCAAATATAAGTATTGCCTAGCCTATTTACTAAACGAATTTACAAAATAATTGTACTTACCCATATATATAAATTAATTGTTAGCATCTTTATTTGATTATTGCAATATCTGCATTATTTATTTTGTTGATCTCCTGTCAAGTGTCAATACTGTCAATACAATTTTTCCGGCCGCCGTCGAAACTCCTTCTTAAGTTCTTGAAAGAGAAAACTTCTGTGTTCCCTAAGCAAGTGTAGAGTCTTGTCGGTAGATGGCGCGACATGGTCTATTTCAGTAATTTAATTCCGAATCGCGTTTTATAGAGTGGCAAGCCGTTTTTGTGTGGTTTTTTGAATGGCAAGAAATCGGAAAGTTTGATCGAGGGATTATCGTGGTGCTTTTTGAAAGAAACACGTGGTGAATTTTAAAAGGGAAGTTAACGAATGTGACGGTGTTTTTAAGTGAGAAAATACTCATCCTTTATGGTAAAGGGAGAAATTGCCCACAGTCGTATTTTGGGATAGTTCCAGCATTGGTAATTTGTATGGTATTGCTTTTGGAGAATATACTTTCTTAGTTTTCTGGAATTCCAAGCCGCTGCAGCGGGAGTACTTACTGCCCTTTAATTCATCACGCAACAGTATATTTTATCGCACTCTGTATACCACCAACCACTACTTTGGAGTGAACTTTTCAAGGGAAAGGATTCGAATTAAAACCTCTAGTTATTATGAGGGTTTTTTTTTTTGGTATTACTTTTTTGGATATCCAACGCTGTTGCGGAGTCTTGAGGCGTGTCTTGTTGTTGCATGAGGGCTTCCTTATTTGTTCAGACGTAGGACTCTGCCGATTCATCCGCTTTTGCCGCATGCCGCCATCTGCAGTGCCTTCCATCATCTGTATTGAATTGTTTTTGACCAGCTAAGTTTGCATGCTCATACTATACTGACTCTACATTGCTGACATAATATAGAGCTTGATTACGCATTTTATAACTTGCTATTTTTACTGTTACTTTTGGTTACTGCTTATGCATTATAAATTGCTCTTTAGCTCCCCTTTTTTATTATGCTTATTTAGAATTGCGTAATTTCTTAAAATTGATTATTTTCACAGTTCATGTAGTAGGTAGCTGTGTACATATATACATAATTTTTTTTTTGACTTGAGTACTATATTGCTTACTAGTAATTACCTATCTGTCTGCCTATTTTACTTTATTTATTTTAGTTTATGAATTTATTTTTGCTACTGTATATATATATGATATATTCCAGTGGATTATATCTTTTGTACGCTGTATGAATATATAGGTATATATGTAAATATATTTTCGTTGGGTCACCGTATGATGTAGATAATCTTTAAATTGAGTTAACTAAACTTATCGTGTAAAATCATTCGTAATTAAAAAACCTTTGTGCATTTAAGTAGCAAAAATATTGGCCTTTAATTTATTCACTTAATCAAATCCAAGTACTTACCTCATAGTATAAAATCAAACTTACCTGGGTTTTTCTTGGTTATATTTAGTGATAGTGGTAGCGTTAAACCAAGTGGCGTCCTCAATTTTAACATTATTTTTTTTTGACCCGGCCCGTCTCCACTGCAGCTGGCAGGTCGCTATCGCTACTTTTGATAATTCAGGGTAAGTGTGGTGGTAAGTTTTGTATTGAGGAACACGTCTCAAGGAACAAAAATCCTCAATTTTTTTTTTACTTCATTCACCCTCACTACCACCCACACTACCGATGTGACATATTGTTTTATGGATTTTTGGGCGATTTCAAATATTATATAATTAAAGTTCCATAAACAATTATTGCCACATACTTTCGTTGTGAGAGACTTGGATGGAAAATCTGATGAAGTAGTGATTCCTTGGGCAGCGTTTTTTTATCACAAGTTATTCTTTCCAATTTAGTAATTTTAACTTTCAAGACAAATAGTCTGTAAAAGTCGCCTATCTTTAAAATTGCAAAGTTAGGTTATTTATATATATTATTTATATATATTACTAGACTTTAGCAAAGCGTTTGATGCATTAAACCATTCTACTTTGTGCATGAAATTAAAATACTTTGGATTAGGTAATATAGCAATTACATTTTTTCTAAATTATTTAAGTAACCGTCGACAAAGAGTATGCGTAAGGAACAATTTTTCTGAATTTAAACACATTACTCAGGGTGTTCCCCAAGGCAGTATCCTTGGACCTCTTTTATTTTCTATATACGCATCCGATTTTCATACGTTTCTAAATCACTGCTCGATCCATCAGTATGCGGACGACACTCAATTATATTTTTCTTTCAGTTTCGATGATTTTTTATTAGCAATGGATAAAATTAACTCTGATCTAGAAATGATCGCTGATGTGTCTAATGCTCATGGATTAGCTCTAAATGAGTCTAAAACGGAATTGTTAGTTTTTGGTAAGGATAGAATTAAAATTGTTAGTGATCCTAACTTTAAAATTATGCTTAAACAGAAAGTTCTGACCCCCGTTGATGAAACAAAAAATTTAGGTGTATATCTTGATGTCAAGTTAAGATTCACCACGCATGTTACTAAATTGGTACAAAAATCTTATGGAAAGCTGAAACTATTAAATATGCATAAGGAGGTTCTAAGCTCTGATGTAAAGCTGCTGTTATGCGATTCACTAATTTTATCTCATCTTGCATACTGCGATATTGTATATTGGCCTGCTCTATTAGCTAGGGACAAAACGACTCTTCAAAAAATTCAAAATGCGTGTATTAAATTTAGTTTCAACTTGCGTAAATTTGACCATATTTCAGAACGATTTTTAGAAAGTAAATGGTTAAATTTATATGAAAGATTCAAATACCATTTAGCCTGTTTAGTTTACAAAATTGACAAATATCAAACTCCTGAATATTTGTTCTTAAAGCTCTTGAAAGGTAGTGATACGCATGAATGCTCTACCCGCTTTAGGCACCTGTATAGTGTCCCCAAACATAATACCATGCAATTTCAAAGAAGTTTTTCATACAATGCAGTCAAAGTTTTTAACGAACTATCTATGGACATCAAGTCTCTTCCTAGCATTGTTTCTTTTAGCAAACACGTCAAATCCTGGTTGCTTTCAAATAGATAGCCTCATTTGTTTTAGGTCTATCTTTTTTTTTTGTTAATAGTTTTAAGTTATGTTTTGTTAAATATTTTTAATATTTCTCTCAGTTGGTTGTATGGAAGAGCGACCCGAGGTCGAATACCGCCAACGCATTAAATGTGTATTTGTTTTTTTATTTTGTAATACTATAAATAAAGGCAATTTATTATTATTATTATTATTATTATTATTATTATTATCGAAAAATCTATTTTGTATCCACAGGAATAGAAAGAAATTATTATAGCTTGATAAATTGCAGGTATAGAATACTTTTCGTAGTTTTCTTAAATAGTGTTAGTTTTAGACATTTTTAACTTTATGATAGTTGGTGAAACACTCGTCACTATAAAATAAAAATAAAAGTAATTACATCCAATCTATTTATGTCTCGAACTCGCGATTATTGAATTTCGATTCTAAAATGTAACAAATGTACCATTCATTGCTTTTATAAGTATCAATGTCTGTAATATAATCTGTTTAGGTGAAATGGTAATTTATGCAACAAATGAATAAATCGGTACTTTATGTATGAGTTTCATTCATCATTCAATATTTTTTCTACGACTGCTTAATTTCCATATTTATACAAATAAACTTCAAAATTTACATACACTGAAAATAGTTTACGTAAAATTACAGCCTCATTACATTAGAATTCACAGAATTTTACTTTAGAATAAGAAATCGCTAGAGACAAATACATGTAAAAATACATGCCACGTGGAAATGTACATAACTTTCGAATTTATTCCTGTCCTAATGTGATTTTACGTCAACTGTCTGTTAAATTACAATGTAATTATCCACAATGAGTGTAAATTTACCAGCCCTCATAACAATTTACAGACCTTTTTGTAATGTTACAACAAATATGTGAATTCACTTACAAGGGTCAACCGGTGCTAAAATGATACAAAAATCAAAACTTTTCAAATAAAATTTTGTTTCTTATCCTAGACGTTTTTAAAAAAATACTGTTGTGTGCTAAATTACTTTCTTTTTAAGATTACAAGCAGACATTTTACTAAAATAAAAATTAGACCAAAAAAAGAAATGAAGTTTCTGTATCAAAATTGCCCCCCGTTTGGGGCTATTATTGATACACCGCGGGGCTATTCAGATACACTGTAATGTCGCTGCTAGACAGAATTTGGATCAGCTGGGCTAGTATCAAACATGGGTGTCCTTTATCTATCAGCTGTAAAAATTTGGTTTTTGTGGTTATAATAGTTTTTAAGATATTAGCGACTTTATATTAGCGTTTTTTTTTTCAGTCCCCTGAATAATTTTTTTATTATAAAATTCCGAAAAAAACTTGTGAAAAATAAGTGATTTAATCAAACAAAAAATTACTTTAGAACGTAAAAAGTAATCTAACGTTTAAAAATTGGGTATGGGTTAGAGTAAATGTAAAACATTGTTTAATGAAAAACGCGTTTCTTTTTTCTTATATTTACGAACCATTTCAAGCTATAAACTTTCACAAAAAACCTTTTAGATCGAAGTGAAGAAAGGCCAACTCAGGGCCAAGCAACCCCTTAAACAATCTACAAGCTTTAAACTTTCGGCTTCGAATTTATTAAGTTTTGATTTTATGACTTCGACCCTAGGTACCTGCAACAAATAGAAACTTACTGCAATAAAAATACGATGAATGTAGGTGTTACATAAGTTATAACCATATAAGATTCATCATTTCGTGTATCATATTAGCCTAACAACCTGTATCACAATAAACCTGAAAATGTATCATAATAGCCCCTGAACTTTGATAGCTCTTATGACACCATCAACAAAGAGTAATGTTAACAAATTATACATCAAAATACTGTTGGAAGCACCCTAGATAATTTTATCAAATTAACCCCGGTTGACCCTACTGTAAAATTACGAGAATACTGTAGCAGTGTAACCAATAGAACTGGTAAATTTTATCACGTGATGAAAAATGCAAACTACAACCTGAAGTAAATCATAAAACTTGTCACCATTGTGCATTTATTATTTCTGGCGGTGATTAATTCGTTAAATCTCAAGTATATCATAAATCTACAAAACATAAGTAAGTATATTTAACTAGATGAAGCAAATGTGATAATTGTCACACTAATCAAGGTATAAGCAAAAATGCTACCAAAATTACCACCAAAATGCTCCTGGAATTATATTTAAATGTGTACAATCAGCTTACAAATTCATATGTAAAACATATTTTCGTTTTACACACCACAGTGCTAGTTCTCATTATGTAAACGCTATTTTTTTATTATATTTATTTATGTTTATACTCCATAGTGCCTCCTGAGAAGTTTTACTTTAAGTTGTTTTTGTCTGTTTGTGCTACATCAGATATATCTATTTTATAACCAATGTAAATTATACTTAAAAAACCGCTGCCCAAGGAATCACTACTTCCACATCCAGATTCTCTATCCAAGTCACTCACAACGAAAAAACTTTGTATGTGAAAATAATGTTTATGGAGCTTTAATAATATAATATTTGAAATCCTCTACCCCAAAAACCCATAAAACGATACCCCACATCGGTAGTGGGGTGGGGGTGGTGATAGTGGGGTGGTAGTGGGGGGTGAATGAAGTAAAAAAATATTTTGAGGTTTCTGGTTCCTGTACATGCACTAAATCACATTTTTTTTTCATCCCCTTTAATAAGAAGGTGGGGGTGGTAATGGGGGTGGCTAGTGCCAAAAATTTTTTTGAGACCTCAGCTTCTCTTGTATATACTAAATACCAATTTCATGGACTCTTACCTGCTTGATTTACCCATTTACCCCAAATTTACCCCAATTTACCCCCCAACCCTTCGACGGAACAAGATGAAAATATAATCTAGTTCTAGATCTCGTTAAAGTACATATGTGTACCAAATTTCAAGTCAATATCTCAAACGGTTCCAGAGTAAACGTGCGCACAAAAAAAGTTACAGACAGACAGACCGACAGACAGACCGACAGACAGACCGACAGACAGAAAATTTTTTTTCGCTCAAACTTAAAATCTCGACGTTTCATGACATTTTAAGCCTATTTGGACAATAAAAATTTTTAAAAATTTTTTTGTCGTTACTATACTTCCACTGGACGTGGAAGTAATTTGAGCCATTCATGTTCACTGAAAATCACAAGCACCCTGTAAATTTACAACAAAAATTATCAAGAATTCGCGCAAAATCACGTTGTAAAGTTATGGCCTTCATGTAACTTTGGCAACACAAGTAAAATTGAAAATTTTTAAAAACCCCCGATCAATGTATCTAATCGTACCAGTTTCATATGACCGAATCACAATGAGGCCTAAATCATGTTCGGCTACCGAGGATATTATGTTTAATGATATATTTAAACGTTTAGTTGGTATATGGAAATTTTTTTTGTGACGTGTATTATGAAAATGAATCATTTCATTTTTATCAAATTTACCTTGGTTTTTGTACACATTTAGTAACAATTCTAGAATGTATAGGCACGGAAGAGGAAGAATTTTATATTGTTTAAACAGATTACGACATGAATGAATTGGTGCTATACATGCGTTTTTGCGCAATAAATACTTCTTGAACACTAGAGGAGCCTCCCCATAGAGTAATGCCATAAGCTAATCTAGATTGAATTTGTCCAAAATAAAATATTAATAGACCAGACGTGTCAAAAACAGCTTTCAACGTCCTAATTTGAAAACATTTAGAGTGCAAGTTACTGACTAGATTGCTACAGTGATTACTAAATGTAAGTGTATTGTCAAAAACTATGCCAAGAAACGTTGTGCAATAATATATAATCAATATTCACGTTATTGATTTTAATATCTAGGGTAGAAGTAATATTATTATTTTGACGCGAATGAAACGTCATATAATTTGTTTTAGAAGCATTAAAAAATAATAAGCGACTACTAAATCAACTACATAAGTGGGTGAAAGTAGTATTAAGTTTATTATGAAGTATAGCGGGAGATCTATTAGAGAGAAGAAGAGTGGCGTCATCAGCATATAATGAAACAAAAGCCTCAGTAAGCATATCTGGAAGTTCATTAATATAAATGATAAACAGTATAGGCCCCAAAACAGAACCTTGCGGCACTCCAACTTTATTATCTAGTATGTTTGATGTATAAAAAGTTTTTTGATTTTGCTCTGTATACTGTATTTTTTCCATCTGTCTTCTAGATAGGAGCCATACCAAATCATATGATTTACCTCTTATTCCATATTCGTATGGTTTTTTAAGTAATAAGTCATGCTGAACGCTGTCTATCATTTAAAACATTGTTTACTTCAAAAAATTTAAGAAGCTGATCTAACATCGCGTATTCATATATTTTGGAGATTACAGGAGATATAGGTCGGTTGTTTTTCATATTACGGGTGTCACTTTTTTTTAAAAACTAGGGAGACCAAAGCAGAAATATTCCTTCTGTAAAAGATTCATTTATAACGTGAGTTAAAGGTTTAACGATGAACTCAGCAATTTTTGTAATTAAAATACTGGAAATATCATCGGGTCCAGTTAAATGTTTATTTTTTAATTTATGTTTTATAATAAAAAGTATTTCTTGCTCTGTTATATACGAAAGAAATATGCTGTGAGGAATCTCAGTTTTTCTTACATCTCCAGCAAAATTTGTAGTGGGGTTTTGGCCAGTTTTTTTATTTATTGTCTCATATGGCGCATTTATAAAAAGAATATTAAATTTCTCAGATATCTGTTGCGGATTTTCAATAAGAATATTATTTATTTCTAATATTTTTCTGAGGCTTAGGTTTACCTGTTAATTCGGATATTATGTGCCATGTAGATTTATTTGCATTATTGGTATTGTTTATTTTACTTGAATAAAACTGACTTTTGTTTGGCGAACAAGGTTGTCGTGGTGTTTTTTAGCAGCTCTTCAGGTCAGGATTATTTCGTTGTTGATGTTTGGTTGCCATGTTGAACTTCTCTAGAAATTGTCCGATTGAGGTAAAATTGAACATGTGCAGACAATTATGGTAGTTGAACATGATTTAGGCCTCATTTTGATTCGGTCATATGAAACTGGTACGATTAGATACATTGATCGGGGGTTTTTAAAAATTTTCAATTTGTTACAACAAAGGTGTAATTTTACATCCAGTCTGTGAAATTCTATTCATTATCACTGGTCACAGAACTACATGAAAAAGCACGTAAAATTACACCAGTACTTTTTCAGTGTAAACCTCAAAAAACAAATCTATAATTTGACGTTTTTAAAGCGAAGATAGTGAGATAACTTCTTAACTGTTTTCAATGCATTCAGAGATTCGACAAGAGTGAAATAACGTTACTATTTTTCAGCCTTTCTACTTTGCTTCACTATTATCATAAACATATGTTTTACGCACTAAAAAAGTACAGCTCTTTCCACAGTCATAGAAAAGTCATATTTCGACGCTCGGATATCATATTATCATGAAATATACATTAGTAAACTATATAAATAAATAATGAAGAAAAATAACGTTTCATAATATTTTCATTCAATTACAAAAAATGAAATTTAACATGACAATTTTTTAAAATTTAAATGATTGATATGTTGTTTATTTACCTAGAAAAATGGACTCTTTGACATACTTTTTGTAATTAATTTAGTATTTAACCACGGCAAGTACTATAACAAGAAATGCATTAATAAATACAAGTATACATGTGTGTTAATGTAGGTCTTGAATAAATGGGACAACTCAGATAAGAAATGCAAGCCTGTGAATTACCGCGTTCATGTACCTGGGGAATTGTGACTCGGAGAATAATAAATGTTGCTTGTAACGAGGTTTTCCAAAAGTTTGCTTAACAAACATTATGTTCTAATATGAAAAGTTTTCGAGACTGTTGAAATTCAACTTTTTAGTACATTTTTTTATTACAAGATCAAAACTACAGTATATATTAGTTTTAAATTAGATGTGGTTACGTTACCTGGGTACTTACATAAGATACTGTATATTATTCAAGAGCAACACCAATTTAATCCTACAAAAATTAGGAACGATACTCGAGGCAGCATTTGACGTTATTTTGACATCATTTTTTGGTCAGATGATATACCATGACCTCTGTAAAGATATAACAATGACGTAAAAATATCACAATCCAGAGACGTCTTTTTGTGACATTATATTGATGTCATTTAGCGACGTGTATCTGATCATAACGTATTTTTGACTAGTTAGCATAAATGTACGTTTAAGAAATGAATAGACAGTTAATAGGTAACCGCAACACCGATTAACAAATGCACACAGTCACAGAAATATGATCTTTAACTGATCATTATATTAAGTCACTATTTGATGTTTCCTCAATGAAATTTAAACTTACAGTTAAAATTATTAAGCATTTTAACTTCATTTAAATATAAGGTAAAGAGTGGCTGTTTTCATTATTTGTGATACGTGGCTACATCTAGAAATAACTCGTGCAACAAACTACGTGGTGATGCATAAAATTATCAACATGATGTTACAAGAACATCAACACAAAAGAATGCGACACATTGACCGTCAGACTTTAGTTTATCTTTCTGTGCTAATGTAAAGTCTTATATGTTCCTTCACAACTATCCCTACGTCCATTGACCCACAGACAGCTGAGATTTTCAAAATTTTCCTACATAAGTGTTCATATTATTGACCTAGGTCAGTCTTTTTTTCAAAGTACCGCCAGGGGAGAAGTTATATAGGTTTTCTGATTGTCTGAGCGTTCCCCATTGTCAATTTTTTTATGATATGAAACTAGTTACACCCCCA
Source organism: Rutpela maculata (assembly GCA_936432065.2). Lineage (NCBI taxonomy): Eukaryota > Metazoa > Arthropoda > Insecta > Coleoptera > Cerambycidae > Rutpela > Rutpela maculata. The sequence continues at coordinate 320,735,068 of OW386285.2, read as the reverse complement.
TTATTATAATAAAGGAGTGAAAAAGACACGTATAATATTGTACTATTATTATACTCTACACAAACAGTGGAGTCAAATCAGGATTTTAATGTGAATTATTTTGTCAGGGCAGTTTTTCTGCTTTAACGTGTTCAGGGGGTCAACATAAATTTACAGCTCATTTTGCAGTTTCTGCGAGATCGGCGTATTGTTTATTTAAACAATTTAATTTTTTAGACCGTGTTTTCCATCGGTTTTTTTAATATCTCGAAATCGTTTTGAGCTGTACAATAAAAGTACGTAAACTATAATTTATTCCAATTGTTATTATTATTTAAAAACAATTGAGCATTATGAAATTATGTGTTTTTCGACAAATCACTGTTCTTTTAAAAATAATTTACTAAAATTTTGGGAAAATATAACTTATAAAGTATAGCCGCCACTTAAAATTTCAAATTTGAATGATTACTAAAACTTCTCAAATATACACAATTGTTGCTAAAACTTTACACCCTTGTGAAATCCTGTCACTAAGACCAAGAAATGTGTACGATGGCTCAAATTGTAGCATTCTATAAGTACTTTTAGTACAGCGGATTAGCTAACCTATTGTTCACTTTTTGATAAAAGCGCCAAATTTGGCACATCAGTAGACCGATGTAATATGAACAATTTTGGATGTGGAGCCATCGGCCAACTGCCCCCTGGCGGCCGTGGCGGCCACTTTCCAAAATGGCCACCAGTGGACACCCGAAGGACAACAGAAGTTAGATAAAGTTTGCTGCTGAAGGTTTTACTGAAAGTTTATTGAAGTTATAATATACACCTTGAATGAAGAAACTGAAGTGTGGGTGTTCTTCGGCTCGGGGAAGACGTTCCGCTTCTTGGCAGCCCATGAGATTGCTCGGGCTCTGGGTCCTGAAAAAGCTCAGGCACTACCGATGTTTCATGTTTTGATGGGTTGCGACACGGTCTCCTGCTTCGCTGGACGTGGTAAGAGGACAGCATGGGCAGTGTGGACAGTGCTACCTGAGTTGATCCAGACACTCACTCTTCTCTCCACTGCACCAAATCGTATTAATGAAGACGTCATGCACACCATTGAAAGGTTCATCATACTGCTTTATGACAGAACCAGCACAGACACCGATATCGACAAGGCACGTCACACACTGTTTGCAAAGAAAAGCAACGTCCAGCTGATCCCACCGACAAGGGCAGCCCTGGAGCAGCACGTCTGAAGAGCAGTATACCAGGGCGGACATGTCTGGGGTCAGGCCCTGGTTCCTACACCAACACTGACATCACCAATCGACTGGGGTTGGATCAAGACCAGCGGCATGTATGAACCTCTCTGGACAGCGCTACCCGAAGCATCCCAGATCTGCAGGGAGCTCGTCTCTTGTAAATGCAGACTGTATGAAAAAGTGCAAGTGCAAGAAGGCCGGTCTGGAATGCACACCACTGTGTGCTTGCGACGGGGAGTGCTCTGAGAACTGAAGTCGCATTCTTAAAACGAATGTTGTGAACTGGCAGTATACTGTACCGGGACTGTAAAACTGATTTTTAATAGTTTATCTTTTAATTTTTTAATGCAATATGAAAAATGTACAGAAATTGAAAACTTTATTTGAATGTAATAAATCTTAGTTTTCCATTAATCTTTAAATTACTTTAAACATTTCACATACAATATACTTCAGAGTCATATTATAAAGTTAAATTAATATTTTGTATTGTATTTTTTTAAATAATTTCAATATAATTTGAAATGTGAAATATAAAATTATTAAATAAATATATATAACCTACAAACTATCTGGCATGTTTTCATTCAAATCATTCAGTAAAACCTTCAGCAGCAAACTTTATCTAACTTCTGTTGTCTTTCGGGTGTCCACTGGCGGCCATTTTGGAAAATGGCCTTCACGGCCGCCAGGGGGCAGTTGGCCGATGGCTCCACATCCAGAATTGTTCATATTTCATCAGTCTACCTCTGTGCCAAATTTGGTGCTTTTATCAAAAAGTGCACAATATGTTGAAATATCCTAGCTAAACTGCCGCACTATTTAAGATCACGGAGAAAAACATTTTTTTTTAAACCCGACTAATGAAAGTAGATTAAAAAAGCCAACTTTTGAAAAAAATATTATTGCTCTACTTCCATTTGGAGTTGAGATATGTTAGTTTATACGTCACTTATAAATAAACCAATCGATATTTCTTCTTGAAATTTAGGTTGGTTATTCTCAAATGCTTATTACTTTGTTTCTGCTATTTGAAGATAATCCAAAGCTACAATTGTTAAAATAACATCGAATAAAGCGGCTTTGAGAGCATAATGCACATTTTCGATTTTTTAAATTTGTGTCACGAAAATGGTTATCCAACCTAACTTGAACAACTGCGCATATGTTCAAATACACAGCTTTGTAAAACTTTTAATATTACTAATACGATAAGAAAATATATTTTGCGAGCAGGATTTGAACCCGAGACGTCCGCACCCTGAATAAAAAGTGCTAGTTGCCTTACCCACTAGGCTATGCAGCTACTAAAGTCTGGTTTCTAAGAATATAATAATGCAGTCCACATAATTTAGACATATTTGGCGATTTTCGGATCTCTAACAAAATCGCTAAAGACCTCACTTTCGGTCCTCTATACAGTATCTTTTAACAATTGTAGCACTAGATTATTTTCAAATATCAGAACAAAATAATAGACATTGGGGAATTATCAGTCCAAATTTCATTAAGAAATATCTATTTGTTTATTTATATGTTACCTAAACGTAAACGCTAACGTATCTCAGCTCCAAATGCAAGTAGAGCCTTAATTTTTTTTCAATTCGGCATTTTTAATCTACATTCATTACTCATTTGCCGTTTTTTAATTCATAAAAGAACAGAGAGTTATTTGAATTTATTTTTAACTAGAGTTCCGAAATTTATAAACAACTGCAATAAGAGTTTAAATTTTGAACAAAAAATTATCTCTCCGTGATCTTAAAGTACTTATAAAAAGGTACAATTTTAGCCATCATACACATTTCTTGGTTTTGATGGCAGGATTCCATAAGGGTGCAAACTTTTAGCAACAATTGTATATTTGAGAAGTTTTAATAATCATTTTGATTTGAAATTTTAAGTGGCGATTTCACTTTATAAGATTTCTCTAAAATTTCATTGAATATTATCCGTTATTTTTGAAAGAACAGTGATTTGTTTAGAAACTCATAATTTTGCAATACTCAATTTTTTTTAAATAATAATAACAATTGGTATGAACAATAGTTTATGTACTTTGATTGTACAGCTCATAACGAACATTTCCCTTCTTTTTGTTGTTTTCTATAGAACTTAGAGATTTCGAGATATTTAAAGAAAACCGATGGAAAACACGGTCTAAAAAATTAAATTGTTTAAATAAACAATACGCCGACCTCACAGAAATTGCACAACTGAGCTGTGAACTTACGTTGATCCCCTAAACACGTTAAAATAAAAAACTGCCTTGACCAGACAATTCGCAGTGCGAATTTTCTATTCCGAATTTGATTCCACTGAAATAGGAAAATGAAGAGTATATTTCATTTGTTCGGCACATTTCTAAAATCGAAATATCGCTCGTAAAAAGAATGTCCGTCTGTTTGTACATCTGCCTGTTCCATTGGTCACGTTTCTTTTAAGTATGATAACTCAAGACCAAAAAGACTGATTGTTTTAAAATTGATAGGTAGTGTCAGCTAGAGGAAGAACCCTATTATTTTTGAAAAACTTTATCACTAAATATAACATGCATGGAGACTGTTGTAACCTTTGTTAATACTCTACAAATACAAAAATATTGCAAAATAACTGACGAACATTTCGTTATTCAAGATGGCATAATCGGAAGATGAAGAAACTTTTTTTTTAAACTATGAAGGGTATTACCATAGAATGTTCAACAAGTATATACAAAATTCAATAATCTGACGATAAATATAATGTTCACATCCAGTGATTTATTATTATTATAACATCCATTACATTTTTAAATGACAATTTGAAAACATAATTGTAAAATTAATGAAAATATGTAACACCACGCGTATTCAAGCACATAAACATATCGACAGCAGTCAGTTTCGGGGACTTCTCTTGATTAGCACATTCTCTAACGAAACGATCCGCTTTCTCTTTGTCCTCCACTTCCATAGCTACTTTACATCTTACCGCCTCCTTATTAATTTTCCCATTTTTATCTTGGAGGCCGATTGCCTGCGACTCACATAGCATATGAGCACCAACATGTGGGTTGTTACGGTTTGCATTCAAATGTTTCAACAGTTTTGGATTAGCGTAATGATCGCGTTGACACTTTTGATGAATCCGTTCAAGCTTCTTCATTTCTATGTCAAGTTGGCTGTTTGCCTAGCAAATAAAATTAAAAATTGCTTATATTTTAAATAATTGTTAATTGTTTTTTAAAATAGATTGAGGGAATATTTATATAATTAACTATTTGAAGAATTACTTCCACATTCAGCTGAAAAGTTTCAACTAGGCTTAGAATGTCATGAAACGTCGAGATTTTAAATTTCAGCAAAAAAAGTTTCTGTCTGTCTATCTGTAGGTCTGTCAATCTGCCCGTAAGTATTTTTGTGCGTACGATTACTCTGGAACTGATTAAGATATTTACTTGAAATTTGGTACGCATATGTATTTTAACGAGATCTGGAACTAGATTATATTTTGATTTTATTATTATATGTAAGTCAAGCGAGTAAGAGTCCATAAAATTATTATTTAATATATATAAGAGAAGCTGGGGTCTCTAAAAATATTTTGGCATTAGCCAACCCCATTACCATCCCCACCCCATGATTAAAGGGGGGTACAAAAAACAAATTTGTGATTTAGTGTTTGTACAAGAACCAAAGGCCTCAAGAAATTTGTTTTACCCACCGATGTGGTACATCGTTTTATGGGTTTTTGGTATAGACGATTTTAAATATCATATTATTGAAACTCCATAAACAATTATTTCAACATCTTGGATAGAAAATCTGGAAGTGGAAGTAGCTATTCCTTAGGCAGCGGTTTTTTAAATATTATTAGTTAAACTCATCTAAGGTTGTAAAGTTTTGGAAACAGAATTGTAGCACTTCAATAAATAGCATTATTTTTCATTAAATGACTGACAAAATATGCGACAAAACATTCTGAATTGATTGTGCAGTTTTAATCATAGCCATAGTTACTGCCTCTTTAAACATAGCCTTTGATTTATCTAGAGCAAGAACGACTATAGACTTATTTACTGCATACAGCTGTTAAGAACCGCTATCTAAGGAATCACTACTTCCACATCCAGATTTTCTATCCAAGTCTTCCACAAAAAAAAATTGTATGTGGAAATAATTATTTATGGAACTTTAATAATATAATATTTGAAATCGCCCACCCCCAAAACTTATAAAACGATATAATACATCGGTAGTGGGGGTGGAGGTGGATGAAGTAAACAAAAATTTGAGGCCTTTGATTCTTGTACACACTCTAAATCACAATTTTATTCTTTTCACCACCTTTAATAGTGGGTTGGGGGTGGTAAGGAGGTGGCTAATGAAAAAAAAATGTTTGAGACATTAGCTTCTTTTAAATATACTAAATACCAATTTTATGGACTCTTGCTTGATATTTATCCCCATTTACCTATAATCCAGTTCCAGATCTCGTTAAAATACATACGTGTACCAAATTTCAAGTCAATAGCTTAAACGGTTGCAGAGTAAATGTACGCACAAGAAAAAGTTACAGACAGACAGACCGACCGACAGATAGATTTTTTTTTGCTCAAATATAAAATCTCGACGTTTCATGACATTCTAAGAATATTTGAATAATTAAAATTTTTAGCGTTACTAAACTTCCACTGGATCTGGAAGTAAAACTTGTATAATATTGCAAAATGAAGAGAGTGAGAGAGAGAGAGAGAACCTCAATATTCCTACCACTACATATGATGGGAGCAACAGATGGCTGTGAAGATTACAGATATGCTGTATGTTCTTCAATCTAGACTTCAGCATTATTAGTATTGGCAAATACCTCCAAAGCAGGTAGGCTTTTTTAAAGGACGCTGTCCTAGAGAACAAGTACTGAGTTTACGACAATTTAAACAAAGGTCAAGAGAATAGTACGTTCCTATGTAACTTTGTTTCGTAGATTATCGTTGGCTCTTTGCAATGATGAATGGGTCAAACTGTGGACTACATTATTGGAAATGAGAATACCAAAACATCTGATGTTTATTACTCGCAGAAGACTATATGAAGAAACTCTGCTTTGGCGAAAGTTGATAACACTAACTCTTACGAATGTAATGTAATGTAAAATTGGCAAAGCCGTTACACAGGACTGGGTTTTGTCACCAATCCTTTAACATCTAAAGTGAGTTATAAAACTAGCAATGTGGTGTTGCTATAGAAGGAATTAAGATTTCTTGAGCTGCAGCTATACAGCAAAGAGAGGCCAACTAGAATAATTTATGGATCATAAAACGTCTGTCAAAGAAGAGGAAAGTGTGTAAAATACGAATTTGTTGGATTGTGTAGATAAAGGTCCACTAGTACCTCAATACATAAAGGTATTTTCGCTATATTATCATTATCAACTCTTAAAAGCTACAGGTCTGTTCAGAGCTTTCTCAGGATCTGTTTTAGCGAGAAAGAGGAAGATATCCCATTTATCTCAGTGAAAGTACATGGTGAATTTTATTTCTAGACAAATAAAATAATATCGAAGTTTTCAAGCGGATTTAAATATTATAAATGTGAGGTACTAACCAGTTTGCATGATTTCTGGCTTTTATTACTTTTTTAGTAGATATCATGCGTTTGACTTTTATGAGACGTAATATAGGAGCACATCTCATGTGTTCTGTGTTAAGAAATAAAATACAAAATTACAGCTGTTCAGAAACTTAATTTATCAAATTACCTAACTTGTCTATAAGAAACTTATCTTATTTTAAAATTACGAGTGTGCTATGAAATGTACTGTTAAAATAATCTTAATATATTCTTTTAATGCAGTCAGAATACAAAGCAGACGATATGGTTTACTGAAAGTTTTACCTCTTTTGCCACTTACCAAAACTGCAGCAACGGCACATGCAAATACAATAATAATGATTTTCATTTTTTTGTAGATATGCTAAAAGAAAGTTCTTTCAGTCGACGTAGATACTTGACAATGAACTATTATTTTGTAATAATTACATATGCCACTTTGAATTTATAGAAGCGATAAGACAGAGTAAAATTTATAGGTATGACAATATAATATCATTTTTGATAAGCAGTAAATTGAAGTATATCGATGGTTTTAAAACTTTCGTCTGTTCAATTCTGGAACTGCCTTTCTTGACTCATAATAGCTATTTAGCTTACCAGTAACAAAGCCTCTTCAGGTTTTATTTGCCCGTTCAAGTTACACATTCCTACATCGGATCAGCAGACCATGCCAATCGCTATGAATGCCCCTTGCGAAGCCCTATCGGCGCGCCACTGGACAGCTTTACTATGCACGCCGCCAGAAGTCCAGAAATTCTGATGCAGCTCAATGTTTTTAACTGCTATTGTTTGTGTTTGCGCCATCTGTAATTATTCCTTTGCTTTGCCTTCACCATTAAACTTGTAATATTTCTTAAATAAAGCTGTATAAAGTGATTTTTTTCCTTTAATATAACTGGCGTAGGTAGAATTACACTCGTGGCTAAGTGTTACGCTAAGTGTTAAATAGTGTTCTCACTAGTTACGTGAATTTTAAAATTTTTAAGTGTAAAAAAAAAAACGAACCCGTCCATTCTGTGGTGCTTCGGACAATCCAAAGTGAAAATCTAACGAGGACGTTCATCAGGATACTGAAACGATGCGAGAGCTGAAATATACAAGTTACCCAGGGTGCTGAATTGAGTAGGTACCTGAGAAACCATCAAGGGGGTGAACTGAGTAACCTTCTAAGAAGACGAAGCGAAGATCTACGAATTTTGAAATTAACTAATTCAGCTGAAAACATTAAAGTACGCAATAATTGGGTACAATAATAGTTCTTCCACGAAATATACGCCGTTTCAAATAATTAGAGGCGATGACGACAGACATACTCCATTCGACTTAAGCGATGATCAGATTATAACACAGTATCAGAGCTGTTGAAAGTACCCAATGAAAGTACTTGAAGTACCAAATACCAAGTACCTGACAAAGTACTTGCTGCTCCAATTCCCAAGTACTATGACCTGAAGCAAAGTAATTCAAATACCAAATACTTGTCGAAAGTACTTCAAGTAAATCGCAAGTACCGTATTTCAAATATTTCAGATTATTTGAAGTACTTCACTAGGTACTTCAAATCTCAAAGTAGTTCAATTACTCTAAAGTATTTCAAATACTCAAGTATTTCAAGTACTTTAACATATTTCAAATGCTCCACAGTTCTTCCAATACCCATAAAAAAATGTATTTATTAAGTTTTTCTCTTAATAATTTGTTATTATTATTATTATTTATTAACAGCTTTCTTTAACTCAGCATCATTCAAAAACAATAGAAAAAATAATTTATTATTATACAAATATAAAAACCAACAAAAAAAATATTGCTGCGGTCGATTTCCCTTCAAATGTAGGGAAAGTAATAAAGAAAATCAACTTATACACTATCGGAAAATGCTCGCTTTGGTATGGGCAATAAGAGCAAGCGAGAGTAAAGCAACTATTCTATTCTTTTTTATCATATAACACATCCTACAATCGTGCCACCTGCTTTCCCCACCACATGTGCGTGGGCAGCCTGTCTGTGGAATTTCAATTTGTTTCCGCCTCGATGCTTGATGATTCGTGTCACTATTTGCCCCTCTGCTAGAGCTCTGGTAGACGCCTTTATTGTGGGCGGTCGGTTAAGTCGTTGAAACTATGCAGCACCTAAGCCAGGACTTTCCGATACTGTATATAAAACATAGTAATAATTTTAGGTAAGTACAAGTACAAATAATAAAATTGAGATCTATCTATTTCCATTAGCTTTCAATAGCACCAAATCTTCGAAATTTCCATTAGTTAATGCATTTCTTCTAGGAGCATTTATAATTTCAGTAAATGAAAAGAGTCTTTCTACAGCTGATGATGCAAGGCATGTATTAAACCGATAAAAAAACTGTTTTTACTGAGAAGCAAGTTGGGTGTCAGAGTCATTTAAGTATTGAAAAATTTTTAATTCAATTCTTTTTTATCACTGGCTTTTATACAGTGTGTTTCACTTGAAATGGTAACAGCCCAATAACTTTTCATTTTTTTCCGATTTGAATCAAATTTTACTTAAGTATGGAACCAATTAGGATCTACTTATGACCAGAAAAGCATTCGCCTCCTACAAATGCAAAGCCACCTGCAGTACCAATATATGCGGGGAAAATAAAAGAATCATATTAGGCATATTTTTATCGGAAAATTTTGTTAATGAAACTTGTTCAGAATTGTCCAAAAACCGTAAGTCCAAAATGTAATCAAAATTAAAAAAATGTATACATTTTGATTAAAATAATGTCCAATATATATTTGGAATATTTAAAAAAAACCAAAGTAAAGCTCGTATCTCAGAAATTTGACTTTTAATTGTTTTTCTGAAATGATTTTTGGAAAATAAACGTGATATCTCATAACTTTTATTTTTAAACGTGTTTACGTAACTCAAAAAAATAACGAAGTTAAATGAGGTTCTAACGTTGGCGTGACCACCCTGTACAGTTGACTATAATAAGGAACTTTAGTCTAGTTAAAATAAAAAACACATTCTTAAATAAATTAATGTTCTGATACTTAGTACATACTAATAATAATATTTTTTTGTTTTTATGTGCCTTTGCTATTTTTCAAAAAGTTTGCCGTCCCTGGATTTTGCCGCCCTGGGCTATAGCCTCTATAGCCAACCCCCTAAATCCCCCACTGCCCACATAATGTTAACACTGATTACTGAATAAAAACAGCTATGCAGTAACAATTTTTTAGTGAAATATGTTTTTTAAAATATCTAAAACATGGAACTACAAGGACTTCAAATACTTTTAACTAATTTAAATATCAAAAAACATATTTCAAATACTATAAATTGTTAAGTCTAGTACTTCAAATACCGGGACAGTACTTGAAATACCGGAGAGTATTTGAAATACCAAGCAAAGTAATTCAAATACCAATATTTCTGAAAACCAAATCCCAAATCCAAATACTCGAAGCAAAGTATTTCAAATACCAAGTACCAAATACTAAGATTCAAAAGGATTTGAAGCAAAGTACTTCAAATACTGAAAGTATTTGAAATACTTTTTTCAATTACTTTTATTTGAAGTACTCCAGCTCTGCACAGTATGTACAAAATCACCAAAATTTGATATCTACTATATTCGAAAGAGTTCAAATAAATAACGATAAGGCTCGAGTTGTTGATAAGACGAACGCTGAGAGAATTCATCCACCCAGACTTGACAAAAACGAAAAGGTTTATTTAAAAAGAAACCTTAGAGAAAGTAAAACAACACCAAGATAAAACAGCTGAAATTAAACAAGAAATAGATAATAAATTCATGACTATAAATAATAAAATTTATCATAAAGCTAAACTGAAACCTTCACAGAAACTAAATTCGCCTATTGTTTCAGAAAATGCAATTCATGGTGACCATAACTATGCTCGTCGTCTTCCTGATAACGAAATTCCATCATGCTCACGAAGTAAGAATTAATCACATTAGTAACCCAGTCTTATCTCACCTCTTGGGTAATGCTAGAATTACAGATCGACATCATACGTATCATACGTAGATATCAACAAATTAAAACCAACAATTTCTAACGTTGCATCTGAAATAAGGAGAGCATGAAAATAATGACTGATAACAGACCTAACTTTGACAGTCAGCATGCGATACGGAAATTCTTAGAACATGCTGAATACCTACTTGCTGAGATAAATTTAAAATATAACAATATAAATTCTAATCATAGATTAAAATGTGGATTAATTAATGTTGTAGGTAAAATTGAGAAATGGGCATTCGGAATTTTAGATTCCAGTGACAGAGAATATTATGATAACGCTATATTGACGTTGCAAAATAACCAAAGTAAATTGTTAGAAAATCAAAATCAATTATTGGGTTTGACAAAACAATTAATGGAGAAATATAACGATACATTTTATCGATTAGAACAAAATCAAAGGCTTATACACAATCAAATGAACCGATTGATATCTGGTAAACATGATGTCCAACATGAAACTGTCCTTAACTTAATAATGTTAACATGTAGAGACATTATCTCATTTTTGGATAATATTGAAACTTCCGTCGTGTTTGCTAGGCTAGGAACTTTGCATACTTCTGTTGTGCTTGTCACAATAATGTTCGAGTTGATAAAAGAATTAAAAATTAATTATTCTCAGGATAGTATACTTATCTTCGACAATATCTTATCTTACTATGATGTAACAACAACTCAGGTATTTTTCCAAAAAGACAAAATCGTTTTTACTATACACTTTCCTATAATATTACCATTCGTTTACAATCTGTTTCATCTATTTCCTATTCCTAAAAGTAATGTCATGATAATACCAAAGAAACCTTACCTTCTGAGAAACTCTTCACACCACTTTTATGTTGACCAAGAATGTCAGGCGACCGAAGATGAATGTATACATCACATAAAGAATCAATTACAGGAAATTGACTGCATTACTCAGCTACTAGATGGGAAGTCTAACACATGCCCACTCACCCAGTACAAGTACAAGAAAATATAATCGAAGTTATTAACGAAGCAACCTTAATTGCTATACTCAAAAATACGATGCACCAACAATGGAGTACGGGAAATTAGAGAACCAACCGTTATAACAATTCCACCAAAATGCTTTATACAGGTGGATGGAAAAACTTATAAAAACACTGGAGTGAGCGAAACGTTTATCCAATATGATTTGCCACAAATCGACCTAACTAATATTGAAGATAGCTCGATTCAGCCATTACAGTTAAAAGAAGTAAGTGTAGAAGAAATTTCCAAATTGAATTAAACAAATTAAATTTTGAACCCTTAGGATTCAACTATCCAAATCAATATGTCTACCTGGATAATAATATGCCTAGCATTGATTTGTTCCTCAATCATCCTTTATTTTATAACTACATGGTATCTCCGCTATCGGAGAAATGTAAAAACACAGATAAAGGAGACCATTATCAAAATAGACCCAGAAACCCTGGAAGAAGGACAATCTGGAAAACAATCCCTTGTTTTTCAGTCTTAGAAGGGAGGCGTTATGTATGCCCCTTGCGAAGCCGTATCGGCGCGCAACTGGACAGCTTTCCTATGCACGCCGCCAGAAGTCCAGAAATGCTGATGCAGCTTAATGCTTTTAACTGCTGTTATTTGTGTTTGGGCTATCTGTAATTATTCCTTTGCTTTGCCTTCACCATTAAACTTGTAATATTTCTTAAATAAATTTGTTGTATAAAGTGATTTTTTTTCCTTTAATATAACTCAATATAGTCGAACCTAGCATCCTGTGTCTAAAGCTAGTACCAAAAACCTATACAGTTGTGCCTCCTGCAGCATTTAGCGGTTCTTTTCCATTCTCAGAATAGTCTCTACTTGACCATAGACTTATATTCCCAGGCTAAGCAGTGTGCCGGGGAAGAGTGATTTACCCATCTTGTTTTTTCCATCGCTGGTTCCGTCTCTATCTTACAACTGATGTCGATAAATTCTCTTACTCGCTTTTCTTTTGCCCTTACACGACCTGGCTACGACGGGTCGTGTAAGGGCAGAGCAAAAAAGTAACTCGCTAGAGAGAGACAGAATCAACGACACGAAATCATCTTGTAGCCAGCTGCTGGTGAGCTCAGCCTATAAATATAAGTCTATATATTTGACACCATCAATGCACTTCTTCTGATGTACAGGGAAGAATGTAGTCTAGGAGATAGCTGCACATATGATGCCTGGGATATAACATGTTGGCATTGCTGTTATATTTTAGCAAGTATTTTATCTTATGTGAGTCAGACCTCTCCCCCTGACCGTTTTGGCACTAGCCGCCCCAGAAAATATTCAACTGTGGAACAGAGTATAACACTTTGAGGCTTGGTGTTAGTTGAAGAGGGTATCTTGGCGATCAGTATTCCATATATGCCAACATCTTTTCTCCGTGCAATTGGCAGCACTGGCGACATCAATTATGGCCAAAATTGGAACGTAGTTATAACACTTTCTGACCAGGCGGATAGTCTTCTTTGTCTATGTTTATTGCTGGAAAACAATATGCCAACATTTTCTGCTTGACCATTTTCCAGATTCTTGACCAAAAATTGGACTTTTGGCCTAAAACGGGCTAAAACTGGTGCTTTTCAAAAAAAATGTTGGCACCTTCTCAGACTTGTGGTTTTTGTACAAAAGAATAGTCTCTGTGGGTGCCAAGATTTTTTTCTCAATGTAAAAAAAAATCATGTGAATACTAGTTACGAGACATCTAGTTAATGTTTTTGAATTATTTTCACTTACTAAAAATGTACAGGGTGGTCAAAAATGATTTTTCGATTTAGAAGTTTTTTAATTAAATTTTTTCAATTTTTTCAAATGGAACACCCTGTATATATTTCGACTATGTGATGTAGAAATGAAAAAGGAACATTTCTTGTATGTTCATCCCTACAGCTATTTGTATCTATTTTCGATTTATTGAATAATAAGTACAAAATTCAAGAATACACTTATACACAAAAAATAAAAGTTTATTCAAACAAGTCGACAGAAAAAATTATAATAAGTGCTCCACTTTTTATACGTGAGAACATCATGAAATTTTAGTGAGTTTATTTAATGTTTGCGTCTCGATATCACCCAGCACATCAATTTCTTGGAAATAGTTTACTTGTAATTTCTTATTGTATTTTTGTTATACTACAAGCAATAAAACCTGTTCGATATAAATTGTCTTGCAAAAATTTACATGACGGATCGAAATCGTTGAACAAATAATATAACAGAATAAATCGATTGCGTTTAATCTCCCATTTGACACCAAGTGCAAAATTATTAATTACAATCAATGGTATCAACAACTGTGATTGCGAGCGTGTGTTGGGTTCCAATGTAAACTAGGCAACGACTCCTAGTCAACTGATAATATCTAACTAGTTACTTAAATCCTTAACAATAAGCAACGGTATCCTGAAAGAAGGGTTCCTGTCGATAGCAGCTTCCAAAACCGTAGATTTGTGGAAACGGGAAATATAGAGCATTAAAAAAAAATTAAAGAATAAAACATGTTGTGAATGAAGAAAATGAGTTTCTTGTGAGAATTCCCATATTAGTCTGAGAGAAGTGAGCCCATTAGTAGGAATAAGTAGACGTTCTTTTGGTCTATTCTTAAAAAAAATAATAAGTTTCATGCACCAGGAAAGTAGTGACGATTTGTCTACAGTTTTGTATGGGTCATCAGTAATGTTTTATTCACTGATGAGGCAACTTTTCATAAGAATGGATTTGACGGGCACAATTTCCATTATGCTTCGTAAAATCCTTACTTTTTCAGGCAAGTTTTTTGAGGAGGAATTATTGGAGAACATGTAATAGGGCCACATATCTTTGATGGTACATTGATTGTAGCTTTTTATTTTCATTTCCTGGAGAACTATCTGCCACAATTATTTACAGTAAATCTTCCTGAAAGGATTCGAAATAAATTAAATGTAGTAAAGGACCACCTAAATAATTTCAATACCAATTTCTACCAATTTCAATGTATTAGAAGAGATGGTTCCACTAAGTGGCCTACTAGATCCCTAGGTCTTACAAAAATAGATTTTTATTTGGGGATACGTGAATGAAATTGCTTATAACACACCAACAACAATCTAAAATATAGAGGAAAAGATAATAAAGGCTTTTAGATCTATCCCGCCGGCTATTTTAGGAACAGTAAAAGCCACATTTCAAAAGCGCATAGGGATGTGTGTCAATCAAAATGGGCAATATGTGGAGAACTTATTATTTTTTTTGTCGAATTATTTGAAGGAACTAAGTTTTTTCTTGAATTTTGTACTTATTGCTTAATAAATAGAAAATGATTTCAAATAGCTATAAAGATGTATGTGCAAAAAATGTTGTGTTTTTCGTTTCTACGTCACATCGTCGAAAAATATTTGTGTTCAATTTGAGAGAATTGAGAAAATTCAATTAAAAAATTTCTAAAATGAAAAATCATTTTTTCTAACTTGTATATTTCTAGAAAGTGAAAATGATCCCAAAACATTAATTAGATGTCTCGTAACTAGTATTCACATATTTTTTTCTTAAAACCCGTAATTTTAACTGTAGTGATTTTTTTAATATGCATCTGCAGAAGGCATTATTTCAACAAAATCCAATTGCTTGGGAGATAGTCAATAATAATATAGGAGTGAAAGGAATATAGAAAGAGGCTTCAAAGATGTACTGATATATACAGCATTCCATTTAAAAAAAGAGACTTGTAGAATAATCTGGGCGCGCCCTGTTTATTCCAAAATACTTTCCAGTTATAGACTTTTTATCTAGATTACTTTTATTTTGTTTTTAAATTTCTAGCTACTATAGAACTCGAGCTATCGAAGTCCGACGCACTGCCCCACCCTGTATGTATTAATACTAAACACGTTTAGAGTTACATTATTAGTTTCTGTGTTTAAATCGGCGCCCTCAACCGACGCGACGTGCGGAACTGTACGAAGTTTCTTAAAAATTAGTTACCGATCCAACCCACAGGATCGTGGGAGGTATTAAACTGAAACATAAGTTCAAGGAAAGACTTGAAATCAGTTAATACGTGCATATACTATTCATCAAAAAGTTTTGTATAAAGTAAAAACAATTCAATGATTAAATAAATGAGCATATATATGAAACAAACACACACATCGTAAGTTAGAGACACTTTCCGAGGATGTCTAGTCTCAACTACATACAAAAGTTTGAGTGAAGTTAACAATCGACTGATACAAAATGATTTCAATTCTTTGAAAGATATATTTGAGAAGTTTGTTTTTAGTTTGAAAGGATTTGGAACTGACGGTGACAATATGTATTGAAAGAACAAAGTTAAAAAATAGGCATCTTTTGCCCATCCTGACAAAAGTACAGAAACAGTGTATTTCGACAAATTTTTGGTAATTCAAATTAATCGAAAATGATGAGAACATGGTCAAATTGGCAGTTTGGTAATCGAATATTACCGAATGTTGCCTAATATTAGCAGATGGTACATAATAATATTGTTTCTTCCACTTGTGCAAGTTATTTTGTATGTTACTTTGATAACTGTCAAATGACTATACTGATTTTTAAACCGCTCAAACGGGGCATTTGGCACCTATCATACTTACTTTTGGCACTGGACAATGTAGTATTACAAGGATAACATTATTTGCTAACATGCAGTTTTATTATTTCAGTAATGTTAATAAAAATCGTTAAAGTATGAATGACTGGCAGAATTTGGCTGCTGTCAACTGTCAAAATAGTATAATTTACTCATGCAAAACTTCTAATACAGCAAAATTCATGATATGAGTAAGACCTACGCTTCGGTCAACTAAAGACCCTGTATATACCTTCTTCTACCAGAGTCCTGTTCAGCGACCAAAAATTAGTCGAAAAACAGTGTTTTTGTCCTCCTGTCAAGATGGGCAAAAATGAATAATTTTTAACATTGTTCCTTGGTTAGTCTGTATCTGGCTTTATGAGTCCCTGTGGGTGACTGTATGCTCCGTCAGAACTGAACACTTGAATATAATTTTTACGGCAATATACAGTGTATCGCATTTTAAAGTGGCACACCTCCTATATCTCTGTTAATAAATGCTCTTTAGACGAATGTCTGTACAGTTTCAGATTTGAATGTTGTAGTTCTTTTTGTATTATTTCACCACCTCACACGGTTCTGTAAATGAATTTTCTGTTCGGCAATAAAGCAAATATTGTTAGTTGCTACTTAAATTTCATATGAATTTTCTGTTTTCTAAAATTATCATTATTTTTAATATCAGTAGCAACACGTAAAAATGAATTGTCTCGTATGCAAGCAAAATGTTTAATCAAGCAAGTATTTGCTGTCGGCAACGCCCGACTGCAACTTCTACTAGTTTAAGTCCTTCATATGGATTACCTTGCTGTTTGAGAAACTCTGAACTCGCAATATTTTCTATTACCCAGTTAAAGCATTATACCGGAAAGTGATACAGTAATATATAGTAATGGATTACTGTGACGTAAATTCTTAATCAACAACTGTCTAGCTAATTACCTTGCTTATAAAAAATGCCCTATTCAAGTAATATATCATAATACCTGCCTTGAAACAATTCTCAGTACGGTCTAGAGTATAACATTTTTTGTTATAGTGTAGTTTTAATTTAATGCAGTTTATTTATTGAACTATTAATTTAAAACTTTTATTCATTTATTTATTTAAAGGAGAGTTTGTATTGGTATTCTAATATAATAAATGAGTATTCATTTAAAATTTTACAGTTCTGTTCAAACTGATGAGTATGTTTTAGAAAATATTTATAAAAATAAAATGTCCACAATGTGTGTTCTCGTAAAAATCTTAGTGCAAAGTTTTATTGGTCACATTAACGAAGAAATATATACTTATTTCATCTATTTTCATAATTCGTTTTCCATTTCGGTTTGACAAAAGATCCACAGAGTTACTTGAATTTATTCATAACTAGAATTTTGAAAATTATAAACACATTCCAGAGAAGAAACGGTTTAAAGAAGATTAAAAAATGTTTTCTTAATACCATTGTAAAATACATGTTAAAAAGAAATGTCCTGCTACGAGTCGAAGCACTTAAACAATAAGCGACTGAAATCTCAATTTTTGTTCTTCATTTTTAGCCGTTTAAATATATATTTTGCTCTAAAATTGGGTAGGATGGTTTAGTTCAATGGTTGGCATAGTTTCATCAACTTTCGTCAAAATTGATGGATTTCTTAAATTACGAAAAATTGCAATTTTTTGTGGTTTTTATATTTTCATTAATCTAATTTTCTTCAAAATTTTATTGCGAACAATTCGATATTTCATGTTTGCGATGCGATTACTAGGATCGGTGATAATAAGGAAAATAACAGAAGATTTCAATGTTGAACCTTAAATTTTTTATGAAGCAATGGATATACTTGATCCAAAACTCATTACACTTGTAGTCGCACCTAAAACAAATTAAAGCCATAAAATTGCTGCAACAAAATAATCCTATTCGAAATTTATTTTAACTTCACATCGTTAGAATTTAATTTAAAATTGACAGAAATTCTTGATAAAACTGTTCCCAAATACGTTCTCAGACAATCTAAATATCCACCGTGGTACACGAACAACGAGACATAAAGAAAAAAGCAGTTTCTGGAAATAATACAAACAAACAAAGAATGACAATATTTATAGGGAGTTTAGTGACATAAGAAAAAAGATAAAAGATAAGTTAAGACAGTTGCATGAAAGTTATCTACTGAAATTACAAAAAAACATAAAAAATTACTCCCAAAAATTCTGGTCTCCTGCATAAACGATAAAAGAGGAGGCAGTTCCATTCCTGATAACATTACATACAATGATATTCAACTCACAAATCCTCAAGTTATTGTCAATGGATGTTGTCAATGCCTTTGCTAATTTGTTTCAAACTGCATACTTGAAACCTAAAATAAATCTCATTCTTACGAAGGCACCAATTTATCATTAACGTCTTTTTCTGAGATAGAAGTTCTTAAATCATTAAAGAAAATCAAACCTAAGTTTACTAAAGGACTAGATGACATTCCTGTATATATTGTCAAAGACTGCGCTGACATCTTTGCTGGCCCTTCAACAACAATATTTAATTTATCATTAAAAACGCGTACATTTCCCGATGTATGGAAATATTCTCGTCTATTTCCCGTTTTTAAAAAAAAAAAAACAACAAGAGCGTAGCTGAAAATTATAGATCCATCAAAATTATCTGCAATTTCGCTAAAGTTTTCGAGATCACTTTGCATACGTCATTATCTAATCACGTACATGGTGAAATTATATGTAACCAACATGGCTTTGTTCCCGGTAGATCCACTGATCCAACCTTGCATGTATCACGCAATACATTTCCAAGGAACTGGACGCGAACAAGCAAATTTATGTCATTTATACGGATTTCTCCAAGTCGTTTGGCAACTTGGATAAGGGTACTCTATTAAGGAAATTGAGTAAGTTTGGGTTGTCGTTGATGCAATTAGATTTTTTTCTCTACGTATCTAGGGAATAGGCGTCAGTATGTGGTATACCGTGGTCACAGGTCGGGAATAGGCGTCAGTATGTGGAATACCGTGGTCACAGGTCGTTTGACGTTCTGGCCACTTCCGGCGTTCCCCAGATTTCTGTACTGGCCCACTTATGTTTGCTGTTTTCATAAACGATATTGTAACTAATCTTAATGTAGAGATCCTCTTATATGCTGATGACTTGAAAAAATATTGCATAATGGAAAACGAAAATGACTGTGAAAATCTTCAGAATAACCTGACTATGACTATGGTTAATGAATGGTGCCTATCCAATCGCTTGCTTCTCAACATATCCAAATGTAACATATTCACCTTCTCTAGAATGCATAATATCGATTACAACTATCATATAAACGGTTAAATATTGCAGAGACCTGATACAGTAAAGAATCTTGGAGTTATATTTGATAAGTGCCTTAGTTTTAATGAACATATTAATTTCACCATCGCGTCAGCTTTAAAAAGTTTAGGTTTTATAATTAGAAACTGCAAAGTGTTCAGCAACACTGATATTATGACGTTGATGTACTATTCATTTGTACAATCAAAACTGAAATACTGCTCGCTCATATAGTCCCCAGGATATGCTATTTATATAAATAATGTTGAGAATGTTCGGCGCCGTTTTGTTAAGTGCTTGTGCTTTGTTGAAGATGGTACTTACCCAATAACTAGATATTCGCAAAATGCTGGACAGATTTCACATCTAATTTGGAAAATAGAAGAATAATACATTCAATAGTCTTTCTTTACAAAATTATGCACAGCATGTTTGATTGCCCTCTCATTTTGGAACAAATAAATTTTCATATACCTAGTATAAAAAGTCGGGATCGTGATACTTTCTATCTTCCTACCCCCCAGACTAATGTATTAAATTTTCACCTTTATATTTCATGTGTAATAATTATAATCTACAGCAAGATCAGCTTGATATATTTAAATGTAGTATTCATTCAATTAAACAACTTAATTTATGAGTTATAGCCTTCTCCTATACCTACTCTTTACATCTCTAATTTATTATAATGTTTTTATATCATTGCAATGTTTTATGTCGTGATAGTTTAGTTAACTTAGTTTTTAGTTTATTATATTGTTTTCGTATTCTCTATTGTAATGATCCCATCCTGTAATTGGTTACCTGTTGGGTGGTTGTATTCAAATAAATAATTAAGTAAATAAATAAATAAATAAATAAATAAGGGTTAATCCGCTAGCTGTAATTTAAAAGGCATAAGTAGCCGCTAGTTCTTCACTACAAAACTGTAACGAAAAATTTGTTTTTTAAGATATGAGAACGTGCCCCCCTCACATACCTATTCTTATAGTACGGATCCAGAAAATGCATCATATTTTTTGCTGGAGGCGGAAAGGGCGCTTGTCGTTCTTTACAATTTGAAACTCTTTTTACATTTGTTTGCTAATATGACAAAAAACGTTAACTTAACTCCACTTTCAACAGGTAGTAAATCAAAAGTGGATAGGGCACTAGTTAATTATTTTGAGGTGCAATTGAGCGTATATGATGGTTTAGGATAGATTGAAAAATCGTGTTTGATATTCATTTGATTTCCTGATCATCACCAGTTTAAAATTGTAAATAGAAAGGAAACTTATAAGCACTGGCATATTTTATTAACTCTTATATACACTTCCTCATACAAACATATTTATCAAAATTCATGGAAATAAGTAACACCGTTTTTATCCAAGCACATAAAGAGATTAACGGCAGTCTTCTCTGGTGTATTTTTTTGAACAGCACATTCTTTTACTAAACGATCTACTTTGTCCTTGTCGTTGACAGTAAGAGCCACTTTGCTTTTAATAACCGCTATGTCCAATTCGCCATTTGCCTTTTGAAGACCAACCTTCACTGATTCGCAAAACATGTGGGCAAGGACTTGTGGATTGTCAAGATTTGCTGGCAAATTTTTCAACAACTCATCGTCTGCGTACGTGGCTGGATTGGACTGGCACTCTTCGTGGATGTGATGTAGTTTGTGCTCTTCCACTTCAAGAAGATTGGCAGCCTGTGTTAAAGAGATTAGTAAAAATTAATTTATTATTTATATTAAAATTAAAAGTGCATTTAGTGACCTTGACTTGGAATTGTTCAAGAGTAATGGAGGTTCATTAAAAAGGGGAAGTAATTTACAGAAAATTTGCAATAATGTTTTGGATCAAATGCAAAATTAGTACAGAAGTGAAGCTTTTAAATCCCAGCCTGAAAACGATGTAATGAATTTCCAAATTTTTTTCTTCAACGTGTTTCATAATGTACATAAAAATCTATATTGTCATTTTTCCTGCTTCTTCCTTCTTAGGGTTGTCGCAAAAAAAAACCACACATATTCTGGTAGAGAATGACATTATAAGAAAGAAAGGTCTTATACACTTTTTTGCTAAAATGCATATTTTTCGAGATATTGCAATTTTCACCCCCTAAAATCGGTATTCCTAGACTTTTTAAAAAATTATTCGAAAAATGTGAACTTTAATAAAAAAATTCAAGGGTACAAAATTAAAGCTTTTACGAAAAAATCGAACGGTTTTTTCTTTTTTTCTCCGATGTTTGGTTTTGGAAATATGGCATTTGTCTGAATTTTTATATATTGTAGATTTCAACTTCTTGATTAAAAGCGCTCGTAGGCCCAACTCGATCCAATAGTTTCTGAGGTACAGCTCAAAAATTTTATTTTATAATTGAATAAATTTCGGTTATTTTGGGTCAAAAATATTCACCACAGAGGTTTTTGAGATCGCTAATTACAATCTGATGTTAATGTGAAATTAATAAAGCAAACGGCTATTCCAAAATGTCCGTTTTTAAAACAAAATCTTGCAAAATTCTAACGCAAGTAATTAATAAATATTTTATATCATAGTTTAAATATTATTGCATAGGTGCTTTTATTACTGTTAATGACTAAAGTGGCATTAAAAAACAAAAATTCATGAAGGCTGATAACAAAAGATCGATTTAAGATTAAAAGCATGCATTAAACTAAGAACTAAAGACTTATTTAAAATAGGTCATATATATCCCAAATTAATAAAGCTTATATTATATGTCTCCTAACTAGAATTGCAATTCGCTTATTCTAGAGTGGTGAATTTTTCGGACAAATGAAAATTGCACTGGCTTTCCCATTACTGACATTTAACCGTAAAATTTCGAGACAGATACCCATTTTTGCCTAAACACGACGATGTTCAAAGGTCTTAAACGGAAAAGATAACAAAATTAAATATACTTCAAGTTTTGCAATAGGTATTTCTTATACAGAATATTTTCATATAAATCTTTGCTGAGCGCTCGCGTATTTGACTAATGTAGCGGTTTATCACACTTGAAAGTGTGCCCAGTATTTTTCACACTACTCGGGTAACTTTGAGCTGATTTAAACAAACCAGGAAATCTTTTTGAGGTAACTATCCCACCTAAAATCTCCATACATTTCTTCTTTATATCTAGACTCTGAAATTATATATATTAATGGTGAAAAATAGTCTATTTTTTGGGGAGAGGGATATCCCGTTTTATTTTTCAATTTTAAATAGATTTAGAAGCACCCGATCGATACGTACCGAGAAGCAAATACAAGACTATTTTATCAACTTCAATTAAAGTTCTTAAAATATGTGTTTTTCAAGATATTTGCGAAAATTTGGAATTATTTAAAATCACCGAAATTTTTCCAAAAAGTAATTTTTTAACATATGCATTAAAAAAACTAAATGCTAAAAAAATAAAATCCTCCGTGATCGATTGGCTGTAGCTGTATGTCATATTTGGCTTGCTTAAAAAGGACTGTTTATAACAAGTTCACACTTTATTTTAGAAAAAAATTTGTATTTTTTGGATGGTATATAACTTTTAAGGAAAATAATATGATTTGATTAATAGGATTATTTCATGTTCGTAAAATTATTTAACGTCCATAAAAAAAATTGCCGTTACATATATTTAGTTACTATTAGTCCTAGAATGCAAATTTAATGTAAATACAAATTATGAAATAACTCCATTGTCTAAAAGACTGCGACAAAGTTTAAATGAACTTTTTTGTTATAACATAATTTAATGACATATGTAAATTAGCAATTTCGATTTTCAAAAACCCACTTCTCCTTCCCAACACCCAATAGCCATATAACTGGATCAATTCTTATCGCAAAGCGTATACGTAAAACCAAATTGTATAAAATTTGACTATTGAACAGGAGCGAAAAAAACACTAACCTCAAAAATCATCTCGGTCAATTTTTGACCAAATTGGACGGTACTTTAATAAGTAATTTCATAGTATTCAAGTTATATATTTTAACACTTTTTGATACAATGAGTAGTTTTCATAATATTTTCATTTTTACCCCTTCCTCAAAAAAAAAAAAAAAATTAACTCCCAGCCGATTTTGGTCGACTTTTTTTTACATGTTTATGAGACCCTAACCAACAGTTTTCTGCCATAAAATTTCAGGTCGTATCGATTTCCAAGTCAACACCCCACTGCATTTCACTAATAAAATATTTTGTAAAACTCAAAATTTATTCATCTTAACTTACCAATGCTCCAACGATGACACACAAGAACACAAAAGCAGTTTTCATTGTTAACTTTTTATGGGTAGATCGTGATGGATTGTAAATCATTAACTGTGTGACAATACCTGTATTTGTCCGAGTTTATATAGTTATATATCATCACGGTCTTATGTCAGGGGATTCCATATAAGATTGCAAAATTATTCAGTTCATTCTTCTTGTTTTCAAAGAATTACAGTTTAATATGTTCCATTGTACTTTACTTTAATCGTAAACGTTGATTGTTGATCTAATGAGGTTTACAAAATTATTTCCGTATCATTAAACAATTACGTACATTCAGGAATGTCTATGACACTATTTGTTGTTTAATTATTATCCTCTTCACCAGTATGAAAACGAAAAGAATATTGCATTTCATCAACACATTTCTAAAACCGTAAATATCTCACAAAAGAAATTCTTCATTTCATTGTTAGTCATCGAATTCTACATTTTAAAAAATTTCTATCTGTTCGTCCGTTACTTTTTCTGGTAAGCACGATAAACTAAAAGCGGAAGGTTCAAGGTACGATCGTAATGAAATTCAAACAAGTTCGAGGAGAATTGTATTGTTTGTGCAAAGCACCAAACAGTTAGTAAATATAAAACCTCTCAAATATTTTAACTGAAAAATACATCTTCGGCAATATTCACGAAAAGGAAATTATTAAAATTTAAAAATATGGCAATTATACATAAAAACTTAGCTTATTTAAAAATAACTTCCTGCAGAATGTAAGTGCAATTATATAAACATGTTAGCTGACGAAAAAACAGAATTTTCTTTATTTTCTGGGTTACAGCTGAACTTGAAATATAGAGAAGTTGAAAAATTATATACAGTGACACGAGTGTAGCAATATTTTAGTTTATCTTGAGATTCATTCATAAAAGTTCATTCCCACGACCCCGCAGCCACCCTCTCGAATATTTTAAGCGTTTTTTGAAAGGAATTGTAATGCTCCAAGCAAATATTGAAAGTTATCATTTTTATCGATTAATTAAAGAAGATCCGATGATAATAAAATATGGAGTGCCACAACGCACAGTGTTAGGTCTCATTTTATTTTCCCCTTACATAGTGGATTATTTCCCGTACAGAGCAGAGGTGAAATCGTAGATTTTGCCGACGATACTGCTGCCACCTTTTAAAAGGCGAATTCTTGGAGAGGACTAAATGTAGAGTTTGAACATGCTCTGAGCCTAATAAAAAGAACAAGTTTGTCTATTATTAAGCTATTAACAAATACGACTACCTATCATTCAACTGCCATCATTCCAATAAATCACCATTTTGGTTATCTTGAGATAAGTATCCGGGGAACAGTATCCACCAATTTTCTTGAAAGTTTTACAGAATATTTGAGAATTTTCATATATTTCGGTTTAAGATGGGATGGATAGTATTTCATGAAAAGCCACAAATTCTTATTTATACATGCCAATGCTACCGATATCTTTAGATCACCGAAAAGAAAAATTAATTATCCATATATTTTTTAAAATTTGTATCTTTAGAGAGCGCGAGAATTTTTAAGAACTATCTAACCTATGTTTCTTCGTTTATAAAGTAGACCATCTATAAGCTGAATGATTCTCAGCATTCGCCATATGTCCATTTTATAACTATCGTGTAAGTCAAGTGAGTGTGTTTAAATTTACTTCATTAAATACAAAGCGTTCGCACAACGCATTAGTGTGTGCCTTTTAAATTTTAATATAATACTTACCCTAAATCAGGTATATAGTGGAGTCGGAAAAATACCCGAAAAACCCGATTATTGTCTGATGCAACCAAAGTAGTTCTCCCCCCGTTTTCGAGGATGCTGAGAACCGTGGTGATGGCAGAATTTTTTGTTGGGGTGACCCACCCCCGCAAACGGCCAAAAACCACCTCCAAACGGGACCCCATTGGAGGTGTCGCGTATTAATGATGTTTCACGGAATCTAACTTATTGATCCCCCGTTTTTCCCAAAAAATATGTACAAAAAAATATCTACAAAAAATATACATATATTCATCTTTTTTCAACTCCACCGTAAATGAAGATGATTACTTTGTTGGCGAGATCGAGGTGACATCTTAATGCTTTATTCCTGTGGAGCATCCTCAAAAACGGGGAGCTTTTCCCGGGGGTATGCTGAGAACGCACTCTCAAGAACGCAGGTTGCTATTGGCCATTTATGGAGAACTTTTGCCAACACCACAGTGTTCAGTATCCTCACCAAGTGAGACTCCCTCAAACAATTATAATACACGTTTGACCCCGTTTGGGAGTGGTTTTCGACCACCCCAACGAGAAATTCTGCCACCACCACGGTTCTCAGCATCTTCGTAAAACGGGTGGGGATAACTAATCTGGTTGCATCAGACAATAGTCGGGTTTTCGTCCGACTCATACAATCCACTGTTATGTGACTGCTGGTTTCCGGGTCTTCTTCCGTGTAACTTTGTTGAGTGTTTGACGTTTCGACCATCTTGTCGTGGTCTTCTTCTGAATCGAAGTGAGCTCTGCTGGACTGAACTCCTTTGTTTGCATAGGTTATCATTAGGCGTGTTGCGGATCATTGCTCACGCTCAATATTGACTTCCACGTTATTGGTAATAGTAGACCGGTGTTATAGTTATTCGGATGTTTATTTATTTGTATCTTCTGGGCAATAATTCTCGGTGTTGGCTAATTTCTTTGTCTTGTCGAATTTTATCAAATGGCCGGCAAAGCTACAATTTCCATCTTTTAAATGAACCAACATTCATACAGATTGAACAAATTCTGGTTTAGTGACATGTAATTCAGTACACTTGACTATTTTTTTCCGGGAAAACTGTTTCTTTAACGATAAGTTTTGTTAGGACATTTTTTTTTCATAAATACGTGATCTATTCATCTGTATTTTTTATTTTCTTCTAGCTTGATTTAATTTCAAAATTTTGAAAATATGGATGAATACATTTTTTTTCACTTTTTTTTATGTGCTGCATCCGAACGAAATGCAAACTTTTCAGGATATTATTCTATACACTTTCACGAACTCTTTAAAAAAAAATTATTCAGTTTACAAATTTTTGTGGGTAAATACCTTCATCGACTGGGCTAATAGCCAGATCACCAGCTCCGCGAAATCTTTAGCACTAAGATAAGTATGGTTTATAATACTCTTCAGATATTCAACGAATAAGGATTTAGATAATTCATTAAAACTTGAAAGCTTCAATAGTAGTTCTAAAAGTAGGCATGTAGTCCTTTCTCTATTTACTTTTATAAGTACTCTTTGAAATAAGTTTTTAGAATATAGTATAGAGTATTTTAAAACTAATATTTTTAATTGGGTTGGAAGTTGGCCATCTCAAATTACACTAAATTTGAATGTATCGGATCCATCTCCTTATCAGGACATGATTTTCTTAGAACTTTGGTGACATTTTTCACAAACGAAGGCGTAGATTAATATAGCACAGAGATTAACATTCTCTGTTACATATGAGTATGCTGGAGACTGTATACAGGATAAAATTGAATTTGTGCATCAAATTTTTATATCAAAGAGTCAGTCTTGAATGAGAAATTCTACTATGTATCTAGAGCTGCTCCAGTTGTCTTAAATTGTTCTCAGCTTTCTTCACCTACAATTTCTAGAGATTCTATGTTAAGTGGCAATGAGAATTATACTGTTTTAGATAAAAGTAATTCCCTGTGCTCTACCAATAATTGTAATAATTCTACATTTAATTTTAAACATCTTAATAAATTTTTAAATAAACTGTTTTGTGTATGGTTGTCTACAAATGTATAGTGTAAATAAAAAACCTCAAAGCTTTGCTGAGAAGGAATTGAGGGGACAGCAGGGTGTGCCTTATTTTTCTACAGAATATTAAATATTTTGAGTTTTACAATATTACTTAATAGATAAAAAATCATTATTCACATGTAAAGTGTGTTTTGGCATAATTAAAATAAGAAATAAATGGAAACACACCTCTTATAATTAAGATTTCTAACTCTTGTAATATAGTTACGCGAATCGTCCCTAAATATAACCACGTGAGCTCTATTATCGGTATTAAACCTAGAGTTATAGACTAACAGAATCGAACTTTAAATTTATCTGTCACTGACGCGAAGGACGGTAATGCGTCGACCAATGAACAAGATATTCCTATGACATAAGCAAAACAGAGTAAGATTTTTTAATTCACCTTGGCCGAAATTGGTAATTTTTGGGCCATTTTATGTATGTAATAAAATCTAAAGTACCAAATATCTTTTTATTTTAAGTTCTTTTGTATATAAGTATCACAAACGAAAAGATCAAGGGGCTACGAACTACGACCATTTTACTTCCACATCCAGTGGAAGTATAGTATCAACAAAAAAATTTTGAAAATTTCAACTAGGCTTAGAATGTCATAAAACGTCGAGATTTTAAGTTTGAGCAAAAAAAAACTTTCTATCTCTCGGTCTGTCTGTTTTTTTGTGCGCACGATTACTCTGGAACCGTGATATTGACTTAAAATTTGGCACACGTGTGTATTTTAACGAGATCTGGAACTAGATTATATTTTGGTCTTATTCCGTTGAAGGGCTGGGGGGGGGGGGCTAAATAGGTAAATCAGGCAAGTAAAAGTCCATAAAATTGCTATTTAGTATATATAAGAGAAGATGAGGTGGCAAAAAATTTTTTGGCATTAGCCACCCCCATTGCTGCCCCATCCCAATATTAAAGGGGGTGAAAAAAAAATTGTCATTTAGTATGTGTACAAGAACAAAATTTTTTTTTACGTTATCCACCTCCAGTGGTGCCTAAACTGTATAACTTTCAATGTATATCACATTCCGAATTTTTTGAACCAGAAATCCAAAAGTCGAAAGAATTTGAGATATTGCCAAGTTTTATTTCAATTTCGAAATTTTTGGTTCTTTTCTGTGAGTAACAAAATATAACATTGCAAAACCCTTCTATTTTTTTGATCCTCGGTACATATAAGTTTCATAAAGGAAAACGTTTTAAGGTTTTCAACTACAACCAGTTTTTTTTTATATTTGGTCATTTTTTAGTAACTGTTTGGGCACAGTTATCTTTGCGCAAAATACTTAGATGACCATTGCTATCAAAAGAAATTGCAGAATGTAACATACACGGATACTCATTTAGTTCGCGCACAATTAACCATTCACAAGCAGATAAATGACTCAGAAATGGAAAAAATTAACCAAAAACTGCTGCGCAAGGAATCACTACTTCCACATTCAGATTTTCTATCCAGTTCTCTCACAACGAAAAAATTTTTTATGTGAAAATAATTGTTTATGGAACTTAGGTATAATATAATATTTGAAATCAAAAACCCATGAAACGATATGCCACATCGGTAGTGGAGGTGACCAAATGACAATTTTTTTGTTCACCCATTTTAATAATGGGGTGGGGGTGGCAATCGCGGTGGCTAATGCCAAAAATTTTTTAGACACCTTAGCTTCTCTTATATATACTAAATATCAATTTTATCGACTCTAACTTGTTTGATTTACCTATTTACCCTCTATTTACCCCAATTTACCCCCCAGCCCTTCAACGGAATAAGTCAAAATATAATCTAGTTCTAAATCTCGTTAAAATACATATATACCAAATTTCAAGTCAATATCTTAAACGGTTCCAAAGTAATCGTGCGCACAAAAAAAGTTACAGACAGACAGAAAACTTTTTTCGTCAATAATATATTTCCACTGGACGTGGAAGTAAAATGGTCGTAGTTCGTAGCCCTTTGACCTTTTCGTTTGTGATACTTATATACAAATTCTGCGAATAAGAGAACTTAAAATAAAAGGGTATTTGGTACTATAGATTTTGGTCATTTCTAAAATTATTTAGGTATATGGTTTCGGAAAATTGAAATTCAAATTCTGCAAGTCAAAAATCATCATAAAATATGATATTGATGATCTTTCATGGAGTTATATAGGAAACATACAGTTTATACAGGAAAATAACAGTCTAGATTCTGCCTTCTGCAGGCAGAAGGCAGAATCTAGACTGTTATTTTCCTATATAGGAAGGTCTGCTAAGAAGCCTATTGGGCTCAGGCCTCGGGAATTACGCAGTTGAGGCTTCGACTGACTACCGTAAAGTGGCTGCTTGGGCTCGATAGAGAACCATTGAAACGGATGGTAAACCTGATAACAGGACTCTGTCCTCCAACAAGAACCTGCGTACAATGCGGTTGAAATATGATCCTACTTATTGAATGTGTGTAGTGGATGATGAAACCATCACTCATATTCTATGCCATTATGTGCCTGTAGGAGAGTCAAAGTATAAGTATTTCGGAAGGTAATTTCTACAGCCGGAGGAACTGCGGTATCTACCCTGGAAAGGACTGCTCTCCTTCGTGGAGATTTAAGAGTATTACGCAGCTGTTATTAAAATGTCTGCCTGGTTCCCATATTTTCAACTAAAATCTAATTCAGTGTAATGTTTATGGTTTTAAATACTTTGTCCTAATAAAATATGACTCTTTTTGTAGGTTGGAAATCTAACCTGTAATTAGCAGTCTATTTTTATTATTCAACAATATTGAAAAATTATTTATGTGAATTTTTAAATATTTACTTGGAGCCAGTACGGCTCCAAGCTAAAAATTCGTATACAAACATTAAAAATGAGAATAAACTTGAAAACCTTAAATTTAAGGTTATGTTGGTTACATTAAAAAGCACTGTACTAAAAATATTGACTGGGAAAAAGCAGTTTTTAGCCAAACGGCTAGCGTTATTAAACTGAAATTTCTTGTAAGTAAGTGAATACTACACTTCTATTGAAGAACATTTTTAGCTAAAAGTTGTTTATTAGGAAGATCTCTCTTCACATTGGCTAATAAACAAGTTTTAGCTAAAAATGTTCTTCAACAGAAGTGTAGCATTCATTTACTTACAAGAATGTCTTTTAATCAGTTTAATAACATGAGCCAGTTCGCTAAAAAATGCTTTTTGCTGGAAATCTTTTTTTAGTACAATGTTGTTTTAGTAGATGAAGTCACTTCGATATGATTAAAAATGATTGCAAAAATAATTACATTTATAACCGATGCCCACTCATTAAAGTATTTAAAGCTTAGTCTCGATGTGTTCTTGACCTTTCAGGCGTGATTGTAAGTAGGTAGAGCAATAGTAAAGGAAGTACGAACGCCAAAACTAGACAACCAACACAACAGCTCTCTGTACTTTATTGGCTAATTTCCGCCCACTCCCCTCTGATTTGATCGCGCTACTTCCTCTTAAGCTAATTTTGAAATGTATTTGTCTAAATATGGAAATTGAAGACTGTCGTAGAAAAGGTATTGTATGAAACTCATGCATAAAGTGCCATTTTCACTCATGGGATTGCTGCACTCACCTACGGCTGATTCGTCAAACTTTCCATTCGTGAAAAAAAGTAACACTATGCACTTATTGCATAAATTGCTATGATGTAAGTGATATCTACTTACTGTGACTTGCGTTGCATATTAATTATCCATGCACCTTGTTAGGCACTTGCGTATCTTTTTCTTTTTTCTCACATATATTTTGCTATTTTTCATATGTACTAAAATATTTTTCTTTTAACAATACCAGTATTTGTTCTGAATTAATTGCAATTAAAATGTATTAATATTATTATTTTTTCGCCCGTGTCTCCGACATTCTCACGGGAGAAGCGCCAGCGAATTATCTACAGCCACTCCCTGCATCCCACAGGGTTAGTGACTGTAAATTCCAGATTCGTGTGCCCTAGAAGACGGATAACTGCCTTCTGCATTTGGTCTGCCAACCACTCGGCTGATTTTTGGCAGGCTGGTATGGTCTTTAATTCCGAGAGCAGCGTAGACCTCATTCCACCAAGTACACCGATTATCAGGACGATCATCTTGACCGAGTAGTCTGGGTATAGCACTCGGAGCTCATACCGGAGATCTCTGTATTTAGTCCGTTTTTCCCCCTCCTCCAAGATAATGTTTGTCTCGGCAGGTGCCGAGAACTCGATGACATACATCATCTTGGTTTGGTGGTCAAGGAGGACTATGTCAGGCTTGTTTGCTTGAATCTGCCTGACCGTCGGGAACGAGTAGTTCCAATAGATTCGGCATTTCTCGTTCTCGACAACGGACTCGATTTCTCTGGGGACATAAGGCAGCACTGGTGTTTGGTCTACTTGGTACGAGTGCAGTAGGTAGTAGTACAGCACTCGTAAAGCCGCGTTATGCCTATGGATGTAGGCCGAAGTCGCATAAATCGGGCATGCAGATAGTAAGTGCATGAGCGACTCCGGCGCCTGACGGCAGGTCCTACAATTACACCATCTTGGCAGGCCACAATAAATCCCACTCCGACTTTAGCCCTGCTGACCGTAAAAAACCAAAGGTCAGCTTGGTCGATAAACCCAGTGTTTCTATGTTGTTATAGAACACATCGTGCATGGGCTTATCGACGTGCTGCTTGAACAGATTTCTCTGCTCGGCAGCTTTAATTTGGGCTTTCAGACGATTTGGCGCCAGCTTAGTTACTGATTCTGGATCAGTACCTCGCCGGCCTCCTCGCCTGAAGTCAAATATGAGACCGAGATCATCTGCGGCCTTGCGTGCTGCCTTAAATAAAAATGCGCCAAGTCCTACAGTTTCATGATCTCTCACAAACCGCAGGAGTGGGTCCGAGCTCCTGAGGATGTTGCATGCCACACTCAGCGCTACTCTGCCATGCGTGCACTCCAGACTCAAGAGTCTTCGGCCCCCCCGTTGACGTGGGAGGTACATTCGAGGAACGGACGACCTAGGATGGATGCTCCTATGAACATGCATCATCTTGCGGGTATCCCTATCCAGTTGGCGCAACTTATCTTGTGTCCACTTAACTACTCCAAAGGAGTAGAGCAGAATCGGAACGGCAAGCATATTAGTTGCAGACACCTTGTTCTTTCCCGAAAGTTCGGAAGACCAAATCTTTCGGAGCCGGTGTCTGTACTTGGCGCGGAGAGTATCCTTGATCTGTTTCACGTCCTGGATGTGATGTTGTTCCACACCCAGGTATGTGTAGGTCTCTCCGGCATCCAAATGTCGTATGATGCTTCCATATGCGAGCTGCGCGTCTTCAAGGAATATCCCGCTTCGTCTTCTCTTGAGGTGAACGACTGCACACGTCCAACCCGAATTCCATGCCGATGGCCCGCGTATACTCTTGGACCACCCTAAGAGAGTTTTGGAGTTCGCACTCTCCGGAGGCATACAGTTTTAGGTCATTCATATAAAACAGATGGTTGACCTTATGCCCCCGATTGCTGGGTGGACCACATTGGTATCCGCGGGTTTGGCGGAGTCCGACAGACAACGGCAGCAGTGAGATGCAAAATAGGAGAGGACTCAGGGAGTCGCCCTGGAAAACTCCTCTCCTAAATGTTACCAACTCTGTCGATACCCGCTGAGCACCAGATGTTATGGTGAAGCGGGTTCTCCAGAGTGGCATCTGCTGTTCGATGCATCTCACTAGTGGGGCAGGTACCACAAGGCATTGAAGCAAGTGTAACAATAGTGCATGGGATGTTGTGTCAAATGCCTTGCGGTAATCAATCCACGCCATTAATAGATTACGCTTGTATTGCACAGAATCCTGTGTAATACAGCGGTCTATAAATAGGTTCTCTTTGCAGCCTGCCATACCATTCTTGCCACCACGCTGCTCGTGTATCTGTCTGTAGACCGGCTCAACTGACCTCAATGTCCTGGCATACAAGATACGTGTAAATATCTCGTAACAGGAATTGAGACAGGTGATGGGTCTTATTATTATTATTATTATTATCATTATTATTATTAAATATATTTTATTATTTCTCGTGACTATATGTTAAGTACTGAAATTCTTTAAATTGTACTGAACAAAACATCACAACATAATTTCACTTAATTATCCTTTTATGGCAAGCTTCTAACTACATTACTTGACTGTCTTTTTACACCAACGAAAATAAAACATAAACATTAAATATTTAACAGTTTATTTATTTCGCAACATGACCACAAGAATTATAGGCAACGTGCACATACATACAAATATTTTAAAATTCGTGGAAATAAGTGACACCATTTTTGTGCAAGCACCAAAATAGATTAACAGCTGTCTTTTCTTTTGTACTCTTTTTAACAGCGCATTCCTTAGCTAAGAAATCAACCTTCTTTGGGTCTTTGACAGTAAGACCTATTTTCTCCTTAACTACTTCTATCTCCATATCACCATTTTCATCTTGAAGGCCAACTCCGACCGATTCGCAAAACATGTGGGCAAGAACTTGTGGGTGGTTGACGTTTTTCTCCAAATCGTGTAACAATTCGTGGTCTACGCTTGTAGCAGGATCAGCTTGGCATGCGTCATGGATATGGTGTAAGTTGAGCTCTTCAACCACGGGGATCTTTTGAGCCTGATTTAAAAAAGAGAAATATTTATTTATATTACATGGGTTAACCTCAACTTTGACGGAATGAATTTTAAATATTATGCTCGTATTTACTATTGGTAAAGTTTGGGCTGATCTTTAATGAACACACTGTATATGTCTTTTATCATAATTCGTCAATATTTATAAAAAACATAAGATATGTATGGCACAAGTTATCAACAGGGATATAGAGGTTTGTATAAACATGTGGTGTGAACATTTAAAAGTTTATGTTCTCACCAGGGTGTATTAAGTGGTCTCATAAGTGCATGCTTTCTATTTAATTTAGTAGATGGCGCGACCTTTAAGGTACTACAAGATCCTGTATATAGACAGATGAATTTGCTTTGCTGCTTACAGTGTTGCATACATTTCCGGCCTTTCGTTTCTGTTTAGTGAAACCAAGATTGGTAGAGTATATGGTGGCCTTGTAACTCATGATCCCCACCAAAAAATGCCATTAGCCAATGAGCAGCTGGTGTAAAATCACACCAAATGCAGGGCCTGATTCAAAACAATGTAAGAATTTGTGTAATGTTAATAATTAAGCAAAGAATTCGTAACTGGAACGAGCTCGCAATGACCCGCCTGAGGTAGGGAGTAATTACCTCGTATTTTGAGTCACCGTTTTGCATGGTGGTAATCAGGATAAGTTGTAGAATATAACACTACAGGTCATAGTATACTTCTGGCCATATTTCGGGCCAGTACGGATCGTTCTTCTATAGATAACTGCACCGCTGCTGTGCGTTAGAAGAACAAGGATAGTCTGACTATTCATCCCAGCACTCACTACTCGTCTAAAAGCTGAATACGAGAGAACCCTGTACTTTACAAATCTTGTAGTGAAACGAGGGTCCAGTGACATCTGACATTAAGTAGATACATTAAAAATATTGAAAGAATATTTGCAGCACTATATGCAGCAAAGCAAATTCATCTATCTATATACAGGACCTTAAAGGTCGCGCCATCTACTTAATTAAATAGAAAGCATGCACTTATAAAGCTGTTATTTTCATAGGAAAGTGCCGTACGTCGGACCACCTATTTAATACACCATGGTTCTCACTCCACAGATGTGTCATCTGTCCTCTAGGTACTGTACGATAATAACATTGGGGTTCTATTACTTGCTTTCCACATCTATCTCAACAAATTTGTTTATGAAACTTTAATAATATAATATTTGAAATCGTCTACCCCTAACATCCATAAAACGATATGCCACGTCGCTAGAGGGAGTGGGGGTTAGATGAGGCCTTTGATTCTTGTATACACACTAAATCACAATTTTATGTTTTTCACCCCATTCAATAATGGGTAATGGGGGTGGCTAATGCCAAAAAAATTTTTTGAATCTTAGGATTTTTTTTGCTCGAACTTAAAATCTCAACATTTCATGACAATCTAAGCCTATTTAGACAATAAAAATTTTCAAAATTTTTGTGCGTATACTTTCACTGGATGTGGAAGTAATTTTATGGACTCTTACTTACTCGATTTACCTATTTACCCCCATTTACCTCAATTCACCCCCAACTCTTCAACATAATAAGATCAAAATATAATCTAGTTCCAGATCTCGTTAAAATACATACGTATACCAAA
Organism: Rutpela maculata; assembly: GCA_936432065.2. Classification (NCBI taxonomy): domain Eukaryota; kingdom Metazoa; phylum Arthropoda; class Insecta; order Coleoptera; family Cerambycidae; genus Rutpela; species Rutpela maculata. The sequence continues at coordinate 320,698,989 of OW386285.2, read as the reverse complement.
TTTCAAGTCAATATCTTAAACAGTTCCCGAGTAATCGTGCGCACAAAAAAAGTTAGAGACAGAATGACAGAATGACAGACAGACAGAATTATTTTTTTGCTCAAACATAAAATTTTCAATTTTTTTTGCGTTACTGTACTTAATTATACCAAAACCGGAAATATGAAGCTAGAATTTATAATTTATATAATAAAAATTTGCAGGTATAAGTAATTCTGACAAATATTTAGCAGTGTATATTGCAGGTTACATATTATTTAAATTTGTACATCTATTCATTACCACTAAAACATGAATATTAAAATGCAAATACGTCAACAGCTACATACACGTTATATAATATACCAAAATGTGTATTTTGTTTGTGATTTAAAATTATTTTCTGAATGTGAATTATCTGCTTTGGTTTAAGCGTATTAAGAAGAAACAGAAAAACGACCTCCATTTTTCAAGATGGCGACCATAGCACAAGGTTAACCTTCTGAGGATAGAATGTTCATTAGAAGGCACTATAATGACTATACTGACTCCCTGGCTTGTATTAATTTTTTGCCGTCTACCTGCCTTCTTGCAGTAAAATAACGGTACTATTTGATGTAAAAAACAAAAATAAATCCGGCACGGTGTCATGCAAGCTCATAATTCGACAGAAATGCACTTATTACCTAAGCCTTCAATTTCTTTCAGAAAATATTTAAATTCTTTAGAAAGTACTTAAATTCTCCAATTAATCCAGATTGTTATTTAAATAACTTACCAAGATTCCAACGATGACACACAGGAACACAAAAACAGTTTTCATTTTTACTATTTTCTTGTCGATCTTGTTGATATCAAAGCATTGACTATGATAGCACATGCAACTGCGATCATATTTATAGTTAGGTAAAATCATGATTCAATATTGGGGGTATTCCAGGTTAGACAATCGTATACAAAATTATGCAGTTTTTTCTGCCACTGGTAACTTGTGGCTTTCAGAGAATAATAATAAATAAAACATATTTCTGATTATGCACTTTTAGAATAATCATGAAACAAATAGCGTTTACGTTGTCAAAAAAACTGTTTAATGAATATTCAACAGTTGTTCAAAAGAAGGTATTATAATAGAAAAATTAAACGATTCTTGTTAATATGGTTAACAAAGTGTTCTACAGTATTATATAATTTATTTTAATATTAGTGGACTATGTCAGTGAATATTTATAAAAAATCTACAGCGAGCTAAAAAATGTTGAATGAGAAAAAGATAAAATGAATCAATAAGTGATATAACTTTTAGAAATCATATTTTTTTGATAATTTCGTGTTTTTAAATGAAAACTATTTGAGTTTTGGTATTTACATTTTTTCATATCATCAATCGAAGCGTGTGTCGTCATCGTTTGGAGATGTTGATTCATTTTTAATCGACTCGTAATAGCTTTTCAAATACGTGTATTGAGGGCATTGATTTAAAATAGCAATTAAGACAGAATTCTTCAAAATAAAATACTTAGTTTAATAGGTAAATTAGATCTTTACCAAAATAATATAAAAATACTTTTAATATTTAATTTTTTACATCCCTACTTAATTTTCTTTAGTAGTACGTTATTTTCACACTACCAATAGATTTTGCTTTTTTTATTCTAAATAAATCTCCATATACTGATCATAATAAAACTGCCTCGTCCAGACAGACTGGCTTTGAAAACTAACAACGCATTAGGGGTTTGCACGCTAATTTTAATTTAAATGGCGCAAGTAAGCGCGCTTTTCTTTACAAAGCTGTATTAAAAATAACACAAAAATTTTAAAAAAGTATAGGCTTAGAATGTCATGAAACGTCGAGATTTTAAGTTTGAGCAAAAAAAATTGTCTTCAGTCTATCTATCGATCTGTCTGTCTGTAATTTTTTTTTGTGTGCACGATTACTGAAATGGAAAAATTAAAACTAGAAGACTTACGTAAACTCCATCTCATAAATTTAACTCATAAAACTTTAGTAAAAAAGGAACCTCAATACCTATATAACAAATTATTAAAATTCGAATCTGTACACAACTTCTCCACCCGGAATTCCAAACTCCTAGTAATGCCTAAACATAAATCTGTGGCATTTAAACGTTCATTTACTTACAATTCCTGTAAATTATATAATGCTCTCTCTCCAGCATTCTATAACTATTCGCTGCAAAATTTTAAGAAAAAATTGAAAGCTCATTTGTTATTACAAACACATTTATAATAATATTCAGATCTGGCAATGCATATAGGGACGTTGATTAAGGATTATTTGTTTGTTTATTATTTGTTTAAGTATGTATATGCGTGTATATATGTATACTTGTATATTCTCATTATATATTTATTTTGATTTGTAGTTAAATGTAAATTGTATTTCGAATCATATTGTAGTTTTATAACTATCTCATTTTGTTATATTTACATTGTAGTGAATTTTGCTTATTGTCTTTGTTTGTTATTTAGTTCTCTGGTTAAGTTTAAAAGCGCTCATTTTGGGTGAAACTTCGCCAATTCATTCGATTATATAAAAATGTAATTAATTTTTTATATTTTCTTTGGAATGAAAAAAGACGTGTTATTATTATTATTATTATTATTATTATTACTCTGAACAGTTTATGATATTGACTTGAAATTTGGTACATATGTTTATTTTAATGAGCTTTGGAACTAGACTATATTTTGATCTTATTCCGTTGGGGGTAAATGGGGGTAAATAGGCAAAGAAAGCAATGAAGAGTCCATAAATTTTGAATTTAGTGTATGGGTGAGAAGCTAAGGTCCCAAAATTATTCTGGCATCAGCCACCACCACTATATCATCCCCATTACCACCCCACCTCATTATCAAGGGGATAAAAAATAAAATTGTTACTTAGTGTGTCTAGACGAACCAAAGGCCTCAAAAATTTTTTTGGTATTAGCCAACACCAGTAACACCCCCACCACTACTTCTGCCACATTACCGATGTGGCATATCGCTTTATGGGTTTTTGGGATAGACGATTTCAAATATTAGGTAATTAAAATTCTATGAACAATTATTTCCACAGAATAGTGTAATGCAAATACAGCATGATTTTTTTTTCATTATATGAAACCAATAAGAAATATTGATGTGGAAGCAGTGATTCCTTAGGCAGCAGTTTTTAACATTCAACCCCCTTGATATGGGTATCAAAAAAAAGGGCCTGATAAGTTGAAAATAAATATGTGATCAAAACTTAAAAATGGCGGCGTCAAGATGACGGATAGGTTTTATTAATTATCTTCGAATTCGACTGAAAATCGGTTTCCGTGGGTTATTGAAGTTGTAGATTACAATTATCCGTCCCAAATTTAACAATTTAAAATGGTGGCGTCACGATAGCGGATAAGTTTTGTAATTTATGGTCTGAATCGCATGAACATAAATAGTTGGGCATTTTCGAGGCCGCAGATTATAAATATTTAGTCGAATTCTTAAATAAAGGTCGAAAGTGCCAAAATTCTCTCCTTAAATATAAGATAATAATAATAATAATAATAATAATAATAATAATAATCTTTATTGTCCATAGGAAATAAATGATCACAAAAGGTGATATAGGACCAGTCAAACAATTTTGTGAGAGACTATCTCATCACAGACATTTTAAAAAATTTAAAACTTAAGCTACTGTAAAACAACACATTAATAAAATTTCTCAAACATGTTGGTCAGTTAAAAATTCAGTCACACTATAAAAACTCTTTTGTAAAAGAAATTGACTAAACAACTTTAAATTAACAACACATTTAAGTTCAGCTGGAAGCTGATTGAATAATTTTATTCCCATATACCTGGGGCACTCCTCATATTTTGTTAGATAATGTAATGTAAGTTTTGACCATTTCTGTATTGTAATTATGATGAAAATCATTAGTTCTAAAAGAATCTTGGTTGGATTTAACATAGCATACTATTTCTAGTATGTATATACATGCTAACGGAAAAGTTTTAGCTCTTTAAATAAATTTCGACAGGACGTATTTCTTGTCGCTCCTACCATATTTCTAATAGCTCTTTTCTGCAATTTAAAAATTCTTTCAAAATTATGAGAGGCTCCCCAGAACATTATGCCGTACTTAGCTCTAGACACAAAGTTAGCATGATAAAAAGACATTACAGTTGACATATTGGAAATATTTTTTAACCTATACAATGCAAAACAGATTGACGACAGCTTTTTTGACAACAAAGTTATATGTTCATTCCAACTTAGCCCACAATCAATGTGTACTCCTAAAAATTTAGTACTTCTGACTTGCTCAATTGACTTATTATCTACTTTTATCAAATAACTACTATTGAAAGAGGTGAATCTGGGTGTGAAATTGATAAATACAGTTTTGGAGACGTTCAAGAATAATTTGGAGCTATTATACCAATCTGTGCAGCTATTGGTCATATTTTGAGCCATTACTAATAATTCTGGTACAGTTTTTTCAGAGACAATTAGAGAATTGTCATCTGCAAACATTGTTAAGGTGTTTTGATTAAAGATTTCCGGTAAATCATTAATATATAGGAGAAATAGTAATGGGCCCAAAACCGAGCCTTAAGGTACCCCAATTCCAACACGCATTTCTTCAGATCTAATACCATTTATTTCAACCAGCTGTTTTCTACTAGAAAAGTATGAAGTAATCCAGTCACAAATTTTCCCTCTTAACCCATATTTTTGAAGTTTTTCTATGAGCAAGGCATGATTTATTAAATCGAATGCCTTGCCCAGATCCATAAAAATACCTATGCAGTTATTGTTTTTTTCTAAGTTATCATACACTGTGTTAAGAAAGTCCATAATTGCTGTCTCAGTTGACCTTCCTTTGATAAAACCATGTTGCGCTTGAGAAAACAAATTATTCTTGTTACAGATCTTTTCGATTCTCCTGAAAACAACTGTTTCTAATATTTTTGAAATAGATGACAAAAGAGCAACTGGTCTATAATTTTCAGATAACGTATTATCTCCTTTTTTAAACAGTGGAATAATTTTGGCTAATTGTAAAACTGTTGGAAAAATTCCTGTACTTAATGAAAAGTTTACTAAATATGCAATTGGAGCAACAATAAACTTAACAGACCCCTGTAATAAACTAGTTGTTATATTATCTAATCCACAGGAATTTGATTTTTTTAATTCTAAAATTATATTAAATATTTCTGCTTCAGTAACAGGTTCCAAAAATAAAGTATTTTCAACTCTAAAACCCAGGTTAAAATTATTGCTATTTGAGTTCAAAATTTTTTTGTTTAACTGTTTAGGTTTGTCAATGAATTCAAAATTAAAATGTTGTGCAATTTTGAATGAGTCAGTTTCACGGCTATTGTCAACTTGTATTTCATCTATTGCATTATTTTTATTATTATTGTTATTTGTATTTTCGTTAATAATACGCCAAGATGCTTTGGACTTATTATGGGAATTTATGTAAAAGAAATCGTTATGCATTTTTTTAGCAGATTTTATTACTTGCCTATAGATTTTCTTGTATTTTTTATAAAATTCAACGTCTTCTAGATTATTTTAATGTGTCATACGTTTATGTAATTTTTTTAATTGTTGTGAGGATATTCTTATACCTTTTGTAACCCATCCGTTTTTAATAACATTTTTATTAGTTTATCTTAATGGAAAACATAAATCAATGTAGTATTTTAAAATGTTAATAAAACTAGAAAAACCGTCATCAACTGTCACCGAATTGTATACGTCATCCCACCATTCTCTGCTTAAATGAAATAAGAAATTATTAAAATTACTATCACTGTAATATCTTTTAACTTTAGATTTTTTATTAATCAAATAATCATCAATATTGTATTTGCATAACTGAGCTGTATGGTCCGATATACCACTGAATATAACCTTACATAATACATTTTTTGTATTTGAACAAATATAATCAAGACAACTATTGGAATATGTACTAAATCTGGTCGGTTCATTTATTAGTACATTAATATTGTATGTTTGTAACAAATCATCGAGTTCGTTTCTTGCAGAAGTGTTAGAAAGATAATCAATATTCAGGTCACCACATAAAAATATCTTAGACTGGGAATTCTTACATAATTTGTTTAGAACACTATCTAGGCCTGTCAGGAATTCATTGAAACTATCTTTATTGAGATTTGGCGATCTATATATTGTTAACAATTTTAGGGAATTACTGCCAACTTTTATGTCAGCAGCACACATTTCAAGTGTTTTTTCTCTTGATAGTTCTGAAATATTGGCAATTTCTTTTATTTTTATATCAATGTCATATTTCGCCAGAATTAGCGTACCTCCATTTTTATACTCACTTCTACAAAAATACATTATAATACTATAGCCATTAAGCGTAATATATTTTATTTCGGAAAATGTACACCAATGTTCGGTCAGACAAGCAATGTCAATATCATTTTGATTTAAGGATATTTCAATTTCTTCCACTTTATTTCTAATACATTGCACATTTTGATGCAAAATATTTAAATATGTACCTCTTTTATCCTGTAATTGCTACTCATTTAGTATTTGTTTAATTTTCTGTCTTTGTATCTGTACTTTTTTCAAGTATACAGGACAGTTTTGATCAGAAGCGTTATGAAAAACATCTAAGCCTAAATTAAATTTCAAGTTAGAATCTACACAGTTTACACATTTAACAATTTCACTTTTGCAGGATTCATTAACGTGGCCACTTTCAGCACAATGTAGGCATCTCGGTTCACTGCTACAGTTTTCTGCATGGTGATCAAAACCAGCACACTTAAAGCATCGAAAGACACTGACATAATCAAATACTCTACATCTTGACCAATTTATACATACGCACCCTTCAGCTAATATTTTTCTGTAAACTATTGGATCACATTCCACTATTGCCATATAATTTCTTCTCATCTTCTTGATAACTTTTACTTCTAATATCATGTCCAACTCTTGCAGAAATACATTCTGTTTTTTAACACAATTAATTAATTCATCGGCTTCTAATTATCTTGAATATCTATTATTTTAATGCAAGGATTTTTTAATTCTGGTGCTTTTATTTGATAGTTTTTTGTAAGATTCTTTTCCGCAGCCTTTTTAATTTTTTCTTGTTCTTCTTTGTTCTTACATTTGATAATTACTCCTCCTTCTTTAATATTCCTCATTTCTGTGATTCCCACTTCAAGAGCGGCTGATTTTAGATTTTTCTGTATTGCCTCTACGGTTTTTTTTGATTCCTGTTTTGTTTTTGGCTTAATAATCACCACTTCATTTGATGCTGCCTTTGCATAAGTTTTATTTTTATTTTCATTTAGAGCTTCAATTTTGTGATTGTTCAATTTGATTCTGTATATTTAATGTTAATTCGAGATACAATATGCATCTATCACAAAACCATCTGACTCCCTTGCATTTTTGGATTCATTGAAAATCCTTGTTATTTATTTCTGCACATTTATTATGAAAGATCTTTTCACATGTTCCACAGCATTTAACATAATTTTCAGTTTCGTTTATCTTATTTTTACAAATACCACAGTTGCATTCCTCTTCTCCCATTATAAACACATGATCATATTAAATGAACTATTATAGTGTGTGGTCTCCTTAATCTTGGTGTTTAGAGATACACAGGTTGATTGGTTTTATCTGGAGATACAAAAACACGACACTGTTTTTACTTTGGTCAGATAAATTCGAGTCTTACTGACTCAATAAAATCAAATAATTGTTTATAATATATAAATGACTGAAGTTTAACCTTTGCCAGTAAGTCTACAGCACCAGTGGTTCTTATTTTATAATCCAAACGAAAATTTAAATTTAAACACTTGCAATAAACTTTGATTTAACTACTTTAATTCACAGAGCTGTAACAACACTCTAATAAAGCATATAAGCAGATTAAAAAGTAAAAAAATAAATTAATAGTTTAAAAAACTAAAAAAACACGCTTTTATAAATACTGCATTAAAAAGCAAAATATAATCATCGAACCTGTTCTCTCTATCTACCCCCCAAGGGCCTTAGTGTAAGACGTGTTTGTAATTAAGTATAATACTTGATATAAAAGCGTGGGGTGCTTTTCGTTCAATCCAGTGATGTATTCAGCATTTTAATTATCGATCCTGTTCGAAATAGCGTTTGGAAAACGCCCTACGCCTTTATAGTCAAATATTATACTTAATTACAAACACGGCTTACACTGAGGCTCTTACGGGGTAGACGGAGAGAACAGGTTCGATGATTATTTTTGCTTTTTGATGCAGTATTTATAAAAGCGTGTTTTTTTAGTGTTTTAAACTATTAATTTATTTACAAATAATATGGTAAATATCCATGTAGGTTGAAGGAAGACATTTTTAAGAAAAACTCTTATAGTTTTTTATTTATACATGTTTATAATATTGTTACTGTTTTTTTTTTGTTTTTAAAATTGTACATTCAGGTATTTGTAAGGTACACAGCTTCAGGCTGAATAAACCATTCATTCATTCAAATTAAAAAAAACTATTCCAAAATTGAGGAAATTTGAGAAGCAGTTAAATTACGTATTCAGATTGTGATCCATTCGCACCTTGACAATAGTCAAGAAGGTTAATAAACTCTCTTTGAAGATTGCCGATATGCGTGATTGGTGATATGCGCCGGTTTTCTTGAGAAATTTTTCCATTTAAATCTTTCACATGCATTGGACATTTCAGGTATATTTTGCTTTTAAGATATCTCCATAGAAAGTGGTCGAGGGACTTCAGATCTAGCGATCTGACTGGTCACCCCATTACCCATCCTTCCTATTCAACGACTTGGAAATACTTTATTTAAATAGGGCTCAGACAGAGACTGCGTAATGGGGAGGTGCTACATCTTGTTGAATGAAGAAGTCGTTTCGCGAAAGATCGGGTTCTTCTTGAGCTGGATACAAAATTACTAGTGAAAAGATGAGGAGGATGTCCTGAAGAAAATGCAAATTCCTCGCACCGATTATGGCCTCGTCTGCAGCTTCATAACGACAATTTTGCTTATTGGCATGGCCATTAAAAATAAAGGTAGCTTTATCCAAAAAAATTATTCTTTTTACAAAGTCATGAGTGGTTGATGATTTATTTCGTCGATCAAAATCGTTTTCAGGCAGTTCGTAAATGAACCACACCTAATAAGGATTGTACTTTGCTTTTCTAAGCATTTTGTAGGCAATAGACACTGCCTTATTAGAATTATGGTATTTGTCTAAATATAGGAATTGAAGACTGTCGTAGAAGAGATATTGTATGAAACTCAAGCATAAAGTGTCATTCATGGGATTACTGCGCTCACCTACGGCTCATTCGTCAAACTTTCCATTCGTGAAAAAAAAGTAACGCTATGCACTTATTGCATAAATTGCTATTATGTAAGTGATGTTCGTTTATATCCACTTCTTTGACTTGTGTTATATATTAATTATCCATGTACTTTGTTAGACACTTTCTAAGTACTAAGATATTTCATTTTTGACAGTACCAATGTTCGTTCAGAATTAATTGCAATAAAAATATATTTTTATTATTATAAATTATACATTATTATTTCTCGTGACTATATGTTAAGTACCGAAACTCTTTAAATTGTATTGAACAGAACATCCCAACATAATTTCACTTAATTATTCGTTGATGGCAAGCTTCTAACTACATTACTTGACTGTCTTTTTACACCAACGTAAATAAAACATAAACATTAAATATTTAACAGTATATTTATTTCGTAACATGATCACAAGAATTATAGGCAACGTGCACATACATATACACAAATATTTTAAAATTCGTGGAAATAAGTGACACCATTTTTGTGTAAGCACCAAAATAGATTAACAGCTGTTTTCTCTTTTGTACTCTTTTTAACAGCGCATTCCTTAGCTAAGAAATCAACCTTCTTTGGGTCCTTGACAGTAAGACCTATTTTCTCCTTAACTACTTCTATCTCCATATCACCATTTTCATCTTGAAGGCCAACTCCGACCGATTCGCAAAACATGTGGGCAAGAACTTGTGGGTGGTTGACGTTTTTCTCCAAATCGTGTAACAATTCGTGGTCTACGCTTGTAGCAGGATCAGCTTGGCATGCGTCATGGATATGGTGTAGGTTGAGCTCTTCAACCACGGGGATCTTTTGAGCCTGATATAAAAAAATACAAATTTACTTATATTATATGGGTTGACTATGACGGAATGAATTTTAAATATTTTACTCATATTTACTATTGGTAAAGTTAGGCTGACCTTTAATGAACACACCGTATATGTCTTTTATCATAATTCGTCAACATTTATAAAAAAACATAAGACATGTATGACACAAGTTATCAACAGGGATATAGAAGTTTGTATAAACATGTGCTGTTAACATTTATGTTCTCACGCCACAGATGTGTCATCTGTACGATAATAACATTAGAGTTCTATTACTTGCTTTCCACATCTTTCTCAACAATTTCCAATATAATAAATAAAATAGAAAACCAAGGAATCACTACTTCCACATCCAGATTTTCCTTCCAAATCTCACATTGAGAAAAATTTGTTTATGGAACTTTAATAATATAATATTTGAAATCGTTTACCCCAAACACCCATAAAACTATATGCCACGTCGCTAGTGGAAGTGGGGATGGTAGTGGGGGTTGGATGAAGTAAAAATAAAATTTGAAGCCTCTGATTCTTGTACACACACTAAATCACAATTTTATGTTTTTCACCCCATTCAATAATAGGTGGGGTGGTAATGGGGGTGGCTAATGCCAAAAATTTTTTTTAGATCTTAGCTTCTCTTGTATATACTAAATACCAAAACGACAGAACGACAGACTGGCAGACAGTCAGAATTTCTTTCGCTCAAACTTAAAATCTCAACGATTTATGACATTCTAAGCCTATTTGGACAATAAAAATTTTCAAAATTTTTTTGCGTTACTATACTTTCGCTGGATGTAGAAGTAATTTTATGGACCCTTGCTTGCTCGATTTACCTATTTACCCTCATTTACCCCATTTTACCCCCAACCCTTCAACAAAATAATACCAAAATCTAGTTCCAGATCTCGTTAAAATATATACGTATACCAAATTTCAAGTCAATATTTTAAACGGTTCCTGAGTAATCGTGCGCACAAAGAAAGTTAGAGACAGAACGACAGAACGACAGGCAGACAGAATTTTTTTGCTCAAACTTAAAATCTCGACGTTCCATGACATTCTAAGCTTATTTGGATAATAAAAATAATTTTTTTTTTGCGTTACTGTACCACTAGATGTGAAGGTAAAATTATCCTAAAACCGGAAATGTTAAGAAAATATAAAGCTAGAATTTATAATTTATATAATAATAATATAATTTGCCAGTATAGGTAATTCTGACAGATTTAGCAGTGTATATTGCACGTTATATGTTATTGAAATTTGTATATCCTTCAGGCATTACCACTAAACCACGAATATTAAAAAAACAGAAAATCGATCGTCATTTTTCAAGATGACGACCCTAGCACAGGGTTAATCTTCTGAGAATAGAATGTTCATTAGAAGGCTTCGTACTACAACTTTACTAAGTCCCTGACTTGTATTAATTTTTTGCCATCTACCTGGCTTTTTGCCGTAAAATAATGGTACTATTTGATGTAAAAAACAAAAATAAATGAGGCACGATGTCATGCAAGCTCATAATTCGACATAAATGCACTTATTACCTAAGCCTCCAATTTCTTTCGGAAAATATTTAAATTCTTTAGAAAGTACTTACTTAAATTCCCGAGATTAATCCAGATTGTTATTTAAATAACTTACCAAGATTCCAACGGTGACACACAGGAACACAAAAACGGTTTTCATTTTTACTTTTTTCTTGTTGATCTTGCTGATATCAAAGCTTTGACTGTATGATAGCACATGCAACAGCGATCATATTTATAGTTAGGTAAAATCATGATTCAATATTGGGGGTATACCAGGTTAGACAATCGTATAAAAAATTATGCATTTTTTTCTGCCACTGATAACTTGCGGCTTTCAGAGAATAATAATAAATAAAACATATTTCTGGTTATGCACTTTTAGAATAATCATGGAACAAATAGCGCTTAAGTTGTCGAATAAACTGTTTAATGAATATTCAACAGTTGTTCAATAGAAGGTATTATAATAGAAAAATTAAATGATTCTTGTTATTATGGTTAACAAAGTGTTCTACAGTATTATATAATTTATTTTAATGTTACTGGAATATGTGAGTGAATATTTATAAAAAATCTACAGCGAGCTAAAAAAAGTTGAATGAGAAAAAGATAAAATCATAATTTTTTTGATAATTTCGTGTTACTTAATGAAAACTATTTGAGTTTTGGTACTTACATTTTTTCAGGAATTGTGTAAAAATAAATTAAAACAAAATGTGTATTTCTCGTGCTCGAATATCATCAATCGACGCGTGTGTTGTCATCATTTGGAGATGTTGGTTCATATTTAATCGACACGTAATAGCTTTTCAAATAAGTGCATCGAGGGCATTAATTTAAAATAGCAATTAAGACAGAATTCTTCAAAATAAAATATTTTGATTAATGGGTAAGTTAGATCTTTACCAAAATAATATTACAATACTTTTAATACTTAATTTTTTACATCCCTACTAATTTTGTTTAGTACACCCCACATTTGTTGTTGAAAACAAAAACGCAATATACGTTATTTTCACACTACCAATGGATTTTGCTTTTTTATACTAAACAAATCTTCATCTATTGATCATAATATAATTTCCACGTCCTAACAATCCTGGCTTTGAAGACTAATAACGCATTAGGGGTCAGTGTGCTAATTTTAATTTAAAGGGCGCAAGTAAGCTTTTCTCTACAAAACTGTATTAAAAATTTAAATAATTCTAATTACAAGAAGACTTGCTTTTTAATGTTTCAAACATTGAAAAGCATTAAAACGCATTGAAACATTAAGAAGCAAGTTTTCTTGTAATTAGAATTATTTATAAAATGTTTCACGAGGAACCGACCACAAATTCAGTCAAATGTACCAAAAATTTTTAAAAAATGTTTAAGTATAAGGCTTAGAATGTCATGGAAACGTCGTGATTTTAAGTTTGAAAAAAAAATCTGTCTTCAGTCTATCTATCGATCTGTCTGTCTGTATTTTTTTTGTGTGCACTGTTACTCTGGAACAGTTTATGATATTGACTTGAAATTTGGTACATATATGTATTAAAATGAGATTTGGAACTAGATTATATTTTGATCTTATTCTGTTGAAGGGTTGGGATGTAAATGGGGGTAACCAGGTAAAGCAAGCAAACAAGAGTCCATAGATTTGGAATTTAGTGTATAGGTGAGAAGCTAAGGTCCCAAAATTATTCTGGCATCAGCCATCACCATTATATCATCCCCATTACCACCCCCACATTATCAAGGGGATAAAGAATAAAATTGTGATTTAGTGTGTCTAGAGGAACCAAAGGCCTTAAACATTTTCTTGGTATCAGCCAACATCACTAACACCTCTATCACCACTCCTACCACACTACCGATATGGCCTATCGCTTTATGGGTTTTTAGAATAGGATTAGGACGATCTCAAATACTATGGTATTAAAATTCTATGAATAATTATTTCCACATAGTGGAGTGCAAATATAGTATCATTTTTTTTTTCATTATATGAAACTTTAATAAGAAATCTAGATGTGGAAGTAGTGATTCCTTAGGCAGCAGTTTTTAACATGCTTTTCTTAACTGTAAATAACTATGTATGTATGTATGTAAGTAAAAACTCTAAGGAACTGAATTTCACCCACTTCTATTATTGTATCATCATGAAATTTCGAATTGTGTGTAGCCCTGATAACAATATACTCAATATTGTATTATGTTCAATATGGCCGCCGCCCAAGATGGCGGATATCATTTTCTTTACAAGCCCCTTGATATGGATATAAAAAAAAAGGGCCTGATAAGTAGAAAATAAATATGCGATCAAGATTAAAAAATTCAAAATGGCGGCGTCAACATGGCGGCGTCAACATGGCGGATGGGTTTTATTATCGTCGAATTCGACTGAAAATCGTTATCCGTGGGTTATTGAGGTTGCAGATTACAATTATCCAGTCCAAATTTAACAATTCAAAATGGCGACGTCAAGATGGAAGACAAGTTTTGTAATTTATGGTTTGATTCGTATGAAAATCGATATCTGGGGATTTTCGAGGTCGCACATTATAAATATTTAGTCGAATTTTTTACATAAAAGTCGAAAGTGCCAAAATTCTATCCTCAAATATAAGACTAAAAAGTAAAGAATAAATTAGTAGTTTTTTTTTATCTATTTTTTTAAAGTCGGCCTATTTCCGCTACCAGGGCCTATCACCGACGCCAGGAGACGAGCTACACCCAACCTGAAAATTTTGCCGAACCTCTTCCCTTAAGAAAAGTAGGGATCTTTTACTTGCCTAACATTAAATAGACAAGGGACCTCCTGCTTTACATTCCCTCCGAAGGATGGTATATCCACTGCGTAATCCTCGTCTGAAATTACGTAGCTTCCGCGTATACACTGATATACAAGCCGCTAAAAGGTGGGACGAGAACGCTGTATTTCCCAAGATGGGTCACCCATCCAAGTACTAACCGCGCTCCACGTTGCTTCAACGGAATATGGACTGACATTCACATTGAAGTCGCCTCTACGCTCGCCCACAATTAGTAGTTTAAAAAACTAAAAAAACACGCTTTTGTAAATACTGCACAAAAAAGTAAAAAATAATCATCGAACCTGTTCTGTCTGTCTACCCCGTAAGGGCCTTAGTATAAACCGTGTTTGTAATTAAGTATAATATTTGAGTATAAAAGCGTGGGGCGCTTTTCATTTAACTTAATGATGTCTTCAGCGTTTTAATTATCGAACCCAGTGGCGGATCTAGAAATTTCAATCGTCTGTGGCGCATGGGACCCGTACGAAATATGGGAAATAACATCTAGAGAAACACTCCTCTAACGACCCCTAAAAATTTTCAAAAAGCAGTTTGCGAAAAAATTTTAAAAAATTCTTATCCCCCCCCCCTGGTCTAGGGACTCCCGTTTAAAATTATTCTTCTTTGTCATATACATTTTACTTTTCATAAAAATGCAACAATAGGTTTTGGAGTTTATGAAAATATTTTCATTACTAACTGAGATACAACGAATTGAAATTTTGTAATTTGTTAAATTGTAAATTACAAAATTTCAATTCATTTTATTTCAGTTAATAATGAAAATATTTTCATAAACTCCAAAACCTATTGTTGCATTTTTATGAAAAGTAAAATGTATATGACAAAAAGAAATAATTTAAACGGGAGTCCCTTGTCTTGGCTACTGTCAGGCTGGAATGGAACGCATTTCGAATATTCAATTTAGTATATTTAAATTTCAAGATAATTTTGTTTAAAAATTTCCTCATGTAATCTACATCGATAATTACCCTGCAGTATGTAATAAATTCTTTCAAATTTCGTTGCAATTAAAAAAATATATTGATGTCATAGCTTTGTGAAAACTTGGCACAAAAATGTAAACGTAAAATATATCAAAAGCTGGCATTCATTAGGAACCTATTGGCATGTCCGTATGATTTTCCCAAAAAAAAATTGTGCACCTTTTATCAAATTACCCGGTACTTTACGAAAATACTGTATACTTTACAATTATTTTACCTCATGTCCAGAAAACGATTCTAGAAGAGATGCTAAAGATATGTGGGCCACTACTATAAAGTCAGTCAAGCTTATCATGACATTATTAAAAAATAAAACTGAATTTATATGTCATTAATAATACTTCTTTAACCTTATATATTTGAAACTGATATTATATTAAACAAATAATTAAGTATTTAATTTGTACTTACCAAAATTTCAATAACAAAAACAGTTAAAAATACTACAACAGTTTTCATTTTTAACTTAAAGTAGATGGGTCCTAAAAAATATACAAGCGTTGAGTCTATTGTAATACTTAATGATGTGATTCATATTTATACTTCTTATGGGCATTCTAGATTACAAATACATTAAGCTAATTACCAAGTTTTTTTTCTGACATGTCTTTGTTTTAACAGAAGATACACATTAAACACTTCTTCAAAACATTTATAATCTGCAATAAGATTCATTATTATTCTAATTCACAGCGTCTTAACACGTTTTGTGGCCCATGACTTTAGTCTGCTTTTCTTTATTGTATGGCATGTCTAACAATATGATGCCATCTGTCGTGGTTGTCTGTCAAGCGTACTGCCTCAACAGAGCTCTTTCCCATTAGTCCGTTGACAGTATCAGTACAATGTTTTGAAGGTCGTATTCTTCACCTCTTACCATCTGATTCTTCCTGAACCGTTGACCCATTTATTTAGTTGGCTTCACTATGCTACATGGCACATCTAGCAGCATCACGCCATCTGTTACGGTGGTAGGCGTACTTTCAATAAGTATATTTTTACTTAATTCGCTTACGAGAAGTATTTCAGAATCTAGGTCGAAGACAAAAAAATCATTAGGAGAAAGTTCAGATAAAGGCAAAATTAAAAAAGTCGTTAATTTACTGGAGGGAATAGAAATTTGGAAGATATTTCTCATGTAACCTAGAAACAGTTGCTGAAATAGCGAAAATGGCAACTATTGGAAAAACATGAAAGAAATATTTTCTATTCATAAAAAATCGCTGTTAATTCGTGTTTGCCTGAAGAAGCTTTAGGTTTGATAATTGATCTAAAGCCCCGCTGCGTTTCTTATATAAATTGAATTTCGGTCAAATTGGCTAAATTTTTAATATGTTGCAGATTTCAACTTTGTGATCAAAGTTCTCATGGGGCCAATTCGATTGTCATCTAGTTTCCGAGATACAGCTCAAGAAATGTGCACGAACGTTAGACCTTATTTAACGTCGTTATTTTTGGAGTTAGGTAAAAAGTTAAAAAATAAAAGTTATGGAAAATAATATGTATTTTCCGAAAATCGTTTCAGAAAAACAATTGAAAGTCGCATTTCGGAGACATGAACTTTTCTTTTGTTTTTTAATCGTATATTTCTACACCATCTAAAAAAAAATATGGAAATGAAACGAATAAGCAACAGTATAGTTTTTTCGTTACATCTTGAATTACGGTAGTTTACATCCTTTCTAGGGGTGTTACTTAATAACATTTATAGGACATGAGTTTCAAACTCTAAGTGTGCAACACGATTTTTGCCAATCATAGCATCCATAAAAATGTAAATCCAGTTAGTTTCTCTCTACATCCTACAGATATAGTGGTAGTATCTCGCAACCCCGTGGGGGTGGTTTTCAAGCACATCGTCGAACATAGTCTAGTTTCTTCTCTCTTCCACACAACGCAGGTGTTTCGAATTTTTATAGAAGTCTCTGTAACTTTTTATAGTTAAATTTTATATAGGGGGTAGTTTTCACACCCTCTAGGGGTTGACAGTGTAGGATGTTGATGGTACGTAAGTTTCTGGTTCTATTTTAGAGTACAACGCAATTTCAGCCAATCATAGCATCCATGAAAATATAAATCCTGTTGGATTTTACGCTTTTTCTTGTTTTTCTCGTGTCCTTTGAACTTATGGGTGGTTGTTCTCAACTTGTTCTCAACCCTATAGGGGCAGTTTATAAAGATTACGTCGGACCTGATGTAGTTTCTTAACACTTTAACAAAACTTAGACATTTCGAGCTTTTTTAGCAGTCATTGCTGTTTTGGATCGATTTTTTATATACGGGGGCTAGTTTTCGCCCCCCTCTGGGGGTGTGTTTCATATCTATTATATGTTCGCTACTGTTTAACCTTAATTTGTGAAATTCGATTGATTAAGAAGCAACAACTATTCTCGTAGCTTAATCTTATTTTTATCCCATTTCAGGGGTGTTTTTTTGGCTCTAGCTAATGATTTTGGGGGTGTACGATTTTTTTTTACCCCGGATTCGGATTCAGCAACCGAAAATACATGGGGTTACATGGGTCTGATTCGCTGCTTTGAACTTTTTTCTTTGTGGGGCTGTGATATTATTAAGGGCTATTAGAGAGTATCACAATTGACCATTTGTACATTTCTTAAGCTGTATCTCGGAAACTAGATGTATTGTAGAGCGGTAACCCAGAAAGAAATGGCTATTAGTGAAACAATCTTATAATTTGGTATACTAAGCGACTGTTTTTCCGAGCAGCACCAAATCAAAATGGCCTCCGGTTTCAGATGGCGGTCGATTTATAAAATTTAAAAGAACGAGTTTTCTATCTAAACTATTGATATTACAAAAAAAAGTTGTTAAGAAAAATTATTCCAAATTAAATTTTGAATCACAAAGTTTAATACAGATTTTTATCTAAAGCTAAAAATAAAGGCGGTACATAGAAATATTTAATAAAGCTACATTTTATTTATAATTTAAAAGTTAAGTTTTTCAACTAAATAATTACAGTTACAGAAAAGGATTGTTAAGAAAAACATAAAAACTTGAATAAAAAAACGATTTTATGTGTATTTTACAATCTAAAGCAATAATTATAATGTTCTTGTTTTTGTCTATGTCGTCTTGTCTTTACGAGAAACTCAAAACACATTATTCTTCAACCTAAAAATAATTTAATAAAAATAGGTTCAGATTTTTTTAGTTAGACTTGCACAGCTTTTTTGAGTTAGTTGCATTCTCCTTTACAATTTGTGCAAAGTAACGTGCATTACAAGCTGGCTTTTTACAACCACATTTAGTTTTATTAGATGTTGTTATATCATTTGCCAATAAACAAAATAATTCTGTTTTATTTCCAACGTTTTTCAGAAATTCTGACCGACTCCTCTAGTTACTCTCGTATGACTTTTTAAACTGTCTTTTTGTACATATTCCATACAATGTCGACACGTTTAGCTTTTAATTTGACAATATTATGTTTAATATGTGCCTGAAAAATTTTTCTGAATATTCTTCAAATTTCGAAACTCCTTTAGGCAGAAGTAGATGGACTAAAGCGGGGCTGTCCTAAATTATGCAGTCGTAGTTACTTTCCTGTGTAATATTTGTCTCATTTTCAGTTAATAATGCTATTTTTGTATATTTTGTCTACGCGATTCTCCTACAGGACCAAGATTTAAGATATTATGCCTCCTAGCCTTTTAATTTATTCTATAATTCGACTCTGATTGTTTCTTTATGGCCAAAGGATAATTATTGTAACAAGTATAGAACATTACTTTGCGTATTTTGTAAAATATCAGAAGAAACTGACATTGTGATATTTTACCCTGTAGTCTTAATTTTTAGTTTTAGAAAAAAAATTTATAAGAACTTTGTTCAAAATTTAATGCGGAACAATTTTTCTTAATAACTTTTTTTCATAAAATCAATAGTTTAGCTAGAAACGTCGATATTTTCAGTTTTCTATAACCGAAAGCCATCTTGATTTGGCACTGCTCGGAAAAATAGTTGTTTAATGACAGAAATCAGTATACAAATTAGAAGATTGTTTCGCTAATAGCCGTTTTGTAAGGGTTTTTACTGTGTTTGCCGCCATACTAGTAGGATCAAGTTAGGCACATGGGAACTTTGATCATAAATTTGATATCTACAACATATTAATAATTTAGCCATTTTGACCAAAGTTCAATTTATATAAGAAAAACAGCGAGCGTTTTGACCAAAGATGACGACCTGACCTAATTTTGCGAAATAAATTTCTGTATTTATGTTGTGTATTTCTTTTATTTTATTATTGTATTATTCATTCTAAATTATTGATTTTTA
Organism: Rutpela maculata; assembly: GCA_936432065.2. Classification (NCBI taxonomy): domain Eukaryota; kingdom Metazoa; phylum Arthropoda; class Insecta; order Coleoptera; family Cerambycidae; genus Rutpela; species Rutpela maculata. The sequence goes on along the minus strand of OW386285.2, from coordinate 320,679,150 downwards.
ATATTGTGAACATCTAAAGGTAATTAACCCCAGAGTTTGACTATAATTTTATATTAGTTATTGATATGAAATGAGCAGTGTTACAGTTCAAAATATTTTCGAGTATTAACTACATCCCATTTGAGTATTTATATCTTTTTAAAACCAACTAAATATAATATTTTATATTTGTTTACCTAAATTACCACTGTACGGCGCCCACAACGGAGGCATAATTTATGAATGGCAGCAGCAACGTTCAAATGAATCGGAAACACTTATCCAGGCTTATTTTAATGTTTTATTTTTCATTGTAGATGCAATGTGCGTATTAAACAAGGAGATGTAGTTCTTAAAAAGACCTCGAACTTAGTTTTGGAGTTACTGATCTAGACAATATGGGGCTGAGGCTCAATTCTCGAAATTATTCCAATGGGAAATTGGCATTTTATCTTTTTTTATATCATTACGTTTCCTATTTCTTTCTCTCACTAAGTCTACTCCCTTAAGTTGAGTATTGAGCCCCTGGTCGAAAAATATCGTATTTTTGGAAAATATATAATATAAGCAAAACCGTTGGAGTACAGCAAAAATTTTATAAGACTGTTTAACTTCTCTTGGACCAATATATTTATCATGCAAAATCATTGTATGTTGCTTGCAGTTGTATTTGTTTCCCAGACATTGTGTATATAAACTCTGTTTCATTTGTAAAATGAAATAAATAAATAGTGTTGTTCAATAACGCAGCCACACAAAAAAGGAGTGGTCTGGCCTGTGGACCTGACCAGTGTAGTAAGTATTTTGACCGGCTGAAACCGAATTCGAAGTCAGAATTGTCAGATTGATTCGTTTTTCATTTTCAAATACATAAGGATACACTGGTATGGTCCGCCGGACGGACCATTTTGGGGGGGGGGATGTTTTTTGGGGGTTAGGGATAAAAAACGAACCAATATGACAATTCTGACTTCGGATTTGGTTTCAGAGGGTTCAAATACATAAGGATACACTAGTATGGTCCGCACGTCACACCACTTTTTATAGAGGGGGTGTTTTCTTGGGGTTAGGGGTAAAGAGGAACCCGACAATTCGGACTTGGGATTCGGTTTCAGCAGGTCCAAATACATAAGAATACACTGATCTGGTCCGCGGGCCAGACTACTTTTTTTTGTTTGGGGGTGTTTTTTGGGGTTAGTGGTGAAAAACGAGCGAATCTGACAATTCTGACTTCCGATTTGATTTCAGAGGGTCCAAATACATAAGGATACATTGACAAAACCACTTTCTTGGGGGGGGGGGGGAGTGTTTTTTTGGGGTTAGGAGCGAAAAACGGCCTGTGGCGGACCATTTGGGAGGGGGAGGTGTTTTTTGGGGGTTGGGGGTAAGAAACGAGACAATCTGACAATTCTGACTTCGGATTCGATTTCAGAGGGTCCAAATACATAGGGATACACTAGTATGGTCCGCAGGTCACACCACTTTTTTTAGAGGGGGTGTTTTCTTGGGGTTAGGATCTGGTCTGCGGGCCAGACTACTTTTTTTTGTTTTGTGGGTGTTTTTGGGGGTTAGAGGTCAAAAACGAGCGAATCTGACAATTCTGGTTTCGGATTCGATTTCAGAGGGTCGAAATACATATGGATATACTGACCAAACCACTTTTTTGGGGGGGAGTTTTTTTGGGGTTAGGGATGAAAAACGAACTAATCCGACAATTCTGACTTCGGATTCGGTACCAAGTACATAAGGGTACACTGGTCTGGCCCACAGGCCAAACCGCTTTTTTGTGTATGGCTGTGTAATTAATATTTTCTAATTTTTTGCGTTAATAAACTATTTTAGGAAATAAAATATTAGCACATATCTAACATTTCTTGTTTCAAATATTCAATGACTGACAGAAGCATAATGTCTTATTGTAAATGGTTTTCCCGTTTTAGCAAAATAGTCCTACTCCCTATCAGATTTTTCATTGACTTTCCTTAAAAAAATACATACTTAAGGAAATCGGTGGCGTGCTACCATTTGCAATAATATTTATTGAAATGCATTTTGTTATAATTGTTGATTATTTAGAGAAATTACTCGTTGTTTTTGTTCCTTTTTGTTAAGTAATATTGATAATATTTATGCAAACATTGCGAATCCTAAACTGTTGCCAAGCAAAACAATATTATTCGCGGAAGATAGTAAAATCCCCAATCCCGTAGAAACAAAACAATGATATAATTAATATAATACTTATCTGAGATGCCCCTTGCACTCTATCAATTTTTGAAAGGTATATATAAAGGGAATCGTTCTCAGACACATTATCATACTTCAACGAATATTTAGAAAGCTCTATATAACAAATATAAGTAAATACAACTTAAAAATGAGGGTTGTTTTAGTGTTTCTGTCTGTTGTTGTGGTTGGAATTTGGGTAAGTAGAAATAAATATAAGGCTCCTTATATATTTAACTTAAATATGATTTGATAACATCAACTCTTGTTTCGGCCATTTGCATAAATTTTATCCTTACAAATTAATAACTGTATGTAAATATCTTCACTAATATACTGAATCTTTGTACAACTGTTGAATACTCTCTAGGATACCCTTCCCAACTACAGGAACCGTGACGGATAGACAGATATTTACGTGTTTAGAAAACTGTGTGTCAAATATAATCTCTTCGTGTCTACGAGGAGTATAACAATTATTTGTTTAAATTAAATATTAAATTAAAATTAAATACCAACTTGTTAAACTATAATAATATTAGTGTGTTACAGTTTTGTATTTCTTTCTATTTTAAATTCATTACTCGTCGGAGTAAAAATACTATTAGCATGATGTCTGTGCGGTTTTCAACACTTAAGAAGACAATAGGGCTGAAATTTGAAGTTCAATGAAATACATGTATTAATTAATCACATGGGAAATACAATACAAGTCAAAAGCGCATATAATATTATAAAATAAAACGAAAGTAAATGACAACAACGCTCAATGACAATAACTAAGACTATCGAGAGAGTAGAAATCATTTTATAATCTAGTAATTTTAACAAGAACAATAAAGAACAATGGTAAAAAAAGGACTTTTTTGGCCTATCCGTTCTAAAGTGTGGAAGTCATCTTCTTTTACTAATTTTGGGGTGCTGAAAACGAATCTGTCACCCATCTTGGCGAGAAATCTCGGAAACATAAACCCTTTACTGCGTGATTTTTTATTTTCATTTAAAAAAATATGATGGACAGGAAATATAGTTGAGATAACAGCAAAAATATTTAAAAAAATTATATTTAAAATTTAAAAAACTTATACAAAAAATGGCACAACATGCAAATAAGACATGTGTTAAACTATTCGTTATGAAAAGCATAATAACAATTTCTGTTTTGTTTAAGCAAAGAAATGCTTCACATTTCTCACATTTTATGTAACTTTTTCCCGTACACCCAGGATACTTGCACCTTTGTATTTCACTTTGCCAATGCCCCCAATGGTCAATACCATCTCTTTTGACCTCTCGAATTGGGAAATCCTAAAAATTTTGAATCTTCATCCGGAATATTCATTTTGTCTTCCTTCCATTCTAAAGGCTTTTTCTTTCTAATTTTTTTTGCATTCTCGTTATCGCTTTCATAGTCGTTCTCAGGTACAACAATATCAGAATTGTTGGAATATGCATCACTATCATAATCTGATTCCAAGTCCGGAGCCAGTACAACATTTTCTTGATCAGAGTCTGACAGATCTTCATTTTCACTATCCTTTGGTATTTCTCGAATAGTTGGTTTAAATCCTTCATAAAATCTTTTTGGATTCATAACACCTGGAAAGCAAGAATAGTGTGAAGAAAATCATGTCGTAGACGCATGCTGTGCCATATATGGCGCAAAGCATTATTGACAATAAAAAATATCTAATACATAAAAAAATGCTTACTTACCTCAGTAACCTATCAATCATATATCGTCAATACCACACTTTCAATCACTAATATTTTATTCAAATAATAAAATTGTTTAAATAGTTAGAAAACACAACAGATAAATGTAAACTTGTGTGTCTGTCATCAGCTGTTGTCGGCCATAGTAAAAATTCACTACTAGATGTCGCTAATCACCCAGTTTGATATTTTTTTATCATGATAAGGTGATTTAGTCAATTCAGATGAATATTTCTCACTCCTCAATATTTTTCACACTTTTGGCTTTGGGGTGCATATCACCATCCAGAAAATATGACTTGTTTTTTATATTTAAAAATTCTTTAATTATTTAAATGACTTTGTTGGGAAAATGAGAATCTTCACTTTATGGCACCCAAATAAGAGTTTTTTAATGTGATCCCGAGATGACGGAGAACGGGTGACGGATTCATTTTCAGCACCCCAAAATTACTAAAAAAAAACGATGGCTTCCACACTTTACTACGGACGGGCCAAAGAAGCCCTATTTTTAACATTGTTCCTTATTTTTAAGTGAAATCTTTAATTATTTTAAGTATCAGCAGACCTTGAATATAACACTACAATTACTTAGCACCACAGAAGATATTTGTGTAATTGAGAGCTCATTTATGGGCAATGAAAGATTTCAATCTAATTGATCTTTTAATATGGAAGTTATCAGTATTATTTATTAATTATTAATAATTCTAACTGTACACATTTTAGTCCTTTATTTTCAAGGAGTAAAATTTTTAAATTGTTATTAAAACTATGGTGGGCGTATGCGGATTCCTATGTGTGTTATTATTGTGTCCCTAAATCTTTGTCTATGTGTCCCTAAATCTTTTTTGAAATATACTTCCAGTATGACCAATACATATTTTAGGGCATGTACCACATGTCATCTTATTGATTTCGTATTTCTTGTCCCTACTGGTGGCCTACATCTAAAATATTTAAAGGAGAGAATGCCAAAATTCTTCGACAAAAGTTCTGAGACAATTTTTTTTGTTTTAAACCAACATAAAAAATGTGGTTATTGTGTAAGCAAAATGAATCATCTACTTTGGAAGTCGATAAAGATTGTCGCGAGTTAGGATGATTCGCTTTCTCCTTTCATCGCAAATGCTTTCTTTCGATTACTTGCTGGCAGAATTGCAGTAATTTTACTGTTATAAAATACAAATTCACAGTAATAATTTTGAGCTTCGCATGCCCAATGAAAGCGAATTTACGAATACTAGTGATACTTACTTATGTTTACATCTACGATACTGAAACTTAAAATTAAAAATTTGAAGGACACTCGAAACTCCCCAACTTGAAATAAAAGTATTCTGCAGAGGGTATATTCTCATATTTAGAGTAAAATTACTGATACATATTTTCGTGGAATGTTTTATTTTAATTAATAACGAAATTTATTCCTTTCATGATGAGTTAACAAAGTTATAAATATTAAATCAAATTTATTGTTCTTTTATACACACACAAAATCTACTAGGACACATGCGCCCTGATCCAGCTGAATATCTGCGGTACAAGAGCTGCATTGCAATTGAACGGGTGGAGGGAGGGTAGTAAGTGTTTCAAAGTTGTTAAATGATAAAATTGGATTCTATTTCTGTTATTATGCGAATTTACATCTAATTTCTCCAATACCTAAGCTAATTATTTTATTTTGCAATAGGCTGGTGAACTCCCTGAGGATGAAAAGCAGAAGCTAAAACAAGTTCATGACAACTGCCAGGCAAATTCAGCTACACACGCCAATGAAGATTTACTAAAAAAACTAGCCCAAAACGTTGACAACCCAGATGTTTTAACTCACATGTTTTGTATGTCTGTCGGCGCTGGCCTCCAACAACAAAATGGGCATTTCAATATCGACACCATGAAAAACAAGATATCTCTTGTTATCAGTGACAAATCGCAAGTTGACAACTTAGTCGCGAAATGTTCTGAGCAACAGGATAACCCGAAGAAAGCTGCCATGAACATGTGGATGTGTTTTATTCAAAATCATGTTAATTATTATCATGTACTATAAGCACAAATTGATTTTACTCACAGTAAAATAAATAAACTATTGTGAAAAATTTATAGTGTGTCCTTTTATTCAGGTCTAATCAACTGAACCAATTACTAGTGAAATATTTTGTCAATCTCCTCTTTTCTTTAAATATATAAGGAATAAAAACCAGATTTCAACCAATTGGCATGAGAGTTTCTTTGAGTAGGAATAAGTCTTTTAGCTGGTGTTTGTTTCAATCTGAACATTAACTTTTTGTGGCAATATATAGTTATTGCCTTAATGCGGCTTAGTTTGTAATTCGTAATCCAGCGCTCGGCGGGGCATTAGTCCAGAGAATAAATGTTGATTGTAGTTTGGTTTTTATTCCTTACATATTTAAGGAAATATATTGAGGAGTTCGACAAGATATTACACTGGTAAATATTCTGCATTGTACCTACTAACTGAAACAATGTTACAGATCTCAAGATGGTAATTGTATGTGCTCACAATATGTTAATGTTCAAAAACCAGTTAAAAAATAATCGTTTTATTATTGTTATATTAACTTAAAGCTCTATCACAAATAGTCCAGGAAGTTTAGCATTTCACTTCGGAAAAATTTATAGTGAGATATAAATTGGTGTACACGTACCTTTCAGCTCCCCAAACAATCTGTAAAAAGTCCCAAAGATTCCGGTGCATAACTTTTGACAGTGGAAAAACGGTCCAAAAAATTACCTTTTTTCGGTTATTTGTCAATATCTTTGTTCCCATTGATCCTACGGCTATGAATTGTACTTATAAAAAAAAAGAATGGAAGATTCTCTACAAAAAAAGCGACATAAAATTTATCGATACTAATAGTTTTTACGTAATCGGGCATTGAAACTCCGGTAAAAATTTTGTACGGATATTTTAGTGCATATAATGATCAAAATACAGTTTTCTGTGCGTTATCTCCTAATTTTTACATTTTTTATAGGAATTGCGGTATAAAAAATGGTATATTTCGGTGAACAAAATTTTTTATTTATTTACTTAGATTATTGATTATTAACCTAATATTCAAAAATATTACAAAAATTATATTTGCTAATGTAACTCAGTTTTGACTTGCCATTTTCTTCTTATTCATCCTCAATTTATTCTTCATTTTACCACTGGACTGGTGGAGAATACCAGGATTCGGAATCATCAATAGAGATTTTTTCTGGATCGTCGATGTCAATTCTTTTTTCGGGATTATGGTCTTCGATTGGGGCAGCATTCAGGCAAGATGTCCCATGATAGTCGTCACAAACTGCTGAACATTGCAGTCCCAACTTTCGATAGTCACACAAAGCGCCAAAGCCTTTCGAATAATTACAAAATATCATGTTCAAAAGACAATCCGGGGCAGGAGGTTGCGAGGTTTTTATTGGCTCCAATAAGCTGTTTTTGAATACCCATCCTCAATCTTGAGAGTTCAGCTCGTTTCCTAACCATTTCTGCACCTGGTAGTAGACACGATATAGGTGCCCTTTAGCCGCATCGACTGTGGGGGGCAACATACTCAACTAGACCGACTTGCTTCCGCCTACAACTTTCATAAAGTACCGGAGCGCCATACACAGCTAGGAAGATGCGTATTCCATTCAAAGAAGCTGACGCTTGAGAAGCATCACTGGTTAAAAATTTGAGCTGCAGCACGTAAATCTTGACGTTTCGTGAAAAGTTTCAAAGCTGCAGTTTTCCCTTTATGAAAAAGATCAGATGTCGTGTCACATCCAGTGAAAGCATGTAGGAAGAGATTATCCGCGATGTCTTCGTATTTATTGAAACTCCAAGAAGAGTATAGTTTTCGCTGAACTTTTCCTTTGCCTGGCTTGAGAAAAAAGATCTCTTCATCAATCGGAGCGCGACCAACCAAAATTACCAAAAGGTGTACATCTTCCCCAACAACAACTGTTCTATTTGTGCGTGAACATTCAATGATTAAAACGTCAGCATCATCTTGCGCCTGTTTAACGACAAAATTGTTGGCTTCGAACTTGACAGACAACATTGAAATTAATCTGCTTTTGTTATTACTGTTGGAAAGGAATTTTCCTGGCTTACTGTGACATTCATCGTCTCGCCGAAGTAAGTATCAACAGATGAACATTTTGTGTACGACGACGTTGTTCCATGGCTTTTACGCTGTTGGTGCTATTGTTGTATCTATCGAAGACAACGACAGTGTTTGAACCATAGTACCTTTGTGCATAACCAACATACTTTGCACAAATGGAATCAAAAGATTTATTCCGATACCACACAACTCGATGCAAGAGGAATCCTCCGTCGATGACGTACGTGTTGTAAAATCAGTTACTGATTGCTCGAAAACGTCAAACAAAGCAGATTTTTTTCCTTTGCGCAGGTCCCCAAGAACGAACACTGATAGCGGGAACGGAGCTAATTCATATTTGATGTAAATACGGAGCTCTGCATCCGATCTTTTAATGGCACTGATTCTTTGGAAGAGCAATAATAGATCGATATATATTGTTGTATCACGAACTTTGACGTAACTGCTGACTGTTAAAAGTGAAAGTACTCTGTCAGCGCAGGGGATTCAATATCTTTGAAATTTTGACCAATATTCTTGCCGATCTACTTATATAAGTACATTTCGTAGCCGTAGGATCGATGGAAATGAAGATATTGGCAAAAAACCGAGAAAAGGTACTTTTCTGGGCCATTCTTCCGCTGTCAAAAGTTAAGCATACACCGGAATCTTTGGGAGTTTCACAGATTGTTTGTGAAGCTGAAAGGTACGTGTACACCAATTTATAGCTCACTAAATTTTTCCGAAGATGAGCGCATTTTTCGTCTAAAATTTCCGGATCGAAAATTGTAATGTTTATTTTTAAATGTCTATAATTCATTTGGTTTTTAATGCCTTGTTTATATTAACGTTCTGGCGAAGTATATCTAATGCTTCTCTACCACTTAACCAGGACGGCGAGATGAGACACGGTCACCAATCCAAGTAATGGACTCGCCGGTACGTGCTTGACTTCGCCGATCGAAGTCCAGTCACTGAAACCAGTACCGTACCTCACCTCATAACACTCACTCAAATCGCTTAAGGATATGCATACAATTATTATTTTTGAATCAGAATGTTATTTAAGATTACGTAAAAGAAAACTCTATAAAAGAGATATTATAACATTTTTCTAAATTTAAAATGTCTTTTCACCTAATGAAAATTTGTCAATCGCGACATTTATTTAAATGTCAACATAAATTGGTAGAAATTCATCGTAATTATTTCGACATCATGGTAAAACATGTTCAAGAAGATTTAGAATGTCATGAAATGTCGAGATTTTGTTTGAGCGAAAAAAATCTCTGTCTGTTGGTCTGTTTGTAACTTGTCTTTGAACGGTTTGTGATATTGACTTGAAATTTGGTACACTTATGTTTACAATTAATTATTTTTTATTTATTTGCTTTTATCATGATTAGAGAATATTATTTAGGTATTATGCAAATCACAACTTACACACTTTTTATTTATTATGAAAATACCTACTTTCTGTATATTGTTGCCCTAATCTGGGCACGCTAATATACTAGTCAGGTAAATACTTTAAAACACTCATTATTGAAGAATCAATCAAAACAACTACTCTTCTAGCTAATACTGACGAAGTATTGAATTGCATGATAGGATTCTTAGCATTTTAATGAAAAAAAAATATAATGAAAATACTTAAATCATTTATTCAAATTTAATCATTCACACTTTTTTATTTAATATGAAATTATCTACTTTCTGTATATTGGTGCCTTAATCGGGTCACGCTAATATACTACTTAGGAAAACACTTTGAAACACTCATTATTGGAAAACCAATCAAAACAACTACTCTTCTAGCTAATACTGACGAAGTATTGAATTACATGATAGGATTCCTGGCATTTTAAGGGGAAAAAAAATATAATTTTCATAATAAATAAAAAGTGTGTAAGTTGTGATTTGCATAATACCTAAATTATACACTTATGTATTATAAAGAAGTCTGAAACTAAATTATATTTTGATTATATTCCGTTGAAGGGTTGGGAGGTAAATAGGCAATGCAAGCAATTAGGAGCCCATAAAATTGGAATTTAGTGCAAGTACGAAAAGCCAAGGCATCAGCCACCCACTTGGATAGGAAATCTGGATGTGGAAGTAGTGATTCTTTTGCTCAACGGTAGTTTTTCTTGGTTTTTATTGAGTATTTTGCCAGTTCTGAAAATATTTAAGATTTAATGAAAGAAACCTCTTCGCCAAATAGATTAGATAGAGGTTGGTTTTTGAAAAGTTCTGATTGCAACAAAATATCACATCTAAAAATATTAGATTACAAGCCGATCGTAATTTTTAAGGTGTCAAGTGACCAACATGAATTATATCCAGTACGATGCTGGTATATGAAACCAGAACTTTAGGCACTCCGTCACTTTTGGGCGGTACAGGTGAGTACATAGGTAAATTGAATTTTCCATCCGAAAGTGCGCCCTTCAGACAAAATATTCTTGTACGGCATTCCTCATGTTGATAGTTCATAAAAAAATAATCACCTAGAACCTACTGCCGTACAAAAATAATGGGACCGGAAGCCAATAGAATTTTTTATTTTCCGAAAATTTTTCGTATTTGTATGCTTTCGTATACCCATTATTCAGCAAAGCCGTACATATTTGGTGGTTACAGGGTGACAAATCCTGGGAGCAACCCCTTCCCTAGACCCGTAGGGTGCAAGATCATTGCAAAATGTACGGCATCGATTCTAAAATATTATTCAACACCTACAATAATCTTTAACAATTGTGCCGTCTAAAAATTATGGTAACTATAAATATAAATAAACAATTACGTGCGTTTGGGGTTGAATCTCATTTTTTGGCATCAGATCATAAATTGCTGTACGGCAACCGATTTTTTGACATGATGTATTATCGTTGTACATTATAGGCGGTTATAATTAATGGAACCAAATTAAAATATGAATTAAGAAAATAAATAAAATTTTCAAAATTTAAAATATTTTCATAAAAGGAGTGATATTTCTAAAATTATTGCTATTTCGAATTCTTTAAAGATGGAAATATAAAGAAAAATAGATGTAAATTTTTACTTTTAGGATTTTTCACAGCTGATGAGATTTTCCATAACATTTTCACCGGCATTTAGGGTCATTAATTACTATACGGCATTTACAAAATGTTATCGACTATATCAAATAGTAATCGAAAATTGTGATGCCGTTCATATTAGTCCATTCAATGTGGCAGCCATATTGACTTATTGTTAGCTTGAACGAGGCGATTATATATTAATCATTGAATATGACGGACAGTTTACTTTTCATAAACGGAGCTCGGGAATTTTATCTCGGTGACGTGAAGTCAGGATGGCTCTGCCAGCGCAGAAAGATTTTTATGCAAGTATGACACAATATATCTTACCTTGTACTTTTTATACACTCAAAGAAATAGTATGGATAAAGTAAAAAAATATTTTGAGGTTTCTGGTTCTTGTACACACACTAAATCACATTTTTTTTTCATCCCCTTTAATCATAGGGTGAAGGTGGTAATGGGGGTGGCTAACGCCAAAATTTTTTTTTGAGACCTTAGCTTCTCTTGTCTATACTAAATATCAATTTTATGAACTCTTACCTGCTTGATTTACCTATTTACTCCAAATTTACTCCAATTTACCCCCCAACCCTTCGACGTAACAAGATGGAAATATAATCTAGTTCTAGAACTCGTTAAAGTACATATGTGTACCAAATTTCAAGTCAATATCTCAAACGGTTCCAGAGTAAACGTGCGCACAAAAAAGTTACAGATCGACAAACAGACCGACAGACAGACCGACAGACAGACAGAAATTTTTTTCGCTCAAACTTGAAATCTCGACGTTTCATGACATTCTAAGCCTATTTGAACAATAAAAATTTTTAAAAATTTTTTTGTCGTTACTATACTTAAACTGGATGTGAGAAGTAATAAGACTATTATTTTGTTCGTCTGACTATTATTTTGTTGAATTCTGTCAAATTAAACTAGATAATAGTATATTTTATTTTTAACTATTATCGAATTGTAATTCTAACCCAGTATTAGTTCGCTGTATTATTGTACTTGGTAGACAAACCAATATTATTGTCGTCTTCGAAGTTCTAAAACAATTACCATAAAATTTGCTTGCTTACCACGTAGTCTATTACAAAAATTATTCTCAGATGACGCCACATACAAATCACTGACAATAATCAATCATGCATTATCTTATACTCTTATGAATTTATAGAAAATTAATAACATGATTGCAATGTTCAAATTCTCTCAAGGATCATCGATATATTTGGATGGATCTTATAAACGATCTCTAATCTTTGGTTTGGGTGGTCTGATGTCTCAATACTGAGATTTTGGCTAACCAAAAAAAACTTCATCATACAATAAAGTGTAGATCAACCTAAAAATTAGTTGGTGAACAAAAAACAAAATCGTTGTACTATTTAAATTGTAGACCAAATTGAAAATGGTCAGTGAACATAAAAAAATGTCATTATACTATTTAATTTGTTACAAGAAGATATGATTATTAAACTACTATTTGTTTACGAAAACAAATAAAGTTGTATGACTATTCTTTTCTGATTGATTTAACTATGAAACTAGATAGGCGCGATTTCATATGCTCTTTTTGGTTGAATTTACCTATAATTTTCTTTGAGTGTAGGGAATTCCGTGATATCCAAAGTTAATATGATCAGTTTAATATAAAAACTCACTCGAAGAGGAGGTATTGAGGGATGTAACATTCAACTAACATTATCTAGTTTCGACCATGGTATGTTATATCTCACTATCACTTCCACTAAATCTAAATTAAAACCGCTGCCCAAGGAATCACTACTTCCACATTCAGATTTTTATTCAAGTCACTCGCAACGAAAAAATTTTGTATGTGGAAATAATAGTTTATGGAACTTTAATAATATAATATTTGAAATCCTCTACCCCAAAAACCTATAAAACGATACCTCACATCGGTAGCGGGGTGGGGGTGGTGATAGGGGATGGTAGTGGGGGTGGATGAAGAAAAAAAACATTTTGGGGTTTCTGGTTCTTGTACACGTACGAAATCACAATTTTTTTTCATCCCCTTTAATAATGTGGTGGAAGTGGTAATGGGGGTGGCTAATGCCAAAATTTTTTTTGAGACCTTAGCTTCTCCTGTATATACTAAATACCAATTTTATGGACTCTTACCTGCTTGATTTACCTATTTTCCACAAATTTACCCCAATTTACCCCCCAACCCTTCGACGGAACAAGATGAAAATATAATCTAGTTCTAGATCCCGTTAAAGTACATATGTGTACCAAATTTCAAGTCAATATCTCAAACGGTTTCAGAGTAAACGTGCGCACAAAAAAAGTTACAGACCGACAGACAGACAGACAGACAGACAGAAATTTTTTTTCGCTCAAACTTAGAATCTCGACGTTTCGTGACATTCTAAGCCAATTTAAACAATAAAAATTTTTAAAAATTTTTTTTGTCGTTACTATACTTCCATTGGATGTGGAATAAAATTACGTTGACTATCATTATCTGTAGAGCCACTAGTACTCATATGCTTTTCTGAGGAAATATGACTATTAACATTTGTTTTAGATGTCCAAGAAATTGTTTTGTTGCAACTACTACAATAAAAATTTGTTCTATCAAATTGCAGTTCTGGAAAATAGCGAATCCATAAGTATACTGCAGTCTGAGAAGCACTTATACATTTTTTATACCGCCGACTTTGTATAATTTCACTCTAGGTTTGTAGATACATATGGGGTTTCTCACCCCTGTAACCAGCAAATATGTACGGCATTGCTAAATAATAGATCTAAAACATAAAAATTTAATTGTACAAACGCCGTACAGTATCACCTTTATGAAGTAGAAAATAGTTGCAAAAATCTTGGGAGTGACAAAATACTTTTCTAGCCATCTGGAACCATTCTTTTTGTACGGCATTTAGTTTTTATTGATTATTGTTTTAGGTATTAACAAAGTATGCTAATGCCGTAAACAAATTTGTCACCCTAAAATTGCCCTTTTCAGAGCGAAATAAATTTTCCTGACGCAGCCATATGTTCCATGAAAAATGTACGGCATGACAAAAATGCGTTTGTTTCATGAATGCCGTACAAGAATATTTTGTCTGAAAAGCGCACTTTGGATGGAAAATTCAATTTACCTATGTACTCACCTGTACCGCCCAAAAGTGACGGCATAGTGCCTAAAGTTCTGGTTTCATATACCAGCATCGTACTGGGTCACCTTGACCTCTTAAAAATTACGATGGGCTTGTAGTCTATATGTAAGGTAAAGAAAATCGGTAAATGTATTACCATGTAATTGAAAATAAAAAAAAAAATGAAATTATTAGCTATTTATGTAAAGCAGTCCATAATTCAAGGCTTTATTGAACGTGTCCAGTTTATAACCAAGCGAGCGTAGCTAGCAAGGCCATAAAGAGAATGACTTCAATGAAGTCTTATTGTGGAAAAGTTGTATATAAATTATGGGGGACTGCTAAAATTGGCTCATTATCGAAAGAACAAAAAAATCATTTTATAAATTTTATATCCTCTGAGAACTGAGCAAAGTGCTCTTTTTATATTTCTTGGTTACCAAATCGTTTATTGTTTGTTTGAAGATTGTATTTGAAGCAAAACGCAAACGAGTGGTTTTAACGAAAAGACTTGTCACGAAATTAGAAATATCGCTGCTATCTTTATTTATTCTTTACTGCCATGAAAATCCAGACATTTATATGAAGAAGCATGTAATTCGTATTTCAAATTGTGTTCGAACAAGAAAATTGAATCAACTTGTAAATACAGCATTCTAGCGTATTGCAACAGCAATCTTTCCCTGCACAAAAGTTTATAACTATGGAGCAAATATTCTATGCTACGATCGATCATAAATCTACGTGAAGCAGTTGACCTTAGTAAATTCCATAGTGTCATTTCCGGTTGAAAAAAGTCCCTTATTTTGACTATGGATCATAAGAATTGATTTTTGATTAAAGCTGACAATAAAGAATATTCATTTTAGAAGGCAGGCATGCAGTGTAGAAAATATGAATTTCTTTCTGAAACTATGTCGAAAAAGTGACGCGAATTTTTTATTTTTCGAAGTATATCGAGAAGAAATAAAGATAAAGAATTGAGGGAACTTTTTTATTTGAATTTTTTTTATAGGCTTAGCAGTTTTTTGCATGATGGAAAAATTAGACCGATTAACTAATGTTACACGAAAATAAAACAACGTTTGTTTTTATCAACGGTTCTACTTTTATGAGTATTAATTTAATAATGCTATACATTTTCTAGTCTACTACAGGGAAAGCTCAAAATGTACTCAAAGGAGTCTTAGATTTAGTACGATTAGTAGGATACGCTTTATTAGTTTTAAAAGTATTAATTAAATACTTTAGAATTATTGTAATTTAGAATTCTTAAGTTTTACCCTGATATTTGTGTAAATATTGTCAAACGTTGTGAACATGTTTTAATTATTTTTTGTTCTTTGTATTTTTCTTCCTAGTTTAAAACGTGTGTTTTATTATTTTATAATTATTTTTATATAGATTTTATGTTGACTGATTGTCAATACATTTTTTGATAGTTCTGAAATCTTGCTGACTAGGTTATCTTATAATTTTTGTTAACCATTTTTCGATTTTATTCTGACGGTTAAGTTGCTATAAATCATTAACAAAAATGTCCAAGTATTCCGTTCTCTGATTTACGTAAAGAGGTATGAAGTTTTTTACGAATGAAAGTCGCAGGCAAAAGCTAAACTGAAAGGGAAATGCGGAAATGTTGATGGTTGATCCGGTCTTTAGTTCTTGTATATGCACTAAATCACAATTATATATATTATATTTTTCGACCCCGTTAATAATGGGATGAGAATGGTAATGGGAGTGATAGTGGTGGTGGCTGATGCCAAGAGAATATCGGTTAATCTAAATCCCAATTTTATGCACTTTTACCTACTTGCTTTACCTATTTATCCTATTTATCTCCCAGCTCTTCAACGGAATAAGATCAAAATATAATCTCCTTATAATATATAGGTAGAGGTATAGGAGTACCAAATTTCAAGCCAATATCATGGACCATTCCAGAGTAATCGTGCGCATAAAAGAAGACAGAGAGGGACGGACGGACAGACCGACAGACAGAATTATGCCCAAACTTATAATGACATTCTAAGCCTATTTGACAAAAGAAAGTTAATTTTTTTGCTGTTAGTGTACTTCCACTCCACTACGAGAATATGGAAGCATTAGGCGCATTTCATTAAATTTTTAATATTTTTTTCAGAAATCGCAAAATACCCAATACGGAGTAAGCAAATATGAATATGCCGCAAATAAATAATTGCGGACAGTATCATGTAAATTTCTTCAACATATTTCAAGGGCAGATATTCCTGAATCACTGATTCTGTGGACTGGACTAATATAGTTGTCACAAAGACATATAATATAATACAAGCCTAACGATGTATTTACTTGACAAACATAATATTATCTCTAGTAGGTAACTCTCAGTAGTTTAACCCAAAACTAGACGTAAATTCCGTAATTAACTTATCTAGTACATTAACAAAGTTGCCGACCTTGGCTATTCTGATAATGAGGTTCGTTCGTCAGATCAATTTGTTTAATTTCAATCTAATTAATGTTTCCCTGGAAATAGATCAATTTAGTTTATTGATATCTGAACATGAACAGAAAAAAAACAGCAGAAAATATATTCAATTGTTAATTAAAACTATATTTGTGTTCCCATTTATTATTACACCGGGAGAAGTATAGAAGTTAAGATACTAGAATACCTTGAAGGCAAAGAATTGAAAAAAAATATTTTTTTCGGGGTGAAATAATAATCTTTTTTGACTCAGTAGATGCTTTCAAGGTTATTTAAAGTTCAACTTGGTCTTTATTTTCATAGAAAACCTGCATTTCTCCTGATGCCAAAAAGCACATATCTTGAAAGATGTTTTGTTTTATTTCAATTTATAAATAAAGGTTTTCATTTAAAGAATAAAGCTGATTTTAAAATAAACTTAAACGCATCTTAATCCAGTCAGTAGGGACAAAAAACTGCCTTTGCCCTACAAAAGGTGGACTAGTAATAATTTTGATGTATGTTGTTTAAGTCGAGGCCCTGATGAAAAATACCAGTTTTCGACCTTGACGGGCGAGGCGCGAGCCGCCATCTTGATTGAATGGAGCAAGAAATTGTTTTCAAAATAATTCTGCAACGCTCGATCCTACGAGAAAAATATCCCAGACAAAGTTGAAGAGGACAAAATTTTATATATATTTTATGTATACATTTTTATTGTAAGTCTAATATATAACGAGATGCAGCGGTCGGAAAATGAAGTTTAACGATTTTTTTTTCTTCAAAAAATCGTCAAACTCCATTTTTGTTTGTAAATTATCTATGAACAAATAACGTTTATTATTGTCGCATTTCAATTTATATATGTTTTTTAAATATTCACTTAATTTAATTTCAATATATTCTACTTTACCTTTCACATATAACATTGTATCATCCGCAAACAATTTGAGGTTACATTACAACTACAAACATGGTTAATGTATAATAAAAAGAGTATAAGAGTAACTACCAATTTTTAAGGTATTCCATGTTTTATAGCCAATTCTTCTTAATAACTCATTGAATTTAATAATTTGTTTCCTATTTTCGAGGTTTAATGTAAACCACTGTAATACAATCATGTCAATTTCATATTTGTTTAGTTTCAATACAACTAGATATTTATTATAAAAATATAAATAATATAAAATGTTATGTTGTAAACGTACATTATATAAAATGTTTTTTTTCTTAAATCCATCTTTCTGCCATTTTATCTCGTTACACATTAGACTTAAACAAAAATGCATATAAAAAACCGCTGCCCAATAATAATATAATATTTGAAATCGTCTACCCCAAAAACCCATAAAACAATATACCACATCGATAGTGGGGGTGGAAGTGATGAAGGGGGGATGGTAGTGGGGGTGGATGAAGTAAAAAAAATAGAGGTCATTGACACACCCTAAATAAAAGTTTTATTTTTTTCTCCACTTTTAATAACGGTGTGGGGGTGGTTAATGCCAACAAATTTTTTTGAAACCTTATATACAGGGTGTTTGGTACATCGATAGAAAGTTTTCACTAGGTGATAGTTGGGGTCATTTGGAACCTATATGACCATATTTACCCTTATGCAAAGTCTCACCGTTTTTGAGATAACGGCATTTTAAATGTTTTTGCGAAATAGTTGAGTTGTCACTAATACATGTTATTTTTTATGATAATAAATACCTCTATAAATACTTTCAGTTTTCTTAAATATTTTTTTAATTTTTTTTAATATGCACTTTGTCGAAACAACACAAAAAGAAGTATTGATATAAAAATTATGTAGGACAATGTATGTGTTGAAATGCATTGGATCAATTCTTTTTTTCTATTTTAAGCAAAATATTCTCAAAAGGGGAGCCTACTTCAAGAGATTCAAATAGTTTTAAAAACTTCTCGATTGCATACTCTTTCCAATGGTATACCACATTATGACAAAATTATAGTTCATTAAACTAAAAAGGAAACATATTTGCAGATATTATATTTTTAATGAGGAAAAAAATTAAATAACTAATGATCATTTTATTATTCTTATTTCCAGTTTTAACTAAAACAAATTTAACTAAAACTACTAATTAATTCATTTCCTTTTCTAACGCATTTACGTGTCCTTTTTCGTATTGGGGTAGTAGGTAGTGGTCATTTCTTCCCTTAATCTGGCACCTGCTTCATTAATTCTCCGTACAAGGTGGTCACGGTCGGTTATTTCAATCTCAAAAACTAGTCTTTCATTCGACTCCAGACATGAAAATCAAGGAGCGTCAAGTCTGGCCACGATATTAGCCCATTTCTTCAAATCCAACGATTAGGAAATGTTTCGTCTAAAAATTCCTTCGAAGTAATTCGGTAATGAGCAGGACATCCGTCGTTTTGAAATATCAAGCTCTCTCTTACATTTAGAGGTATGTTGTCTAAGATATTATGGCAAATTATTCTGCAGAAACTCTAAATAACTGTCTCTATTTAAATTGTCTGGAAGATAATACGGACCAATGAAAGGTCTGCCAGTTACCACTGCCCATACATTCACACTGAACTTGTATTGAAAAGAGGTTTGTTTTTTTCATGTACGGGTTTTCGTCAGCATCAGCCCAGTAATGAAGATTGTGAAAATTTATTATTCCTTCTCGAGAATACTTCGACTCGTCTGTCCACAAAATACTTTTAAGAAAACGTTCATTTTCCAGATCAGCGTTCAACATAAAACGGCAAAAGGCAGTTCTCCGTATTGGGTCACCTTCTTCGAGTTACTAAACAGGCGTGTAGTGGAATGGATGTTTTCCTTCAAGCCTAAGACGTGTCCAAACTTTCCATATGGACAAATTCAGTTGACAAGCTACTTTTCCAATACTGCTGTCAGGATCTGCTTCGAAAGCCTCCAAAATTTGCTCATCTACTTCAGGACCATGTTGCACAATATGCACCCGTTCCCCATGATGAAAGTTACCTGTTTCACGTATACGTTGATATGTGTTACAAAACATCTGGACATTGGGAATTCTTGTTGGAAATCGTTTCCGATAAAAATCTTTAGCTGCTGCTTCATTTCCGTCGGCCATTCCGTACGTAAAAAGAATATCGGCATATTCGGCATTAGAAAACGATGCCATTGCAGAAAAATGTGACAATACTATGAACAATTAAATAAAACAGCGTTTGACACAAGCGTTCAAATATCTCATTGGTATCCAAGGAAAACAATTTTTTGCGTCTGGTCGCCTGATATCTACCCTTTGTTTATTTCATTTCTTGTTCACTGTACGTGTAAATACGTTTGTTTTTATTTCAATATGTCACAAACAGAAAATTGTCTTTAAATATTAGTGAATAATATCACCGATTTGCGGCTGAAAGAATTTATTATGATTTTGTTTAATATTCTTTCCTTATTAAAAACGTACTTGTCCACAAATATATTTCTTTTTTAGTTTAATGAACTCTAATTCTGTCATAACGTGGTATACCATTGGAAAAAGCATGCAATAGAGAAGTTTTTAAAACTATTTGAATCTCTCGAAGTAGTGCCGCATTTGAGAAAATTTTGCTTAAAATAGAAAAGAAACATCGAACCAATGTATTTCAGCACATAAATTGCCCTACATAATTTTCATACCAATACTTCGGCATTTATTTTTGTACTGTTTCGACAACGTGCATACTAAGAATATATAAAAAAAATATATTTAAGAAAGCTGAAGTATTTAGTATCATAAAAAATAACATGTATTAGTAACAACTTAACTATTTAGTAAAAATATTTATATTTAAAAATGCCGATATCTCAAAAACGGTGAGTCTTTGCATACGAGTAAATATGGTCATATAGGTTCCAAACGACCCCAACTGTCACCCAGTGTTAACTTTCTATCGATGTACCAAACACCCTGATAACTAAATATCAATTTTATGGACTCTTACTTGCTTGATTTACCCCAACCTTCAACGGAATAAGATCAAAATATAATCTGGTTCCAGATCTCGCTAACATACATAGGTGTACCTTTCGAGTCAATATCTTAAATGGTTTCAGAGTAATCGTGCGCACAAAAAAACGACGTTTCATGACATTCTAAGCCTATTTGAACAATAAAGATTTTCATTTTTTTTGTGTTTCTCTTTCAATTATGGTGAGTATAAACTCGTCTGCCAGTGACAGAATTATCAACATAAAAATTGTATGTAAAAACAACTTTTTAAAAACAATCTTTTATTAATATTTAGGCGTACTAAAACGAAAAAAATTAAATTAATTATCTTAAAAGCTTGTTTTGTGCGAGAAGTTCAAACAAGCATTAATTTTGTTTGACAGAGATTGTAAGTACCTAAGTTTTTTTTTCTATTCACGTGACAAGCTTTTAAGACAATTTATTTTATTTTTAAATTTTAGTTACATCTTAATAATTAGTTTTATATTCATTGAGTCGTCCATCGTCTATCCGATCAAATTATAGTTTAAAAAACTAAAAAACAGATTTTTGGTACCATATTTTTGTATTGTCACCAGAACTACACGTGTATGCCAAATTTCAGCTCAATTGGACGTCGTTAATTAGTAAAAAATTGACTTTAAAGATTTGACCTAACGGGCTTCGGTTTGCAAATTGTGTTCTCGACGTAAAAAATACACTTACAAGCCATGGTAAATATGTCGTAGGGCACAAAAGTAAAGTAATGAGGAAGTTAGATAATAATTAAATTGATGAAATTAAATGATATTTAATTTTTAAATCGAACACAAATATAATCTGTTTCGTTTTTCTTGCATCAACGAAGCACACGCATTTTTGGCTGCCTCCTGAATGTCGATACTTTCGTCATAATATATTTTTATTGCAAAAACGTGAATAACATGAACAGCAGAAATTATCACAAACACTTATAAACCTCAGTCCTACGGGCTTCGGTTTGCAAACTGTTCTCGATCTGTAAAATATACTTACAAGCGAGCTTACAAGCCCTGGTACTTAAATAACTATTAAAGTGAGAAGGTGCCAATAATTGTCACAGTGCCAACAACTGCCCGCCGTACCCTGCTTCTTAATATTGGAATACATATTGTTTCAGTTGTAGTAGACATTAGTTTAATAAAAGAGTATATTACAAATTTTTCATATTGGTTACTTTATTGTATGTAAAATCAATTTGTGCCTAGAGTTTAAGACGATAATTGATATTATTTTTAGGGAAACACACCCACATGTTAACAGCAGTTTTCTGTGGGGTCTCCCTCTGTACAGCACACTTGGTGACTACATTGTCAATTTGCGATTTGTCACTAGTAAGAAGAGATATCTTGCTTCTCACGGTGTCCACATTGATTTGCCCATTTTCTTCTTGGAGGCCAACGCCAACAGTCATGCAAAGCATATGATCAAATACATCTGGGTTTTCAACGTTTTGGGCTAGTTGTTTTAGCAAGCTTTCATCGGCGTGTGTAGCGGAATTTGCCTGGCAGTTGTCATGCACTTGTCTTAGCTTCTGCTTTTCTTCTTCAGGAAGTTCACCAGCCTATTTAAAAAAAATAATAATTAAGTTAGAGTACTAGAAAGACTATAGATGCAAATTTACGCAATAACAAAAATAAATTCCATATTTATTAATCAACAATTGAAAAATTCGCTGCCTTCCAGCTTTTCAATTATCACATTGCCCTGGTTCTGTGGATGTTCGACTGGATCATATGCATATGCAAGTGTCCGAGTAGATGTGGTCTGTATAGGATATAAATGGTATACGTACCAATAATTTACAGAACGATATGAAAAAAAATTCCTATAAATTTCAACTCAAATCTATTTAAAGTTAATTAAAATCTACAACTATAAACAGAAGACAGAAGAGACAAGGATATCGCGTTCACTTGTCGCGTCATTACCATGGGTTTTACAGCGTTGCAATATTGCTATTTAAGAATAATAAAACTTTACGTTTACCACGTTTTAATCAGTTTTTTAATGGCGTCATGTCTCTTTTAAGGTATTGAAATTTGGAGAATAAATTAGTGTTAGCTAGAGGAAGAACCCCAGCGTTTGAAAAAAATCGATCAGTAAATAAAAAGGTTATGAAATATTATATGAAAAAAGTACACGTGAAGAGTGTTGTAACCTTTGATAAGATTGTAGGTCTATTTTCATGATTTCCCGATGATACCATCTTGACTGTCGAAACGTTGGTCAGTATACTATACAGTATCTTTGTGTTTATAGAATCGTAACAAAGGTATTACAACACTCTTCACGTGTATTTTTTCATGAAATGTTTCACAACCTTTTCATTTACTAATCGATTTTTTCAAAAACGGGTTCTTCCTCTATATAGCTAACACTAATTCATTCTCCAAATTTCAGTAAAATCGGATTTTTCTCTCTTAAGTTATTTATCTTAAAATGGACGTGACGGACGGAGGACAAACGGACCGACTAACAGACTGAGAGAATGATGGACCCATGGCGGACATTTTGAAAGTTGTTGCGAATTATATGACTAACACAGCGATATAATATTTTTTTCTCTCTATGAGCGATATTTACAATTTTTGAAATGTGTCGATGAAATGCAATATACCCTTTGCTTTCGTATTTCCAAAAAGTCTAATGACAGATACGAAAAAAATGCATATAACATTTTTTGTAGAGAATTTTATAAGCTTCATTTTTTATATGAACATAAGTTCGATATCGTTAATGGTTAGAGAGATATAAGCGAGGATATAAGCAAAAACTTAAACGAGCGCCATCTTTCCAAGATGGCGGCTAGAGCTCAACAGTTTCAGCTGGAGACTTTTAGTATATTTAATGCTAAATCATCTCTGCCAAATCTCAAAACATTTTCCCTCTAGTTTTTCCCTATTTGATTGGAGTGTTAATGAAATCAAAAAGTAAAACGGTATATACATACAATGTACTTCAATTAGTATATAATAATATATTTTTTAGTGTCGTTAATAAAAATAGTCCAATAAAGACTTACTGCAATTAAATTAGATTATTCTACAGTGCTGCACTATTTGAGAAAAAAATATTAACTTTAATCGCGTAAAAAATTATCAGCCAAAGAAAAATTGTTTAAGGATGGCGGCGCCGCGCCGTGCTTAAGATAATGATTTCGTCATTCGTCAATTTCTCCTACATCCCTGAACAGATCGAAAAAATTATTTGATAGGCTTTTAGAGAAAATTTGGTAGAATGATACCAGGCTATTGAAATCAACAAAAATTTTTTTGATTTTTGCACCTGAAAAAAAAAATTCCTTCTTTATGAAAAAATGTTTTTAATCGGTTCAGGGAGATAAGAGAAATTGTCGAATTACGTTCAGAGCACCGCCCACCTTCTATGTTTTTAACGTATTATTTTTTTGAATTGACTTACTCTTTAACAGAACAATAAAATAACTTCGGCAAATTTCTCAAAATATTCCATTCTTGGCAGACTCACTCTTAACATCGAATTTTGATTATCTTTCAAAGGTTTGTCTGTCTGTTTGTCCGTCCATCGTGTTTCTTATAAGCATTATAACTTAAGAAAGAAAATTTCTGTAGGACTGAAATTTTAAGGATATGTTAATCTCAGTCAGAGGAAGTAGGTACGCCACTGTTCTTAAAGAAAAATCGATCACTAAGGGCCGGTTTTGTAGGTACAAATTAAACCTAAGTTTAACTAGAAGATCCTGTTGAGGTCCGAAATAAAAGTAAATAGTGTGTTTAACAAAGTGTATATTTAAGCACACTCATCAAACAGGAAATTAACAAGAACCTTTTAAGAAGAACTCAAAAAGGCGCTGCTGTTTCTCACAGCAGCTTTTTTACTACAAAAATCATTCGATAACTATCGATAATAACTCAATAACAACTATCAATACCACAGAATCTTTATTCAAATTTAATTAATAATTTCCTATTTGATGAATGTGCCTAATATACACTTTGCTAAATACGCTATTTACTTTTATTTCGGACCTCAACAGAATCTTCTAGTTAAACTTAGATTTAAACTGTACCTATAATACCGGCCCTAAATATAACAGTAACTGAATATTTTATTTAAAAAAATATACAGAGTGTCCCACTTAAAACTCCCGGAATCATTTTCTCGACAACGAAAACGGGTATTTGAATTCTATAAAAGATATTCACTAGAACAGCGGTTTTCAACCTGTGGGTTTTCAAGGGGGTCCCGAGCTATTGAGAAAAAAACCAATAAAGTTAAATCATTCATCCTAAAATCTAAAAATCTAAATATTACACACATATAATTTTAATGAAACCAATTTTTAATGAGAAATCATACCAAAAACAACAAGAAATTTTAAAATTTGATTGATTTTAGATTTTATTAATAGAAATCGAGGTTGGGGGGTCGCGAGAGGGTAAACTTGTTTTTTTCTTCTTGTAAGGGGGTCGTGGTTCGAAAAAGGTTGAAAACCGCTGCACTAGAATATATAAATGACTTGCGTTTGGAATAAAGACGATAATTTTACATTGAGGTATAGATGGCGTTGCGATGCAAGTAAATTATTTGATCCTAGGAATCTTGAAATGAGATGTATGTGATGGGGCATTACAATTAAACAGCGTTTATAATTTCGAAAAATCGCTGATTTTTAAGATATTTAAATTTTAATAAAAATTTTTAAGTATAAAAATAATCATAACTTTTCTAAAATAAATTTTAGATGATAAATCCTTTGAATCAATTTTCATAGCGAAGCAGATTTGTATACTTGCAAATCTATTTCAAAATATAAAATATAAATATTTACGTCATTTTTTCTAGTGAAGCAAAAGTGGCTGCAACTGCTATTTGGAAATTAAAAATTTTGACATTTCTATTTATTGTATATAGTCTAATTTCTGTGTTATGTTTATGTTGTATGTTCGACTGAATTTCATACTACAAATTGTAGACATATTGTAGACATTGGAGAAAAAATGGGATTTTGATTACTTAAAAAATTATATTGAAGTTCAAATATCTCTAAACCCAGTAATTTTTCGAAAATCGTTCGTATTATAAAAGTTGTTTAGAATGTACTTTCTCATTATATGCACCTCTTTCCAGTTCCTGGGATTGAATAATTTATTTGCATCTAACCGCCATCTTTACTTCAATATCTAGATTAACTATTCTTACTCAAAACTAAAATAATTTATATAAAAACTAAAGCTGCATACTATACTGCAGAGTATTCCACCAACTAAGCTGGCATCATCGGGAGACGTTTGAAAGTATAGTAAATATACCTAGAAAATGTACTTTTATCTTATATAAACACAAACTTTATACAAATGGCTTAAGTATCATCATCAAATCATATTTGAGTTAAATTTATTTAGTCCTAACTATTTATTCTTACTTACCCAAATTCCAACCACAAAAACAGCCAAAAACACTAAAGCAACCCTCATTTTCAAATTGTATGTACTTTCTAAATATTCGTTGAAAGAATGACAAACTGCCTAAGAATAGTTTGCTATAAATACCTTTCAAAAATTGATACAGAGCACGGGGCATTTCAGATAAATGTTATTTATATATTTATTTATTTACTGATGTAATTCAAACAAAAATGTCTACATTTGAAATTATGTCAATTATATCATTGTTTCGTTTGCATGGGATTAGAGATTTTATTATCTTCCGTGAATAATATTTTTATGCTCGGCAACAGTTTAGGATTCGCAGTGATTGCATAAATATTATCAATATTGCTTAATTAAAAGAAACAATGAGTAACTTCTCGAATTAATCAGTAATAATTATAGCAAAACGCACTCTTTTTAAAAAATATATTACTGCAAATGGTATCAAACAACCATTTTTCTTTAGTAAGACCGTTTTAAACGAAAGTCACTGAAAAACTTGTTAACACAGTAAGTCTATACTGCTAAACGGCAAACATATATACTACAAGACAATACAGATATATGCATAACAGAATATCTTTATGTTCCAAATACTACAGACATTACAGACCATATTATAGGATGGTCTTTACCTGGAAAAATTCATGATAGTTCTGGAAATAGACTTAGTTTACATTTTTGGAGCGCTGAATCTGAATTTTCAACTTCCCACCAAAAACTCCCCCGCAACCTCCTCAAAAATTTTGTAAATAAAACCAAGAAATCGCTTTTTTTAATCTTTTTTTTTTCGTAGGAAAAAGATTTCTAGAAATTCGGGAAGTAGACAAACTTTTCAAAAAAAAGGCATTGGCAATTTAACCGAGATTTTAACGTTGAACGAACGGGGAAGCGCTAGCACGCCTCGAAACATGAGCCTCGGCCTGCGGGGTTGCATGCGCTAAGTTTTAGTTAAAGTTAAGGATTGCAATTTTGAAACTTACGATAAAAACAAACCAAATACATATGTGCAATAATGTTACAAGGCAGTTGCAATATGATTTAATAGTTCTGAGCCTAGTTTTTGCTCAAGTCTAACTGAAAATGAGCAGTGGCGGCTGGTGAAATTTCAATATTTTTTTTCTCGTCTGTGGCGCATGGGACCCATACGAAATATGGGAAGTAACATCTAGAGAAGCACTTGACCCCTAAAAAATTTTGAAAAAGCAGGTTGCGAATTTTTTTTTTAATTCGGTAGCCTCCCCTGGTCTAGGGACTCCTGTTTATTATTTTTTTTTGTCATATACATTTGACTTTTCATAAAAATACAACAACCCGTTTTTGAGTTTATGAAAATATTTTCATTACTAACTGAGATACAACGAATTGAAATATTGTAATTTGTTAAATTGTAAATTACATCAATACATCATCTCAAAGGCCACAAAAAAGTTTTTAATGATATATAAAGCATAGCATTTACCTCAATTTTTTTTCTAATTTGCCTTATATCTACAATTTATCAAATAAACCGTGGAAAACAAAGATATTTATAGTAAACGACACATTAGTTCTGTCAAGATATTTGTTGGAAACTAATTTTCCTTTGTTTTAAATAAAATGGAAAACCATAATGGCTGATACAAGTATATATTCTTTTCGGACTACTATGACTTAATAGTAACAAAATATATAAAATTTATTAATAAATTTAATAAATAATTCTCGAGAATTTTAGTTTTGGGATTAAGAGGACCGGACTTGACAGTTATAATTTATATCATATAATTAGTTTAAGGCAATATATGAGACTTCCAGCTTTTGCAAATATACTAACGACAAGCAATAATCCAATAAGTACAACGTGATTTAGCTTCATTTTCGAGCTATCGTTTTGGAATTATCTGCTTACTTCTTTTATGATGTTTTTTTCAACTTTCACGAATTTTGGCAGCAAATTAGGATTAACTATTTAGCATTAATATAACTTAATGAAAATAACTTCTTGTAACATTAAAAATTGTCTTGTTCAATAATAGGATTTCTCAAAAATCAGTTTTGTGTGTACTTTATAAATGAACACAGATTTATAGACAGTTTTTAGCGCACTTCCAAAATTCGTGCAGAGTTCAAAATTTCATATTATCTGTCTTTGGATACTGAAAACTTTCCTTTTTAAAGGTACTTTGAAAACATCGTTATTTCTTTATTTTTATCGCTTTTGCTAATTTCTATAAGAATCTCTGTGACGCCACGTAAAAAAAGACTTGTGTCGTGTTAGAGCAAAATGTTAATGAAACGGATATTCGCAATCGGGCACGCTAGACTGCAACTCTTTCCACTTTAATAACTATAGTTTCTAGAGTAAAATATCACTTATATAGTATATTTTGTTGGAAACTAACTTCGTAATTCTCAATCAAATAGAGTTAATGACAAAGGTTTATGCTAATATACCGGGTGGCAGCGATATCACCCCTTTTGAACCTCGTTTTTTTTTCAAGACAAGAAAATGAAACTCAGCATAGTTATATTACATTTTCATAATAGTTTATTTACTTTACGGTACATAAAATCAATTTGTATTTATTGTACATGATTATAATTGATATGATTTTGAGAAAGACACATCCACATATTAACAGCAGTTCTCTCCGGGGTATCCTTTTGCACAGCACATCTCGTGACTATATTGTCCACTTGTGATCTGTCACTGATAACAAGAGATATCTTGTTTCTCACGGTGTCCGTATTGATCTGTCCATTTTGTTGTTGGAGGCCAGCGCCGACAGACATACAAAGCATATGAGCACCAACTTCTCTGTTGTCAACGTTTTGGGATAGTTGTTTTAGTAAGTTTTCATCGGCGCGTGTAGCAGAATTTGCCTGGCAGTTGTCATAAATTTGTCTTAGCCTCTGCCTTTCTTCTTCAGGAAGTTCACCAGCCTATTGCAAAATAAAAATATTTAAGTTTAGGTATTAGAAAAGCTAAATGCAAATAAGAAATAATCTCCATTTAACAATTTACAAAACTATTTTAAGAAATTCGCTACTCTCCAGCCCTGCAGTTGCCACGGCGCTGTGGTGCGAATATTCGAGTAGATCTGTATAAGATATCAATAAATTTGACATGATTCTTCAAAAAATAATTATCGTTCATCACCCAAAGAAGAAATTTTATTATATACTTTCTTCACAAGAATACCTCCTTTTTCACACTGCGTAATTACGAATGGCTCTTATATTTTGAATCTTAAGTCTCAGTATCGTAGATACTCAATATAAGTACAGCATTGGTATTCGTAAATTTTCTTTCATTGGCATCCAGATCTCAAGGCCTAAATGATTACGAAGTGAATATTTATTTTATGATTTAAAATTATGGTTTTAATTTTAAGAGAAAAATCATTTACACTTACAGTATAATATCCGTATCATGGAACTCTACAGATTTGATCTATATTCCACAGGAGAAATTTTATATAACGCACTATCTAAAATAATTCACTTAAAATTTGTTTTGCCCGTGTTAAAATCACTATTGCAAAATTATTTCTGTTCTGTAGATCGGTTTAGTTATTATTATTAGACGTGGTTGTGATTTACTTTCATTTTGTAATATTTTAGGCGATGTTTTGACTTGTATCCTTGTATGTAATCGATTAATAAATATATTAATTTAAAATTGTAGTCTTAATGTCTTCTTGGTTTTTAAAACTGTTGCGGGCACTCTGCTAATAGTCTTTTTCCACGGACAAGTAATTAATATATTATAGAAGAAAATAGTAAACTTTAGCATAAAACGATTGTTATGATGTAACAAGTTGGTATTCTTGGTTAGATGCTGAGGTACATTTTAAAAAATAATTATAAGAAAATATTGTATTTGTCAGGCACTTTTATAAAATCGCAAATGTCGCTAGTTGAGAAAAAAGTCGGTAAGTTAGGGTACGAACATGTCGAAGAATCTTAATAGTTAAATGAGTAGTTCACTACTACAGCCGCCGTCAATTTGTAAAACAAACCTGTACATTTAAATGGGATAGCGCATGCCGAAGATACTTGCAGCAGTTCATCCTAGCAGTTCACACGGGAATCACCGCGGTCATTGCACTTCACTGGCCATTCATAATTTTATATATTTGGTGTGAGGTACGCAGATCCTCGCATCCTCGCATCTAGAAGTTTAGGCCACAATTTGATTCCGTGCATCGAATTCTTCAATTTGTAAAACAAACCTGTACATTTAAATGTGACCGCACATGTCGAGGATGTTACCAGAGCTGTTTATATCCGAAGTCAACTAGCATGTCCACGTCGAAACAAAATAGTTTCTTTTTACTTGGTGGTAGAGAGGTAGACTACGCGGGTCGCGAATATTTATCATATTTTGAATAAATATTTCTATGGATATTTGTTTTAAGTTATAGCTAACAACCTTAATTATTGCTTTATAATTAACATATATACAAGCTCGTATCTTAAAATTATTTTTATATGTTTATTTTATATGTTATCTACATGATTTTAGTAAATATTTCTATGAATCATTTTTTTGCCTATGGCTATATATCTACACCAGAAGTAGGGACAGTGGGCAGAACCGCCGACAGGGGGGGGGGCAGGGCGCCCAAGACTATGGCTATATTACGTCATATAGGCTAGGCCATTCAGTTGTGCACATTTGGCAATTCTCAAAAAAATTATATAAATATTTCAATTCAATAAAAATCTGTAACAATTAAATACTGTGGTAGTTTTTTAATAAAATAAAAACAGAAAAATGAAACGACAAAACCTTGAAAGAGGGAAGGGGCCCTCAATAATAAGCAGCCCCGGGGCTCGGTAAAGCTGTCGACGGCCCCGACAGTGGGGTATTTAGCAACTATAATTATTGGTATATAATTAAAATAGCTATTAAATTGAAAAAGTAGCAATACAAATATAGTACGGCTTTTCCAGCATTGAATCCGTGCCGTGTGCCGTATTTTACTTTCAACAATTCCCACCAGTGTTTCTATTGATGGTACACATGCGGATTAATTTTGAAGAACTGTGAGGGGTTGAGGTTTAGCCAGTACACACTACGTTTGTCTAGATTCGCCGTACAGTGTATAACCATCACGCAGGAATGTGTGTACGATATATACTGAATATCTTTTTATTCCTATTTTGTGAAAAAGTGAAAATGAATAAAAAGGACGAATCAATCAATGCTCCAGCGTTGTGGGAGAAACGCCATAAACAGCACCACAACCGGCATATTTTGAGTAGGGAGTGGAAAAACCGCTGCCCAAGGAATCATTACTTCCACATCCAGATTTTCCATCCAAGTCTCTCACAACGAAAACATTTTGTATGTGGAAATAATTACTTATGGAACTTTAATAATGTAATATTTGAAATCATTTACCCCAAGAACTCATAAAACAGTATCCCACATCGGTAGTAGCGTGGGAGTGGATGAAGTAAAAAAAATATTTTGAGGTTTTTGATTCTTGTACACACCCACACACACTAAATCACAATTTTGTTCACCCCCTTTAATAACGGTGTGGGGGTGGTAATGGGGGTGGCTAATGCCAAAAAATTTTTCGAGACCTTTTATAGCTTCTCTTGTATAAATACTAATGCTAAATATCACCACTAAATACCAATACCAATTTTATGAACTCATATCTGCTAGATTTATCTGTTTACACCCATTTACCCTTATTTACCAAAAACCTCAACAGAATAAGAGGAAAATATAATCTAATTCCAGATCACGTTAAAATACATACGTGTACCAAATTTCAAGTCAATATCTTAAACGTTCCAGAGTAATCGGGCGCACAAAAAAGTTACAGACAGGCAGACAGAAATTTTTTTTTCGGTCAAACTTAAAATTTCGACGCTTCATGACATTCTAAGCCATTTGAACAGTAATCAAAATGTTTTTTGTCGTTACTGTACTTCCACTGGATGTGGAAATAAAACTAGGAAGACAATCTGAATCAACAAGTAAAGTGTAGTAAGTAGATACCGACGTCGTAGATATTACGACGGAAGCGTTTTTGTAAAATATTCCTTGTCAGTGTACACCACGCCTATGGCTAGCCCCTATAGGTTAACTGGAAAATATATCTGTGTATAGAGATTTTAATAAAACGTACACAAGGGTCTATTGCCTATGTGTATCTCGATTCACGATATCAGTTGTACATTCTGCTTTGTTTATGTACTTAATATTTCATTAATGAAAGTGCGTGTTTAAGATAAAGTTTTTACTTTAATCAAAATGCAGGTAACATAAATTTAAAGGTAAAAGTTGACAAAATGAGTACCTAAAGTAACAAAATTTATTTTAACTTTAGCATTGGGCATATTTGCGGTAATATTTTTTGAAAGACGTTTTCTTAGGCTTCGTTGAATAACTTCATATCATGAAAATTTTTGGCACCACTTAGTATTATGCTCTCTTCAAAGTAATTTAAGAAAATTAGTTTCGTTTCATTATTCATTTTCAAGATGCTGTACGCTTCAGCCACATGTATGTGACGATTATTATGAACATAAGTTTACCTGTAATAAAGCACAATAACGCGACATAATATAAAGTGTATAAAAATTACAATGATCGCAAAATGCACTAGGTTACTTTCAAACCGTTCAAGATTTTATTTCGTTCGCCCTAACATCTTAAAACCTCTGTCATTAACAAATATTTCATCCGAAAATTCGCATTAAATGTCATTGATTGCTAACAATTTCTTTTCGATGTCGTCCATTATTGTGAATTTATCAACACTCACTGATAGAAGTAGGTGTAACTTAACACTGTAAAAATTATATTTATTCTAGCGGCCGGGTATAGATTACAAGACGGCACTGTGGCCGCGTATAATTTACTTTAACACGGTTGTGGGCGTGGTCTGCACTGTAACAAAGTAGGCAGATTTCTAAATTCACGGGTGGATCGCACCGGTAAGCAATACCTAAACATTATTTGATTGGCTATTTTGAAAAACATAGGTAATCAGCTTCGTGCTTTGTCCACCGGGTGCGTCTGCCGGTCAATTTAGAAAAGTGCCGAGTATATTTTACGAAAACTTTACCCCGAAGGATTACGGCAATAAAAACTTCAGATATTGATAATTACTTTAAACGGACGTACAGGACTCTACATAAAATTATATCGCATTTATGCAACATTTATTTACTTCTCTTTCAGATCCTGATATTTCTGAAAATTAAATATAAGTAAATTAAATAAAAAATAAATTTATAATTCTTAATATGAGTAGGTATAATTATAAAATGTAACCAAAATTGTTACGTTACATAGAATACATATGTATATTGAATGGAAAAGAGGTCTACAGACGACCCAATTATCGGGAGCCAATATTGTACGCTTTTTGGAATTCCAGCAGACCAGTTCACTTTTACAAATGAGTTCAAAGCATGCCGATAATGTTGGCTCCCGATAGTTGGGTCGTCTGTAGAACCCCCCTAAAGGTTTATACAGACGATCCAACCAACTAACCGACCAACCAACCAACCAACCAACCGACCTTTTCGGTACACTTTGAAGTTTGCCATGCAAACTCGTAAAACTGCTGGAGCCAACAATGTCGGTACGCCTTGAAGACGCTGGAACTCCAGCAAACCAGCTTACTTTTGCGAGTTGTCATAGCAAGTTTCAAAGTGTACCGAGAAGGTTGTGGTTGGTTTGGTGGTCTGTAGACCCCTTTTATTAACTCAGGCCCAAGAAAAAGAGGTCTACAGAAGATCGAACCAACCAACCAATTAACCTTTTGTCGGTACGCTTTGAAGTTTGTCAGGACCGTTGGGTCCCGGCACAGTTTGCTGGAGCCAACATTGACGAGGTCAGTTTCAGTCAGGGCCCGACAAGATTCACCACCACAGTTGTCTATTTTCAGAAACATGTTATTATATCTGAAATAAATAACAATTGAATTCATTATTCGTTTTACTTCCACATCCACGTAGTGAAGTGGAAGTAATGTAACAAATTATATGTATGCAGGGCCGTTCCTAGATGCGATACAAAATGTTGCATCAATGTGTTTAATAATACGAATGTTCTTTTTACAAGGCTTTTATTTGTATATTAGTTCATTAGTTAGTTAATGTGTTTGTTAGTAGGTTTAGGCTGATTCTTGCAAGTCAATTTTGAACCACTCATTTCATAGTTATTTGCCAAAGTTTATAACTAAGCAGTATCCGACGGATACCTATAAACCTGAGTTTTATATCCGTCGGCAAACGAAAAACCGAAGCATTACTTTTCTGGTTACTATACTGGTACAGTTGGGGACAATACAATATTTATATTGAATTTTTTTTATGTGTAATGATTTTTAGTGAACACCAAATTACATTAACGAGTACGCAGAAAGAATTATATACAGACGCAGACGACTCGTATTATCCCACGGAAAGAGCCACGCGAAGGAAAGAGCCACGCGACGGTGCTAGGCCCTAGCCGTAATTTTCAATAATGGGTTTAATTTTTAGTCATGTTTTGAATGTTCGAATTAACTATTTATGGAGTAGTTTTGTTCGTAAGCAACCAGAAAATTAATCCGGTCACAATGTAACTTATTTTGCTACAAAAATAGCTTATAGCTATTTTATAAGTACTAAAATCTGTGTTTAATTTTAATAATAAGAATAATAATAATAGTTGATAAAAAAATGCACACTCCACATTTTCACATGTATTTTTCTCGAAAACTACTAATAGTAAAAAAGAAAATTCAAATAACAAGTTTCTTCCATCCTGTATTTTCATTTATTTTTTATATACTTGGTATCTATTTCGAAAGATAACAATTTTCTCGATTGCTAATATAATTGCTAATTATTGTAAAGAAACATGAGATCATATTTTATTTCTTATTATTTCAAACTAATTCATCAATTAATTTTGTTCAGTAATGTACAGTGTTCTCCTAATGTATTTTAAAAGATACAATAAAAATTCAACAAAAAATAGAATAGACAGATAGTGGGGTGCCAGTACTTTTTAATCGGATAGTACACGTATATTAAATCATGCCAACTAATTAAATTTTATATTTATCTAATAGTACACCTATTCACTGATTGCGCATATCCTCATTTAAATAATTTGTATTTGAAATGTCCCATAAGAAGGGCATATTTCTGTATAATTCGAAAGTTTCACCCCCAACCTCTCGTTCCGGTTTCCGCCATAACAATACGCACTTAAATGGGTTTGTTCCAAATTTCGTGAAAAAAATACCTATTTTTGGATTTTTTCCGAAGGAAATAAAAATTCTGAAATTGCCAATGAAAATCCACTGTAATTGTCAATTTGTATTAAGTTTTAATTATTTTAATTTCTGATTGCAATAATAATTATTGCCATGCGCCATGCAACTTTCGTTACATTTCATAATTTTCCACCCACAATAACAAACGCAATAGGTCGACCTTTTGCGTTTTATAAAATTTGATGTATCACAAGAATGCACTTTTCAGAGATCTACGTTAAAAAAAAGTCCTAAATCGGACCTAAAATACATGTTTTATGATGGTGATTCCAAACAAACGGCGACACACTGCAGAAATAGAAATGATTTACATGCGATACAATAAAAGCAGGTCAATTCCCCTGAAAAACGGAACGGATTGATAAACTTCTCCGGCATGTCCACCCAGCGTCGTAGCACTTAATTGGCTAAAACTCCGAGATGCACGGATAGAGTCGTGACTTCTTCGACATGTCCGTACCCTTAAGTTGGCCCTAGCAAGTACCCCACTGTTCATTTGAAAAATTTATTGATAAGTATGAAGTTAATTAACATTTTAATAAAAAGTACGTAACGTTTGGTATGGGTTTATAAAAATCAAGATAGTCTATAGTATATTTACGAGAATTTCGCCAACTAATTAGATATCATCGAGAGATGACTAAAAATATATATGTATATTATTTAGTTTCAAAAGTTGTGAAGGGTACATTATAGAATATCTAACATAATTTCAATCAAACATATTTAGCCTTTACTAGTTATTTTTACTTACCCAAATTCCAACCACAAAAACAACCAAAAACACTAAAGCAACCCTCATTTTAAGTTATATATACTTGTATAGATACGTAATGCTTTCTAGATATACGCTGAATATATGATAATCTGTCTGAGAATAGTTCCTTATATATACTTTTCAAAAATTGATACTGAGCAAGGGGTATTTAAGATAAGTATTATGTCAATTATGTCATTGTTTTTTTTGTATAGGCTTGGTAATTTTACTATCTTCCGTGAATATTATTTTTTATTTTGCCACGATTTATGATCCATATTGGATGTACAAACATTATCAATATTACATAATAAAAAATAAAAACAAGAAGTAATGTCTCGAAATAATCAGAAATTATAGCAAAATATATTGATTTCAATAAATATTTTGCAGATGGAAGGTACTACATGACTTATTTTCTTTAGTACGTCATTTTTGAATGAAAGTTACTGAAAGATAGTAAATAGTGTACACTCTAATATAAGACAATATACATACAAATAAAATAAATACCTTTATGTTTCAAAGTATTCTTTTATAGATCTGCACAAAAGATTTTTTGTATTCCCTACGCACAGAACTGTTATAGCAGCGATTTCGTAAGTCTATCGTGTCGTTTTTTTTTTTGGCGTAGAACCAGGTCAAACATGTTAGGTTCCTTTGAGTATGTCACCGGGCATATGAAATCATATTTTACGACATTTTTTTGTGGTCTGGAACTTTTTAAATCAATAAAAAGTGAAAAAAATGTGTTTTTAAAGAAAATTGTTTTTTTTCGTTTCTTTAAAACTATTAAAGGTACCGAAATTTGTTTTGTATCAAATTAAAGGTCACACTGTAGCGCGTTTACCAATATAAACGGTTTGGGTACAATTCGCACTTTCATTTCTCTAAAAATCAGATAAACTAAAAATATATATTTTATGTATTGAAATCTTCACCAATCGATAAACTTTTTCATTTTTGAAAATATTTACATACATGCAGCGAAGAAAATAAAGCCTAATAATCACAAAAGTTTTTGAAACAATATATTTTTTCCTAAAGTGTACCGTTTGGCAACAGCGATTTTTTTTATCAGCGCTAAATGCGAAATTGGGACGCAATTAATACATCTCGCATGCTAGTTACAGTAACTAGAGGTTTTAACTTCGGAATAATGTCATATTGAATGGATTTCGTTCATTTTTGGCAGTAAATGAACCACAGAAAAGTTTCTATATTCTGCAGGGGCTTGCTAATTTATAGGGGGTGGATTCCACCCCCTCTCAGGGGGTGGCACTTAAAAAATATATATGTTTATTAGAGTTGAAATAGAATCAAATTTTAAGAAGAAAAGGTTCTATGCAATTTTTCACATAAATTGACAGTTTTCAAGTTATAACGACTTCAAAATTGCGATTTTAGCTTAAAAAAAAGTATTACAAACGTCAAGTCGTCAAGTTTCTCGAAAAGTATTACTTTATCGAAAAAATGTTACAGACCAATTACAGAAAGTACAAACTGGGAATTAATTATATTTTTTGTTTATTGATGTAGGATTAATAATTTCGGAGATATTTAAGTTTATATTTGGTAGTGTTCCGAAATTAAATTTAAAGTTTAAAATGCACTTTTTTCCAAAGCAAGTGCTTTAAATGAGAAAAAAATTTAAGCAGCTAGGTAATGCTACATCTTAACGAAAAACTGTATTTGAGATAATTTTTCTAAATTACTGGCTAATTAGATTAACAAAATGGCGACCTTTTTATATAAAAAAAGTCGCACATTTTTCCGTCATAACTTTTTTATTTCTTATGCTACAGGAACGAGTAAAAAATAATTTGAAATCGCAATTAATTGTCTTTAATTTCATTTCTTAGCATGCGTGGCGTGGTGTCACAATTTCTGAAATATTTAACATTTAAACTGCATTTTTCGTCTTATAAACGTTCGGACGCCATTTGTAAACTTTCATATCTCCATATCTATGTAAATAAATTAACAAGCGAAATTCATTATCAGCTTATGAGCTTTATTTTTGGTATCTAACTAACATTTATTGAGATATTTGGAAAGGAAAAAAAAATACGTTTCATCGAAAATACCTTTACAGTTTAAACTGCATTTTTTTCTAAAGCAAGTGCTGTATACAAACCAAAAAATTTGAGCATCTACGTCATGCTATATATTAATGAGGAACAGTGTTTGAAATTCCTTTTTTTAATTACTGGCTAATTACAGTAACAAAATGACGACGTCGTTATTAAAAAAATGTGTAGACGCACATTGCTTCGGTCATAACTTCTCTGTTTTTTATGCTACAGAAACAAATTAAAAAACAGTTGAAAGCTTAATTAATAACATAATATTCTACCTATTAGCACCCTTGACGTAGGTGTCACAGTTTCTGCGATATTTAACTCTCACTCCAAATAATTATCTTGTGAACACTTGGATGGCAAATGTAAACTTAAATATCACCGAAATTATTAATCCTACATCAATAAACAAAAAATATAATTAATTCCCAGTTTGTACTATCTGTAATTGGTCTGTAACATTTTTTCGATAGTCATACTTTTCGAGATACTTGACGAAAGCCGTTTGGAAATACTTTCTTTTTTTAGCTGAAATCGCAATTTTGAAGTCGTTTTAACTTAAAAACTATCAATTTATGTGAAAAATTGCATAGAACCTTTTCTTCTTAAAATTTGATTCTATTTCAGCTCCAATAAAAATATATATTTTTCAAGTGCCACACCCTGAGGGGGTGGCATCCAGCCCCTATAAATTAGCAAGCCTTCGCACAATATAGAAACTTTTCTGTGAAGCATTTACTATTATACTGCCAAAAATGAACGAAATCCGTTCAATATGACATTTTTCCGAAGTTTTGCATATTTTTTACCTCTAGGTACTGTAGTATGCAGGGTTGGTCAGATTAGTCGCGTAGAAATGGCGGTTGTCGAAAATCGTTAAGTATTCATTGTTCGGATAAAAATTGTGGCAATCGAAAATGTGCTTGTTTTAAGGAAGGCCTAAAATGTTGCAACGAGTGCTGTAACAACATTATTAAAGATTTCGAGGCAGATATGAACGAATTAGAATGCTATTAATGTAGGGCCTACATAAACTACATACTACATATTTATCTATCCAAATAGAAAATTTATTTCAACAATAAAACTCATTTTATGCGTACGTTTTTACTTTCATTCATTTAAAAATGTCTAATAAACTTACTAATTAGATGGGTAGTTAGTAACACTGATTGATGTTTATAGATTAGGTATTTATATCTACTTACGTCTTTTTATTATTAAAAGGGGACTATTTAATATTTTTTGCACAATTTCTTAATATTAACAACATATGATCAATACTACTGTACAATATATGAAATATTGAACAATAATATTGATCCCCTAGATCATTTGATCACTACTGGTTTTGTACCTATTGATATAAGTTAAACTAGTACACACACTCCGACCGGAACCGTCAGATCGTTGCAGTCGGCAGGCTTGCTACAGCCGAGCGCGCAAGATTATGACTTTGGCCCGTTAAAAAAAAATCGCTGACTCAATACTGTCAACGGGACTTGAAAAATTTTTATCCTAAAAACTTTTTTCAACTATTGGCTTCAATTTATACGCAGCATGTATATACAAATTTTCATAAATAAATTTTTTTCTCGATTGCCTAAAATTACGCTACTGAAAATAACAAGTTTGAGTTTCCTATTATTTTACCAACTTAAAAAAAAATAAATCGGGTTCACGTGGGACGTTGTTCGAAGCGCTATTGTGTCTACTTTAATCTAAAAAAAAAATAGCTTGATAGCACAAATATTTTCAGAGATATAGCGGTGGAGACGTTAAAAAACATATTTCATTAAAAATCTGTTTTTTGAGTTTTTCCGAAATAAAAAAGGTCTCGACCACCAAAAAATGTCGTAAAAAATGATTTCGTGTACACGATGATCTTACTAAAGAATCCCACTAAGTCTGGTTTGGTTCTACGCCGGTTTTTTTTTCTCGAAAACTAAGCGACTTTACTTCCAGATTTTACTCTACTATGTAGAAACAGAGATAGACACGGGTAAAATATTTTCTGTAATAATTGAATACTACATATGTATAAGGTGCCTCGAAAATTAATAGACGTAGACAAACTCTGTATAGGTCAAGTCACTTCCTCTTTAAACTAATTTATCTCTACACCAACTTACACACATTAGGAAATAGAGCACTTCAAATTCTTCGCAACAATTTCGAAAAAAATTAATAAGCTGGAAACTATTTGACTTACAAGTTACCAATTTAATACATAATTCACTTATTGAAATTGCACCGAATTTTGCATGTTTCTGAATAGTACACGCAAATTGGACTAAAAAACACTGAATATGAGAAATAATTTGTTAAGTAATAATATTTGAGTGCGTACTCTAGATAGGGTTAGAAATAGATACACGAAAAGTTCCCCCCAATTGAGGGGTGGATTTTTTGCAAAAAATCACTCCTAACGGGGACTTAAAGCTTGTTTTTCACTTTTATCTTGTAAACCGTTCGTCAGAAAAGAAAAAAGTATAGGAAATAAAAAAATTGTCGTGAAATTCTGCATAAAATATGTCTTATTAACCTTGTAGCTTATCCTCACCTATTTCGCGCTAACAGCGTCCGAACAGTAGTTTGGAGCACAGGTAAAAATCAATCCTATTCGAAGTTTCACAGCGAATATATCTCTGTATGATATTTTCAATAATTAAAAAAAAATGAATAAAAAAAAATTAAAAAAAGTCATTCCTGTGCATTTTTCTGGTTAAAGTAATAGCCAGGGAGATAGAGACAGATTTTTCGCATTAATATCTATAAAGCTAGATTTTTTTCCCATGATAGCTTAGACAGTATCAATAATGAAGATACAATTCTGCCAATCTATAAGTTCTACAAAAATGAGTTAAAAATTAAACATGTTGCAAAAAGAGATATCGATTTTCTGAAATGTCACAAAATGTCACTTTTGATTCATTCGTACCGAGCCGAAATTTCGAATTTCGCCGTGCAATTTACAATCAGGTTTGTCTGGAAGACTTCCTCTTTACGTCGCAAGCTCGTACGGCCATCCCAATGGTGTTTTTCAAAAAATATGAACGTGTCAAGATTGTCTTTTTTTGCAATTTTTTCTACTCCGAAATGCAAGCTGTTTTTTTGCTATTTTTTGTAGATATCTCCGAAACGGTGGGAGTTAGCTCGAAATAAAAAATAAGGTTAAACGAGTATTTTCCATTACAAATCTTTTGCTTTCATCAGAATTATGATTTTTTTTTTTCGTTTCGGAGATTACTGAAATGTCGGCCATGTACGGCAAAAAATCGCAAATTTTGAGCTTCTACAGTTGGCAACTTTTTAATCTTGGCTCCTACACCAAAAGACTACTCTAACTAATTTAAATAGAATTAAATTTGCTTTTCTATTTTTTGAATTCCGACAAAAATGAAGGAATTAGAGCTGGCGGGATTTGGGACTTTTTTCTTCGGTAAAATTTCTCCGTTTTGTCACCGTAATTAATCGGTAATTAACTGAAATCGATCTCATATACAATGTTTACCTCATATCATGTACTACTTTGACGCTCCGTTAATCTCGGCCCTTCGAAATAAAGGTTTCTGAGAAAAATTATTTTTTTAAGATTTACATACACTCTATAGGAAAACGTATAATTTCCTACATTTCCTCGAATATCTCGATAATTATCGTTTTTATTTTCGAAAAATTTGTAGACGGATTACGTAAAGAGAATTGATTGAGCTTTCCGACACTTTTTTTATTTTTTCTCTAACATAAAAAGTATCAATGATGAAAATGCAAGTCTAAGGAAACTTTTAGTGCTGCAAAAATGTGTAAAAAATTAAACAAAAAGTTGGAAAAATGTATTATATCTACAAGGGTTTCAGCAAATTTAATTATATTTAAATTAGCTAGAGTAGTCTTTTGGCGTAGGACCCAAGATTAAAAAGTTGCCAATTGTAGAAGCTCAAAATTTGCGATTTTTTGCCGTACATGGCCGACATTTCAGTAGTTATTTCTGAAAAAAAAATCAAAATTCTTGACACGTTCATATTTTTCGAAAAATGCCATTAGGACGGCCGATGTCGCGACGTAAAGATAAACCAGATAAACCTGATCGTAAATTTCATGGCGAAATTCGAAAATTCAGCTCGGCACGAACGAATCAAAAGTGGCATTTTGTGACATTTCAGAAAATCGATATCTCTTTTTGCAACATGTATAATTTTTTATTAATTTTTACAGAACTTATAGTTTGGCAGAATTGCACCTTCATCATTGATACTGTCTAAGCTATCATGGGAAAAAAAATCTAGCTTTATAGCAATGATTTCACGAAAACTGTCGCTACCTCCCTGGCTATAACCTTTTTAAGATATTCGCTGTGAAACTTCGAATAGGATGGATTTTTACCTGTGCGCTCTTCTGTTCGGACGCTGTCAGCGCGAAATAGGTGAGGATAAGCTACAAGGTTAATAGGACATTTTTGCCGAATTTAACGACAAATTTTGTATTTTCTATACTTTTTTCTCTTCCGACGAACGGTTTACAAGATAAAAGTGAAAAACCAGGCCCCGTGAGGGGTGGTTTTTTGCAAAAAAAAAGAACGTTCCACTCCTAAATTTGGGGAGGGGAACTTTTCGGATATCTATTTCTAACTCTATCTAGAGTATGCATCTCAATATTATTACTTTATAAATTATTTCTTCTAAAATGTCTAATTTGGGTGGACTAATAAACCCATGTTAAAAATCAAATTCCTACATTAAGATACAACTTACCACAAATAAATCGCTTAGAACACATCTGTAATTTGTTGCTTTCCTTGACATTGAAATGATCTCCACAATAAAAAGATTTGGTCCTTGTCTGGTGGCTTTGAATCATTAATTTTTGCGTTCAGCATTCATTATTGGAATATTTAACAGTGTTTCTGGTGAATTGGTGGTATCACCTGTACTTATATTTACCTATAACAGGATGCTATTAAACTATACCGAAATATAACCTATGGACATCGTCAGTTGAACTTAACGTTAAATATAATCTCAGATTCAACTGACGTTAATCTCTTTTTTTTGAATTTGACATTAAATATAATGTCAGATTAAAAAAAAAGAGATTAACGTCAGTTGAATCTGAGATTATATTTAACGTTAAGTTCAACTGACGACGTCCATAGGTTATATTTCGGTATAGTTTAGCAGCAAATATAATGTCAGATTCAACTGACGTTATTCTCTTTTTCTCCGTCGCTAACAGCGAGTTTCTAAATTAGTACCCTTTTCTCGTTTTATAACTAATTTCTCTACAGACTGCCGTTAAAATATCATCTCTGTTTTAATTGCATGTATTTCTATAATTGATATTATAATATTATGAGGCTTTGTTTTCAACTTTTACATGTTTCTAATGATTTTTTTTATAAATAATTGTGATTGTTTAACACAGATTCTCCTCAAATTTTAACTTAGTGCAACA
Source organism: Rutpela maculata (assembly GCA_936432065.2). Classification (NCBI taxonomy): domain Eukaryota; kingdom Metazoa; phylum Arthropoda; class Insecta; order Coleoptera; family Cerambycidae; genus Rutpela; species Rutpela maculata. The sequence goes on along the minus strand of OW386285.2, from coordinate 320,635,490 downwards.
ACCCAATTGTTTCGCTAAACATTAGCTTCATCGCATGTGAGGACCTTAAACACCTAAAAGTTTATGACCTGTGGAATAATTTCTTCTATAGCCTAACCTGAATTAATATAATCTATAACTGGAAATGGAATTAAAATAAATTTACTAGAGGTGAATTATTTATGTCTGTTTGATCATTAAGTAAAATATTAGATTTTTTTTCTAAGCCCGCAAGCAACGTGAGTTTTGGTCCCTTACTAGCTGTGTGAAGGATATCAAAATTGTCATTGAATGAGTGATTTTCTTATAGTAAATGGTTAGCAAATGTCGATGTATTCTTATTTTTCAAAAAACTACTTTTATGTTCTTATATACGTACCTATTTTAAATTTTTTACCTGTTTGTCCAAAATATATGTTAGAGCAAGTTCCGCAAGTAAGCTTATATACTCCCGACAAATCTTCTTTTTTTTTTCTATCTTTATTGTTTGAATTATTATCTTAAGTATATACTTAAGGTAATAATTCAAAATTCAAAATCTAGATGTTTAACTCATATTGGAGAGCCAACTGACGAAATTACATTGCTTTTAAAGAAGCAAGGTCTGAATATAAGACCAAAAATACCTTAAGTAGATATATTAAAAACAATAAAGATATAAACAAAAAAGAGGATTTGTCGGGAGTATATAAGCTTACTTGCAGAACTTGCCCTAAGATATATGTTGGACAAACCGTAGAAAATTTAATATACGGATAGAACATAAAAGTAGTTTTTTGAAAAAGAATACATCGACATTTGCTAACCATTTGGAGATATTTTTGGCGCGTATCATTCATCGATAATTTCTAAAGCCTCATATTGATTGTATTATTTAATGGAATTTATTTAGAAGGCGGCAGAAGTGCAGCAAAAAAAGTAATGGAGCCATTTTGTAATTTTTTATGTACTTTTCGAATTTACTATTGAAATTAAAAAAAAAAAACATATACAGGGTATTGTTTTCTTGAAGAAAAACGAGAACATTTTTTTCCAAGTCCCGACCTGGATTTTTTTGTGTGTGATACAGATACTTATTCAGGATCACTAGTGTATTATATATGCCACGTATGAACTTACTACTTCATTCCTTTACAGAGTAATAATCAAAAGAAACTTTGGCAAAAATACATAAAACACCCTGTATTTCATCAACCAGGGCTCAACTAGCTTTTTTTATGGATGATTCTGATTATCCTCGGTATCCGGTATCCTATCCGCCATCAAAGCATGTCCGTTTAGTTTAGATTTTTGCGGCTTTTAGTGAATTTTATTCAAATAAGACGTACTAGTAATATAATTAGCAATAAATAATATAATTTATTGAAATCCATGTATTTTTTTACAATTGCCTGTTTTTGTTTTTCATTTTTATTACATAATATTGATAATGTTTATACAATCACTGGGGATCCTAAACTGTTACCAAGCAGAAAAATAGTATTCGCGGAAGATAGTAAAATTTCCAATCACTTACAAACAAAACACTGATATAATTGACATAATAATATTTATCTGAAATGTCCCTTGCTGTGTATCAATTTTTGGAAGGTATATATAGCAAACTGTTTTCAGACAAGTTGTCATACGTTCAACATACATTTAGAAAGCTCTACATATCGATACAAGTATTTATAACTAAAAAATGAGGGTTGCTTTAGTGTTTTTGGTTGTTTTCGTGGTTGGAATTTGGGTAAGTAAAAATAAGTAGTTAAGACTGAATATATTTAATTTAAATATGATTTGGTTGTATCAACCCTTATTTATTCCATTCGAGTAAAGTTCATGCTCACAAACTAAAAATTAAAAACTAAATATAAACAGGCTCTTCACCTATATATTGAAGTTTTTGTATAATTGTTTAACATTGTATGAGGTATCCGTCATAATTTTTTGAAACTAAGTAAATTTTCTAAATATAATTGCTATAGTTTTTAAGAATCTCCCAATGATATCAGTTTAGTTGGCGAAACGTTCTTCACTCGGTTCTTTAGTATATTATGCAATATTTTGATTTTTGTAAAATCTTCTCAAAGCTTGTGTTCGTCTTCATGTAATTTTTTTAATTGCATTGTTCAATAACTTTTATATTTACTGACTGATTTAAGAAAACAGGATACATCCACTAGTTGATATTAATTTACCGTCCAAATTTCAGCCAGAACGAAAGTTTTCTTAAGTGATTACAAAAATCTTGACGAGCGGACAGACAAGCGAGCCCTTCGGAAGTCATTGAAAATTCGCTGAGTAATATAATAATATGAATTTTTTTTTTCTCAAAAAGCGATATTTACGATTTAGGAAAAGTGTCTGATAAATGCAATACCTTCGCTTTTGTGGATCAATAAATATGTATTTTTTAAATCATGAAAAATATATGGTTCAATTATACACAGATCTACTCAGAGCCTTGTGCCCTGAGCCAGCTCAGTATCCACGGTACCAGAGAGCCGTGGGCTAGATGGCAGCGGATTTTTTAAACTGATTTTTAAATTGTTGAAAGGAATTTATTTTTGTTATTTGCCTCTTGTATTTCCAATACCTGGGCTTAATTATTTTTATTTTGTAATAGGCCGGTGAACTTCCTGAAGAGGAAAGGCAGAGGCTAAGGCAAATTCATGAAAACTGCCAGGCAAATTCCGCTACACGAGTCGATGAAAGCTTACTAAAACAACTATCCCAAAACGTTGACAACCGAGAGGTTGGTGCTCATATGCTGTGTATGTCTGTCGGCGCAGGCCTCCAACAACAAAATGGACAGATCAATATGGACACCGTGAGAAGCAAGATATCTCTCGTCAATAATGACAGATCACAAGTGGACAATTTAGTCACAAGATGTGCTGTGCAAAGGGACACCTCGGAGAGAACTGCCATTAACATGTGGACATGTCTTGCTGAAAATGGTATCAATTATACTCCTGTACAATAAGCAAAAATTGATATTAGTAAATAAACTATTATGAAAAATGAATGTACTCTTTTATTAAGATTTAATTCAATTGACAATGTTGTGAATTTCAAGATAACATGGCATAGTTTAGAGTACAAAATCCCAAGCCAAAAAATTTGGTTTTATATTAAATTAAAGCTCTCCCATGAACTATCTGCGGATTATGAAACTGTTTCTTAATAAAATAAACTCTACAAGTGTCTGGGGCGAGCGTAGAGGCGACTTCAATGTGAATATCAGTCGACTTACATATTTAACAATTTTTCTATTCCCTCTCTGTTTGTTTATTTTGTTCTCGTTCATCCTTTTCTGTTTTTTTGTCCGTTTTTGTCTCCAAATTCCATTTAGGCCGATAAATTTATAAAAATCCTAACTCTTTTAATCCTTAACTTTCATTTCACCACATTTTCCTGGCAGAAAGACCACCAGGGTGGAATTGCTTCGAACGGGTTTTTTCGTTTAGTTTTTTTTCCCGTGCCAGCAATCAAAATTTCAAAGTGATCGCGCTCGTGTTGTGCGCGAAATCGATAATTTTATTGTGCTATTTTAGTTATTTTTAGATATTTTCATATATCATGTTTTTTAAAAATTATTGTTAGTTTTAAGTTTATACCTTTTAAACAGGAGCTCTAACCCCCTCACTAACTATTGTTTAATCAAACCGGACCTGCACCGCCCAGCCTTACACTCACGACGGCGCTGCGCGTCGTGTATGTCTGGCTGGCTCCGGGACAGTTTCCGGGGAGACACATTTATAATTTAATTTAAATAAAGTATTGTTTGATTTGATTTGATTTGAATATCAGTCGATATTCCGTTAAAGCAACGTCGAGCGCGGTTAGTACTTGGATGGGTGACCCATCTTGGGAAATACAGCGTTCTCGTTCCACCTTCTAGCGACATGTATATCAGTGTATACGCGGAAGTTACGTAATTTCAGACGAGGATTACGTAGTGGATATACCATCCTTCGGAGGGGATGTAAAGCAGGCGGTCCCTTGTCTATTAAATGTTAAGCAAGTAAAAGTTCCCTACTCTTCTTAAGGGAAGAGGTTCGGCAAAATTACCAGGTTGGGGGGTAGCTCGTCTCCTGGCGTCGGTGATAGGCCCTGGTAGCGGAAATAGGCCGACGTTAAATAAATAGATAAAAAAAAAAACTCTACAAGTGATGTTTAGAAACTGTAGTTATCAAAATAGATCTAGTAGAACTTGCAGTCTGGTTTGGCCGATTGTGAATATGCATTTTATTAATATTTTGTTCTAATACGAGGCAAGTCCTTTTTATTTTAAATAAAAAAATAACGACTTTTCCAAACTACCCTTAAAATCTAATGTTTCTACTATCCAAAGACGTTATGTCGACAAACGAAAGAAATTTCTGAAACTACGATTTGCACGAATTCGAATTCGAATTTTTTGAAACTGCGTTAAAAATTGACTACAAAAGATCCGTGTTTATTTAGAAAGTACCCTTACAAGTGATTTTTGATACCAAAAATCCAATTATTGAATACGACGGTTTTTTACAAGTTGTTTTCATCCGGGAACAAGGGGTTGCAGAACGAAGCAAAATAAAAATTCGATATAGATAAAAAAATCATTTAAGATCATTTTCGATCATAACATACAAGTCTGAGGGGCTTAAGAGCCATGAACTAGTCCTAAAAGATCGTTATGCGTTCGTTAAGACGTTAGGCACAACGAGATGAATATTCGAAGAAACACCGAATTTGAACTCAGAAAAATATGATTTAGTCCAGATCTTGAGAGTGAAAGTACATGGTGGTCATGGAAAAATGAACCAAACATAAAAGTATAATTTTTGATCAAGGAAAAATAAATCATATACTTTTACGAAATTATTTTTAACTTTTTTTATTCCCCCACCAAAGACAATGACCATGGAGATACAGTTATTATATATGTCATTCGAAAGACTGAATATAAAATTTTAACTATGTAACATATCGTAAAAGTAAAATCTACCAATATATGGCGAAGGCGCATAGCGTCTATAGGCAAAAATTGGCAAAAAAGCAGTGAAAATGGACAAGTCCGATTTCTCACATAAAACAAGTTTGGATTCACCCAGCGACTCATAATTTGGACGAGTGCGTTGGATGGTCAATACAAAGCGATTGTAGGAAAGCCAAATGCAGAGCTTTCCAAATAATAAAGTTATAGAGAAAACCGCCTTGTGCATAAACGACTCAAAACTTCATGTTGCCAAAAAGTCGCTCGGAGGCGAGTCGCTGTCAGTTTCCCTATATTGAACCTGCGTGGGTACTAGACGCCGTAAGACTGGCCGAAAGTTAGTAAACTCTTGTATTAGTCGAACTCCGTTCTGCGAATGATAAAATCACGTTGAATAGAACTTTTAAGCTAATCATAAGCGATACAAAATTTTAGTAAAATATTTTTCAAATGCGATATATTTTCGCCTTACGGGATTTCTTTGCGATTTTTCAGGAATTATTAAGTATGAAATCCGTTATTAATCCCGTCGGAGAGAAATCTACGATAGGGATTTTTTTTCGCAAAAATCACAAAAATCCTATTGTCCTAAATCCATTATTCACGTCAAATTTTAATCCCGTCGGAGAGAAATCTTCGACAGGGATTTTTTTTATACAAGAATTTCAAAACTTCCTGGGCGTAAAACCCCTTATTATCAGTAAACAAATAGAATCACGTCCTGAGAGAGCGTCGTTAATGATCTGAGGTAGTGCAGCCTTGATCCATTACTCGTCTATCGAAGTGTATCTTATCTCGAACCCGCTTGGCAGTAGAAGAAGGGGGCAGAACACGGCTGGCGCTCTACTAACAACAAATTGGTGCCGCGTCAAATTGACGCTCGGAAGTGAGTTCTTCTACAATGGCATCGGGTAAAGGTTTTATTCAAACCGAATGGCTAATTTTTATTTTTAACCTCCCCACAATAAAATTGTGGGAGGTTACTACAATTAGTCCAAAATCGAAAATTGAGATAACATCAAATCTTTACGTTTTGAGGTCCCAGGAACCCAAAAAAGTTGTTTTTGAAAAATGTCTGTGTGTGTGTATGTGTGTGTGTGTGTGTGTGTGCGTGCGTGTGTGTGTGTGTGTATGTCTGTTAGCACGATAGCGGCTAAGCCACTAAACGGATTTGGATGAAACTTTGCATGAGGGTTTCTTTAGTGCTCCAGAAGATCTGAAAAGGTTTTGGTTGAGATCGGATTACGTTTGTTGCTGTTTTGGCACAACAAGTTGTTTATTTTATGATTACTTACAATTTGTAATCGAACCATTGAAAAGCAGTAAAAATTCCGATTTCAACGATATATAACACTTGCACTCTTTAGCTTTGGTTTCCGTGAAAAAAATTAAAAACCAAATAACACGCTTCTTGTGTAAAATATATTTTATAGTGGAACCACAGAATACAGTAACTGCACAGAGGCGAAGTCTTTGGCGGTTCCTTTCAGTTTTGATGGCTCGTTTTCTGTGACCTTGCGTAATAGTTGCGTCTACACCACGGTGTATTAAATAGGTGGTCCGGCACTTTCCTATTATAATAATGGCTTCGTAAGTGCATGGTTTCTATTTACTTTAATAGATGGCGCGAGCAATACGGTCCTACAATTACCTGAGCATGTGCATCGCATAACTAACATAACCTCAAATTTTAAGGTGTTTTCGTTTATTCTCATATTTAATGTTTGTAACCGAAATTTGAAACGTAGGTATAAATATTGTAGATGGACGGATTACGAGTGAATTAATAATACACCTACGTCACATTACGTCACAAATAAGAAAAATTCTTAGAAACTGGTGCAGATATCGACTTAACTATTGGAAACATCCAATTAAAGTTTGAAACGTAGATGGAAATATTGTAGATGGATGGAATACGAGTGAATTAAAAATACACCTACGTTCTGATGACGTCGTAAAAGCATAAAATTCTTATAACAGGCGAACTGATGATGATATCAAAAAAATATTTCTACAAGACGAGTCACGAAATTTTTTTTTTTTAATTTCCAAGAAATATCAAATTTTCGGAGAAATGTCACTTTTCAGAAAAATGTCAGATTTTTAAAAAATGTCAAATTTTCTGGAAAACGTCAAATTTTCGGAGAAATGTCACTTTTCAGAAAAATGTCAAATTTTCGAAAAAATGTTGAATTTTCAGGGAAATGTCACTTTTCAGAAAAATGCCAAATTTTCAAAAAACGTCAAATTTTCGAAGAAATGTCACATTTCGGAAAAATGCCAAATGTTTGAAAATTGTCAAATTTTCGGAGTAGTCATTTCAGAAAAATGTCAAATTTTCGAAAAAATGTTGAATTTTCAGGGAAATGTCACTTTTCAGAAAAATGTCAAATTTTCAAAAAACGTCAAATTTTCGAAGAAATGTCACATTTCGGAAAAATGCCAAATGTTTGAAAATTGTCAAATTTTCGGAGTAGTCATTTCAGAAAATTGTCAAATTTTCGAAAAAATGTCAAATTTTCGGAGAAATGTCACTTTTCAGAAGAATGTCAAATTTTCGAAAAAATGTTAAATTTTCAGGGAAATGTCACTGTTCAGAATTATGTCAAATTTTCAAAAAAATGTCACCTTTCAGAAAAATACCAAATGTTTGAAAATTGTCAAATTTTCGGAGTAATGTCATTTCAGGAAAATGTCAAATTTTCGAAAAATGTCAAATTTTCAGAGAAATGTCACTTTTCAGAAAAATGTCAAAAATTCAGGAAAATGTCAAATTTTCGAAAAAACGTCAAATTTTCGAAGAAATGTCACCTTTCAGAAAAACGTCAAATGTTTGAAAATTGTCAAATTTTCGGAGTAATGTCACTTCAGAAAAATGTCAAATTTTCAGAAAAATGTCAAATTTTATTAAATGGACTCAAAGGAAAATTCCCAAAAAATACTACGGATCCATTTGTGGTATAAGTTCTCTGCTAGTGTGTTAAAGCGTGCAGACTGTATGCTGAGTATTTTTGACGTGTCAGGTGTATCGAGAGATTACAAGTTTTTTCGACGTTTATAAAGCCCACGGATGGTGTGAGAGTCCATCCTGAGCCGCTTACAAGCTCTACAAGTGTAAGCAATCCCACCGGAACGCTTTCGGTGAGTTTTTTCCAATAAAACTTTAAAAGTGACAGTGACATATTTTAAAAACTATTTCCGCTGCTTCCGGCATACCGCCGGAAATTCTTCCGGCAACATAACCTAAAAATAGTACTACATAACCTAAAAACAATTTAAGACATTGGTACCAACCTAAACATTTTTCAAAAACCAAATTCCCCAGAGAAACATTGGAACCAAAAATTTGACAGCTATCACTTCCCCGACCGATTTAGTGAAAAATTGGTCGAGGCCAAAAGATAAAACAAAATATACCAACTCAAACTTAAACGATCCACCATGAACACTACCCTGGCTACATCTGGCAGGGAAGCTGTCCACCAAGAGTTATATGGTTTTTTCCAAAGATGGCCATCCCTGCCATCCATCCCATTACCAACGAACAGGTTTTTTCGTTTAGTTGTTTCCCGTATCAATAATCAAAATTATTAAGTGCTCTTGCCTACGAACGTTTTTATAGAATTGTGTTTATTTTCATATTAATTTTAGGTCCATGTGGACACATTATAATTTTAACCTAGTCTTTAAGCCTGCCTACAGAAGACAGGAGCTACTTTTCTATTTTTCTCCAAGCCAAACCGGACCTACCCCGTTCAGCTTCACACTCGCCACGGCGGTGTTCACCGTGGTTGTCTGGCTGGCCCCGGGCTAGGATCCGATGAAGCATATATTTGTATTAAAAACATTGAATAAAATATTAATGTTGTGCAGACTATAAATTTAACACTCAAGTTCTTAGGTCCAAATCCCACCGAACACAAGACTTTTTTTCCCATTGTAATACGAAAAAAATATTTCAACTTAATAAATATAATTAAATGAGATCGTTCATATTGTTTAGTGCTCTTTTCGGCTTCAAAGAATCACCGGGTGGGGAGGTTCCAGCCGCTTCCAGTATCTGCCGATTTTTTAATAAAATTCTTGAAAATTGAAGAAAGCATAATAAAATAAACGAATATATCCATAACGATAGCTCGAAAGCGAATCGAAATCGTATTATCTTTTTTAAGTCATATGTCGTTAGTATGTTTGTGGGAGCTGGAAAGTCTCATATAGCTAATGTTTAAGTTTCATGTAAGTTATACATTGCATTAAAAGAGCATATGAAACTGTTTAGTCATGACGAATGTCATTCACCCATTGGGGTTTATAAAGCTAGCTGCAGATGAATCGAATTTCTTTTGATATATGTTATTATGGTCAGTTCCACTTCTTTCAACCCCAAAACCAAAATGGCTAAACATGTTTTCTAGCAAATTATTTGAGTCTTTTTGTGTCAGTCGAATGATACCATCACTGTCACTACTGGATGTAGTTGTGATTAAACATGCTCTATGGATGTATTCCTACTTGCCATGTTTGCTATGCAGATTTAATTTATTTTATACATAAGTTAGGCATATTACAAATCATTATGCTGTGTACAAATGAAACTTTAATTGATACAATAATATATTCCTGTTATTTGTAGCTTCGTTTTATTTCTTGACTAACTTTAAGTTGAATTCCGAATTTATAGGACTTCATAAAGTTCCTTAAATCTGTTCAGGGTTCCGGTTGCAGCACAAAAACTAACGACTTAATTTTATAAAGTGATTACAATTTAAGACATGTTATATCAGTGTACCTTATCAATGAAGGCAGAGACATTGGTAAAAAGCGGGTAGCAAACTGCGATAAGTACAGAGAACTCCGGATCTGAGTTGTCTTTTAAGAGTTATAACGAATCACTCTGGGAGTAGAGAGATACCACCACACATGGCAGAAAGCACAACTGGCGCCCGCAGCAATTACATTTTTCTGTCTTTCTTATTGGGATGCTCTGCCACATATATTTTCTTCTATACAATGTCCGTGAAATTTACAAAATAATACAATTATCCAGTATTTTACTGGAAAATACCCTGTGACTTTTACGTCAAAGGAACAGTTAGAAGGTGTTTTTTGACAAATAATGATTAAGAACAAAAATATAAAAATAACGTATTTTGCTGAACTTTCGAAAACCGAATCTGTTTCCTTTCTCAAAGCGTATAAGTATTATAAGTGTATGTATACTGTGTATATTAAATACACAGCTTTAAGAATATATTTGTTATATTCAGTATCCATAGATACTTACTGCTTACACAGAACTGTTGATATATCTATTTGATAGCGTTATTTTCGTTATAACTCTTAAAAGACAACTTAGAACCGCAGTACGCTATACTTACTGCAGATTACTACTCGCTTTTCACCAATATCTCTGCCTTTGTTTGATATAATGTGTCTTAAATTACAATCACTTCATAAAACTAAATCGTTAGTTTCCTTGCCACAATCTTGAACAGACGTAAGTAACTTTATGAAGTCCTATAGGATCAGTTACCGATCCAGCACACATATGTGTGTCCTCGTACGAGGTATTAAACTTAAGGTGACTCAAGAGATAAAACAAGGACACAAATAACAGGAATGTATTATTGTATTGATTAAAGTTTATTTGTATACAGCACAGTGATTTGTAAAATGCCTAACTTGGGTATTAAACAAATCAGATCTGCATACCAAACATGGTAAGGCTGTCTAATAACAACTACATCGAATAGTGACAGTGATTTTGTCAATCGATTGACACAAAAAGATTCAAATATTTCTCTGGAAAACATGTTTAGTAATTTTGATTTTGGGGTGGAAAGAACTGGGATTAGCTATAATAATGTATATCGAAAGAAATTTGATTCGCCTGCGGTTAGCTTTATGAGTGAATGGCATTCGCTATGACTGAACACTTTGATATGCTCTTTTAACGCAATGTATACGAGTCTTTTAAGACCATACATGAGCTGTAAGGGGCTTTCTAGCTCTTGCAAATATATTAACGACATAAAACCTAATAAGGATAATACGATTTCGTTTAGCTTTCGAGCTATCGTTATGGAGATATTCGTTAATTTTATTATGCTTCCTTCAATTTTCAAGATTTTAGTAAAAAATAAAAATTAGGCATTCTGCAAATTTTGCTGAATCGTTATCCGTTGCCCTTTCCCAAAGCCCTTTTCCACGGATGAAAACAACTCGTTCTAATGTTATAAATCATACTAATGTGTAATTGGATTTTTCCTAACAATAATCAATTTTGAGAATACTTTCTAAATAAACATAGATAGGTCTTTTATAGCCAATTTTTAATGCGGTTTCGTAAATTCGAATTTTAGTGCACTCCCTAAAATTTCTATTGACGGACGGTGTAAAAATTTCATTCCATTTTCCACAATTCGTGCAAATTGTAGATACAGAAATTTGGTCTCGTTGGCCGACATGGTGTTTTTGGATATTGGAAACTTTAGATTTTAAGCGTAGTTTGGAAAAGTCGTTATTTTTTCATTTTGGTCGCTTTTGCTACGTTGTGTAACAAATACAGTGACAGCGCTTAAAAAGAAGTTGTGTAGTATTAGAACAAAATGTTAAATAAATGGATATTCGCAATAGGTCATGCCTGACTGCAAATTCTACTAGTTCTAATCTGATAACTACGGTTCCTAAAGTTACACATCACTTATAGAGTTTATTTTATTACAAAACAATTTCATGATCCGAAGATAGTTGATGACAGATCTTGAATTTAATATAAAACCAATTATTTTTCTTGGGTTTTTGTTTTGTTATCTCATGAATATATAATATATCTGGTTATCTTGGCAACATTGTCAGTTGAATTAAACCTTAATAAAAGAGTAAATTACTTTTTCATAATAGTTTATTTAGTTTACTGTACGTAAGATCAATTTTTGCTTATTGTACAGGAGTATAATTGATACCATTTTGAGCAAGACAGGTCCACATGTTAATGGCAGTTCTCTCCGGGGTCCCCTTTTGCACAGCACATCTCGTGACTATATTGTCCACTTGTGATCTGTCACTAGTAACGAGAGATATCTTGTTTCTCACGTTGTCCATATTGATCTGTCCATTTTGTTGTTGGAGGCCAGCACCGACAGACATACAAAGCATATGAGCACCAACATCTCGGTTGTCAACGTTTTGGGATAGTTGTCTTAGTAAGTTTTCATCGGCACGTGTAGCGGAATTCGCCTGGCAGTTGTCATAAATTTGTCTTATCCTCTGTCTTTCATCTTCAGGTAGTTCACCAGCCTATTGCAAAATAAAAATAATTATGTTCGGGCATTAGGAAACTAGGCATTAAGAAATTAGGCTTAAAGCGTAGTAAAAAAAAATAATCTCCATTTTATCAATCAATATTATTTTAAAAAATCACTGCTCTTCAGCCATTCTATTGCGACGCCTTAGTACCGTGGAAGCTCGGCTGGATCAAAGTGCGAGTATCCGAGGAGATTTGTGTATCAAAGGGCGGTAAATTTGACATAAATATTTATTGATTCATCTAATAAGAAATAAATCTTGCTTCACAAAAATACCTTTCATTTAAGATACAGAGTTTTGAATGTCTCTTATATTGTTAATTCAGTGGCGGATCCATAGAGGGGCGCTGGGGCTCATCGCCCCCCCCCCCCCCCCGACCTTCGGAGGACTTTAGCTGTCACCACATGCAAATAATAATAATTAATACTTAACACAGCTTTGAATGTATAATTTTGAATGTAATATATTTAATTAGCTAATAGCAAATCCGAGTCGTGACTTCCTTTCATGGCATTTCCGTAATGCTTAAAAATCTCAAATTATTTTATGAGCTGTAACGAATTTTCGAAGTTTAATAATCAATCTGGTTATTTATTTGTAACTGGTAGATAGTTGTCTCTCCTAAGTGTCTGTTTCTACGAATGAATGAATTCTGGTGGTCCCTAAAGAACATGTGTCTGTGTCGTCTCCCGCAACGTATGAAATAAGGCAAATCGTCAAGTACTTTAAATTTTACTTTTACCCAAACAGAATTTAAGGATTCTTTTATTTATTTTTCTAAATCAAGCAAAATGTTACGGTTATAAATAATAAAGGCCAAAACAAAAAAAAATTATTATAAGTATTTTTGGTACTTTGGTATATTGTATTCTTTTAATTAAGAATGCGTCTTTTTACGTTTTATTTCTTTTAGTTAATAGTATTTTTCTTATCTTTATACAGTTCTTTTCAAAAAATTCGCATCATATGGGAATTTTTTTACTTTTGTTTTGTACGTAAGTACTTATTATATAAAGGTTAATTCTACAAATTTTACTTATTGTTAGTTAACGCCCCCCCTACCCGGAAGCCTACTCTGGATCCGCCTGTGTTAATTTTAAGCTTCAGTATCATTGATATCAGTAAATTCGCTTTCACTGGCAATCACATCTCAAGCCTAAATGATTATGAAGTGAATCTTTATTTTATGATGTTAAAATTGTTATATGCTTTCAATTTTAAAACGGAATATCATAAACGTTTTGTGAATATATACAGTATAATATCCATATCATGAAACTATATAACAGACTATCTAAGATAATTGAAGAATTCACTTAAAACTTTTTTTGCACGTCTTAAAATTACTTTATTGCAAAATTATCTCAATTTTATAGATCTATTTAATTATTATTATTAATATTATTAGACGTGATTATCATTTGCTTTCAATTTATAATATCTTAAGCGATATTTTGACTTATATCCTATTTACTACGTAATCGATAAATAAATATATTTAAAATTTTAGTCTTAATGTTTTCTTAGTGTTTAAAACTGTTGCGGGCATTCTGCTAATAGTCTTTTTACCACGTATAGATAATGAATATAAAATAGAAGAAAATAGGAGACTTTGGCATAAAACAATTCGTATAATTTAACAAGTTGGTATTTCTGATTAGACAGCGAATGTACATTTTAATCAAACTATTATTATACTTTTCGCAGAAACGAAAATATAATATTTGCCAGGCATGTTTCTAAAATCGTAAATATCGCTAGTTAAAAAAAAAATGTTCATATCATTGTGTTAGTCATCAAAATCTAAATCGTTTTCAAACTATCCGTCTGTCTGTATGTCCGTCACTTTTAAACACTACAACTTAAGACAGAAATTATTGACCGGATTGAAATTTAGACGGTCAGTTAATGCCGACTAGAGGAAGTACCCCACAATTAATGGATAACTATAGAAGTTATTAAACATTTTAATAAAAATATAACGTAAAAGCGTATGCGACCTTTGATTAGGGTTTACAAAAATCAAGATACTGTGTAGTGTATTGACGAGGATTTCGCCAACTAAGCTGACATCATCAGGAGGTGATTAAAAAATATATATGTGTATATTTAATTCCAAAAGATGCGAAGGGTACTTTAAGCAATATCGGACGATTATATAGATACTTCAATATAACGACGAAGAGCATGTTTATATTCATTTATTATTTATTTTTATTTGCAATTACGATTTTTATGCACGTCTAAAATAAAAGTGGATGCTATCATGCATTGAAATCAAATATATTTAGCCATCACTAGTTATTTTTACTTACCCAAATTCCAACCACAAAAACAAACAAAAACATTAAAGCAACCCTCATTTTTAAGTTATATACACTTATGTATTATGTAGTGCTTTCTAAATAAACGTTGAACGTATTATAATGTGCCTGAGAATAATTTCTTATATATACCTTTCAAAAACTGATACAGAGCAAGGGGCATTTCAGATAAGTATTATGTCAATTATGTCATTGTTTTGTTTGTACGGGATTAGAAATTTTACTATCTTCCGTGAATATTATTTTTTTGCTAGACCTCGGTTTATGATCCGCATTGGTTGTATAAACATTATCAATATTACATAATAAAAAATCAAAAACAAGAATTAATTTCTTGAAATAATCAGAAATTATAGCAAAACATATTGATTTCAATAAATATTATTGCAGATGGTACCACACGATCTATTTTCCTTGGTACGTCATTTTTGAATGAAAGTCACTGAACAACAGTAAAGAGTCTATACTGTAAGACAATATACATGCATATACAACAAATATCTTCATGTTTCAAAGTATTCTTCATGCATAAAAGTCTTTTTGTACTCCGAGATATGAGGCGTTGAATTAGTCAACCACCATAGGTCAGCTTTGCCCTACACACGTGTAGGGATAAACTCAGGTAAAGTCTTTCTGCAAAAATGGAATACTACATATCTATAAGGTGTTTCGAAAATTAATATACGCAGACAGACAAACTCTGTATAGATCGGTCAATATATGACTCTTTAAATCAATTTATTTCTTCACCAATTCATTCCAATGATGATATATAGCACTTCAAATTTTCCGCAACAATTTCGAGAAAAATTAATATTTTGGAAACTATTTGACTTACAAGATACCAATTTGGTAAATAATTCACTTATTGAAATTTTACTGAATTTTGCATGCTTCCGAATGCCATTTTTATTCCAGAATTTCTTTAAATTACAAGGGGAAATAATTCTATCAGCAAACTGGTGAAACCACTCAAACGATGGAATTGAAATATTCGAGACGTTGCTGAATAAAGAATTGAGAGACTTTTTAAACGATGTATTACATGGCCGCATGCTTTCTATTTAAAAATCAAAGTTGATTTTGTCTTCAGCGTAATTTTTGCAAATTCGAGCTTCAGTTGTGTGTATGAACCAGTGAGCTATGTATCACTTGATCCAGTTTTTCTCTGATGTATCTGCCTTGCCTAGCTTAAAATTTAAAATAGCTTAAAATATGTACATCTGCACTGTATTTGTGTATTCTTGTATTTATTAGATTTAATTATACACAAAATCTTTTCATTACACACTAAACACAAAAAATCCAAAAAAAGAAATGTCTGCATCTGCATGTGCGCACGCGTACTTGTTTACATAAAGTGTGTTCCAATTCGTATTAAGCCACCCCTATAACTTGGTTATTTGTGATGTTTTTAAAATGAGAATTTTGCAAAAGTAACATTAGCGATTGAGATCGAGGAAAAATGTATTTGGAAAAGTCGTTCAGAAAAGTTAAGTAAGTTCAAATATGAATTTTCATTTAAAAATATTGATTTTTTTTTTTTGAAAAATATTGCAAGTCAGAAAAATTCGAGGTTTGGGTTAGTTTAGAGGATCCAGATTGCTATGAATTCCAGAAAATAGTTGGGAATTTTTAATTTAATAAAACATTTTACATAATGTTGATAATTTATTTAATTAAAAGAAAAACGTACACAATATGAACAATGGTAAAAATAATAATTATCTGAAATATTTTTCAACTAGATCGCCTTCAATTTCAATGCATTTTATAATTCTTTTTTTATTATGATTCGATACTTTTCTTAATTCTTCAGGAGTTATTGATCGACAAACTTCAAAAATTCTGTTACACAATTCTTGTCTTGTGAGTGGTTCGCTTTTATAAACTTTTTCTTTAAGTGTACCCCATAAATAGAAATCCAGGGAAGTAATATCTGGGGATCTGGGCGGAAACTCGCAAAGTGGACTATTACGTCATATCCATTTTCGAGGAAAATTTTGATTAAACCATTCCCTCACAATCAAGGCATTATGTACTGAGCAGCCATCTTGTTGGAAGTGGATATCTGTTTGCAATCCAAGCGGTAAATCGTCTATAGCATCGGACAATTCTGTGTTAAGGAAGTTCAACTAAACATGAGCATTTAAATTTTCCTCGAAAAAAACGGACCAATTGGATGCGTTTTCAGTATACCACATCATACATTCACTTTTTGGGAGTACTGACTTTTGCATGTGATTACCCAATTTGGATAATCCGCAGCCCAATATCCGCAGCCCAATTTTGTGACGAAACCACGCTATTAGTGATAAATGTGGCTTCGTCTGAGAACAGTATTTTATCAATAAAACGACGGTCCTCTAGAAAAATGCCTTGCAACGAGACGAATAATTTCCACTTTTTCTGGAATTGTTAATTTCAAAGGCATTTTGCAATATTTAAAAAAAAAAATCAATATTTTTAAATGAAAATTCATATTTGAACTTACTTAGTTTTTCTGAACGACTTTTCCATATTAATTTTTCTCTATCTCAATCGCTAATGTTACTTTTGCAAAATTCCCATTTTAAAAACATCACAGTTGGCTTTGAAATAGAGATTGAGTAACAGTTCTACCTTCCAAAGGTAGTTCATTATGGGTATTATGTGCTATAAAAAATATATACAAATCCAAATACAAATAGCCAAGTCATGGGGATGGCTTAGTACGAAGTTTGACACACTGTATGTTCGTAGACTATTTTTTGTAAATATGATAACTTCTGTTAGACTTTAAATCTTGATTTCAGCTTTGCAAAATTCATAATATAGCATGGTAAAATACTCCTTACACCGGTCTACAAAAAAAAAAAAAAATCTGCTCCAAGGACTAAACCTACCATGCCTCAAGTATTTTTGTGTGCTGAATCTGAATCCTCAATTAAAAAAATTTTCTACCGCTTAGATTTCGAGTAAACTTCAAAAATTGTCAAAAACCCGTATTTTGACGAATTCGGATTCAGCACACAAAAATACTTAAGGCATGATAGATTTAGTCCTTGGAGCAGAATTTTTTTTTAGACCTGTTATTGAAACTATGTGGTATATAGGGTGATCACCAAAGCCGAGTTTACTCCTATGCTTTATATAAATTCCGTTTTATAAAAAATAGTTTTAAAGCAAATTGTCGCCAAGGTTTTTGATTAAAACATAAAAATAAAAAGATTTACAATAAATTGAAACTGTAATATTCATGTGTCTCAGATTTGACGAACTTTATGTATATTATGTGATATATCAATTTTTTCCAATTGTATTATGTAATGAAATGAATGAAAGTTGTAGCCGAACGTTCCCACAGCGAATATTTATTTAACACGATGACGTCAGTTAAATTTAACATTTCTATTTTAAGGTTAGATCATATGGTAAATACCACGGTAGAATACTCCATATTGAAATTAGATGATATCCGTCATATAGAGTAACTGCAATAAAAAATGTAAACTATTGCTTCCCATAAATTATGATTTATTACATTGTTAGATAAAAAATCGGCAGCTACTGGAAGCGGCTGGAACCTCCCCACACGGTGGATCCTTATCAGCTGTATTTGGATATTACATCGGAAATCAGAGCACTGAGCAAACAAATAAATTACACGTGACTTTGGAGCCATTTATTTCATCAACAAATATCGAACGAACTGAAGCGGACTACAAGCAATCTGTTAAAACATAACCTCTCATGTTTGTTTATGTTGCATGTTAATCAATTGCCGGATATTATAAGGGTATTAACAGATAACGTTTCGAAGATTTTGTAAAATATTGGATAATGAAAAAAAAATAATAACACAGAATTTAGCCCAAATGACGCTCTAACCAACAAGTCAATAACATTATGGACTGTTCAAGCAGACTACGCATGGGTCAAATTAAAATCTTCCTGCTCGATCAAAAAGGTCGAGCAAGTCGAGCTTCGTCCGAGGCCTTTATTTTGTAATATTCGAACGTTTAAGATTTAGCTCAGTTAACTCGATTTGCAATGAACGATTGTGACGTGTCCCATCAATCAGACGTAATATCCGAACACGGCTATAAACAATTATTACCTTAAAAAAAAAACAACTAAAATAAGTTTTGACATTGTCAAAAATATTTGGGTTGGTAACCTTTACGAATGTTGATTTTTAGGTTATGAAATATATTTAGGGACATAACATGTTTAAGTTTTTCAAGTTTATTCACATTTTTAATGTTTGACTACGCATTTTTAGCTTGGAGCCACAGTGACTCCAAGCAGATAGTTAAAAAACTCATGCAAATAATTTTTCTATGTAGACCATCTTAGGATGACGTCACGATAAGTCGATCTTATTGCCTGAGGGATAACCAAACTTTTTATTCCAATGTAAACAAAGAAGTAATCTCAGTTTTAAATGTGAAATAAAAATAAAACACCGTCTTTTTTTGCGACAAGGTGCGATTGTGAGATAAGGTTTATTTTGAATGTAAAAAAGATTAGAAGAAAGGTAAAGAAATCACTTTCTGGCAGAGTCTATTGAATACTACATACGGATAATATAACAAGCTTATCACTGAAATCTAGCACTTAGTTATTTAAATGTAAACTTGCCTTGCCCATAACAATGAATACATTTGAGTTTATCTTTCTTGCACAAACTTCGTGCACAAATCCGGCCTCATAATATTTATATGCTTGTAAAGATTTGTATGCCTTTAACTGCTGATCTGCGAAGAAGCTGTGAGTCGACACTAAGTAATTTACCATATTAATTACGGACACACATTCGTTCGTTGGTAATGGGTAGTAGGGATGGCCATCTTTTGGAAAAACCATATAACTCTTGGTGGACAGCTTCCCTGCCAGATGTGGCCGGAGTAGTGTTCATGGTGGATCGTTTAAGTTTGAGTTGATATATTTTGTTTTATCTTCTGGCCTCGGCCGATTTTTCACTAAATCGGTCGGGGAAGTAAGCTGTCAAATTTTTCGTTTCAATGTTTTTCTGGGGGAATTTGGTTTTTGACAGATTTCGAAAAAATATTTTAGATTGGTACCAATGTCTTAAATTATTTTTAAGTTATGTAGCACTATTTTTAGGTTATGTTGCCGGAAGAATTTCCGGCGGGATGGCAGAAGTAGCGGAAATAGTTTTTAAAATATAATATCACTTTTAAAGTTTTATTGGAAAAAACTCGCCGAAAACGTTCCGGTGAGATTGCTTATACTTGTAGGGCTTGTGAGCGGTTCACGAAGGCTTCTCACACCTTCCGTGGGCTTTATGAACGTCGAAAAAACTTGTAATGTCTCGATGCACTTGACACTCAAATTTACTCAGCATACAGTCTGCACGCTTTAACACACTAGTCTATTGAACGTTAGGTTAGACCACAGAGTACAGTAACTATACAGAGGCGAAGGCTAGCCTTCCCGCCAAAACCCAATTTGTATACTCATCGCTATTTCTTAATTGTTTAACAATCAACCTCACTTTTATCTTGACACTGTTGATGTTTATCGTGTTAAGTTTGGATTTGTGAATTTTTTTTTCCACTCATTTTGGGATATTGAAAACATTAACCGAGAATTAAAATTCTCATAAATAAAACCTAGTGTACAACTCAATTGAAAATAGGCGCCAATTATAAGCAATTCAAATCGTAATATTTTTCAATCCAACTCGAAATACACTGTCTTTTCAGTGTATCCTTAAATGGGGATCTGCACATGACGTCATAGCTAACCAAAAAATATATATTTCTTAAAATTTAAAAGTACTACGTAGCTATTATTAAAATTTCTGCCTGGTTCCCATACTTTCGACCAAAATCTAGTTTGTCACAATAAAATAAAACGCATTTTGCAGGTTAGAAATCTAACCTATTAAAAGAAATAAACAACATATCTCTCAGTGTAGACCAGGGTGTATTAAATAGGTGATGCGACGACTTCGACCATATATACATATAGACCTAGCTTGTTTACATATAATGACGATGGCATGAATAGCGGTGGGGAAAGGAGGGTAGAACTTAATGCAAGTTTGCCATGTCACTCCATTAGTCATGTTATTAAGGAAATATCCCAATACTTAGGATAGGATATTGCGTTTTTAAAACCACCCTAATGTAATTATTACTAATAACACATATGTGTTCTAGCCTATTATCTTCAAAATGTAATGATTTAGATAACCTTATCTATGAATTAGATATTTTTTACACACTTTTTTTATTTATCTGCAAATTTTATTAAGTGTTGGCAACTGTGCAATACTGGACACATACTGTCAAAAGTGTCAAATATTAATTGTCGTCGCTATATTTAATTCTTGTTGATTTGTGCTCTTTTCTTGTATATTCGAACTGTTAATTAGAATTTTCAGTTAGTTTGAGAATTATTAGTGTTCATCATGGTAAATAAATGCATTGTATGCGAAAAATATTGGGGTAAAGGATGTGGTCGCTCATTTCACAAGTACGTAAACAGAAGTCATAGGCGTGGAAAAGGGACAGTAAATCACTTGAGGCCATTCATTAAACGTAACTTGTTTATTTTTTACAATGATTATGTATTTCATGAAATCTATGTATTCTACTAAAACTTATTTAGACTCCATTTATTGTTTATATTGTTTATGTATTCTATCATGAAATATATAAATTTTTTACATTTATTTTCTTCACCAGTCTTCCATCCTTTCAAGGTATTGATAACCAGTGTAGGCAATGAAACAAACATATTTTTTTTTATAAAAGCGTAAATAGTAACATTTATTACAAATATTTCTGTAAAATAATCTATAATTTTGTAAAAGCCCAATGGTAAATTTATTAGTTCCATTTAACAGTTTAAAAAATTCACAATTCTCATTATGAAATTCATTTTTCAATGAATTATATACACGTTTTTATTACTTCCACATCCAGTGGACGTATAGTAATGACAAAAATTTTTTAAAAAAAATTTATTGTACAAATAGGCTTAGAATGTAATGAAACGTCGAGATTTTAAGTTTGAGCATAAAGAAAAATTTCTGTCTGTCTGTCGGTCTGTCTATAAGTTTTTTGTGCGCACGATTACTCTGGAACCACTTAAAATATTGACTTGAAATTTGGTAGACGTATGTATTTTAATGAGATCTGGAACTATGTAAGATGAAAATATAATCATTTTTATCTTATTCCATTGAAGAGTTGGGGGTTAAATTGGGGTAAATAGGTAAATCAAGCAGGTAAGAATCCAAAATTAGTATTTAGTGTATAGAAGAGAAGCTAATGTCTCAAAAAAATTCTTGGCATTGGCAACCCCCATTATTACCCCTACCTCATTATAAAAAAGGGGGTGAAAAAAAATATTGTGTAGTGTAGTGTAGTTATTGTGTAGTGTGTGCACAAGAGCCAAAGGCCGCAAAATATTTTTTTTACTTCATCCATCCCCACTACCACCCCCACCCCATTACCGATGTGGGATATCGTTTTATGTGTTTGTGTGGTAGACGATTTCAAATATTTTGTTATTAAAGTTCCATAAACAATTATTTCCACATACAAAATTTTTTCGTTGTGAGAGACTTGGGTAGTAGATCTGGATGTGGAAGCAGTGATTTCTGGAACAGTGTTTTTTTTACAAATATCCGATTTTGATATTTTTTGGTAAATTTTTAATATGTATTGATTTTTCAATAAATTACAAAAGTTGGTCCCCTAATAATTGATACGCCCATGGAAAGGATTCTACCCTCCTTTCCCCAACCCCCCTAATGCTGCATTCAAACAGTTGTCTATGTAGAACAAAGAAATGATAGGTCTATGTATATATGGTCGAAGTGCGACGACAACCCTCACAGTGGCTTAATAAGTGCTTACTTCGTACATATTGTAAAAGATGGCTCAACTAAGTTCTCTCATTACTTACGCATAGATAGATAATTTTATAGGTTCTATGCATACGTACATACAGTGTTGCATACATTCCCGGCTTCTTGTTTTTGACAAGAGTCCAGTGACATCTGACATTAAGTAGCTAAATCAAAACATTGAAAGAGTATATGTAACACTACATGCAGTATTGCACGTGTCGTCACAGCTAACCTCAAAAATATATATTTCTTAAGATTTAGAGGTATTACGTAACTATTATTAAAATTTCTGCCTGGTTCCTGTACTTTCAACCAAAGTCAAGTTCAACGTAATATGTATGAAGTTTTAAATAGTTTGTCACAATAAAAGAAGATACTTTTGCAGGTTAGGAATCTAACCTATAATTAGCAGTCTATTTTTATTAATCAACAATATTGAAAAATTATTAGCGTGAATTTTTAAATATTTGCTTGGAGCCAGTATGGCTCCAAGCTAAAAATGCCTATACAAACATTAAATATGAGAATAAACGAAAACACCTTAAAATTTGAGGTTATGTTAGTTATGCGATGCACATGCCCAGGTAATTGTAGGACCATATTGCTCGCGCCATCTATTAAAGTAAATAGAAACCATGCACTTACGATGCCATTATTATAATAGGAAAGTGCCGGACCACCTATTTAATACACCGTGGTGTAGACGCAACTCGTACGCAAGGTCACAGAAAACGAGCCATCAAAACTGAAAGGAACCGCCAAAGACTTCGCCTCTGTGCAGTTACTGTATTCTGTGGTTCCACTATAAAATATATTTTACACAAGAAGCGTGTTATTTGGTTTTTAATTTTTTTCACGGAAACCAAAGCTAAAGAGTGCAAGTGTTATATATCCTTGAAATCGGAATTTTTACTGCTTTTCAATGGTTCGATTACAAATTGTAAGTAATCATAAAATAAACAACTTGTTGTGCCAAAACAGCAACAAACGTAATCCGATCTCAACCAAAACCTTTTCAGATCTTCTGGAGCACTAAAGAAACCCTCATGCAAAGTTTCATCCAAATCCGTTTAGTGGCTTCGCCGCTATCGTGCTAACAGACATACACACACACACACACACACACACACACACACACATACACACACACAGACATTTTTCAAAAACAACTTTTTTGGGTTCCTGGGACCTCAAAACGTAAAGATTTGATGTTATCTCAATTTTCGATTTTGGACTAATTGTAGTAACCTCCCACAATTTTATTGTGGGGAGGTTAAAATGCTACTAAGGTTTTCAGTCCAGTATGCAAAAACACAAATAGGTACAAGTTATGAAGGCAGCAGTGTGTCGCTAATATTTGAACTTTACGTAGATTAGGTAATATATTAATTTTGTTTCAAAGTATTATTAAATTATTTTTAACAAGACTACTACAAGACTAATGAAAGTTGCTGTCAGGGTGTTAGCGACTAGGGAATATATGTGAACAATAACACAGGTCTACAAAAAATAGACCTTGTCCTAAGGCTCTGATTTAACTTTGCTGAGGTATTTTGACGCGCTCAAGCCAATTTTGGACGCAAGCAAATTTTCAATATCATCTACCACCCCTTTTATCCCCTAAGGTTCTGATCCAGCTTTTCAGAAGTATTTTGACGCGCTGAAGCAAATTTTTTATCGTGTCGGTTTGCCTCTACCACCCCTTCAATAGTTACGAACAGAAGCGACATTCAGGAACATGGAGAATTTGAATAAAATTTTAATAAGTGAATCATATACCAAATTGGAACCGTGTAAGTCAAGTAGTTTTCAAAATTTTTTTTTTTTTTCGAAATTGTTACGGAGAATTGGAAGGGCTACAATTCATCTGGGGTGTACCTTTTGTAGATGTAAATAAGGCTAAAGCACCATACTTTGACCTGACCTAAACGTAGTTTGTCCGTGTCCATCAATTATCAGGGCACGTTTTACATATGTACTGTTCCATTATCGCAGACGAAACTTTCTTTGAGTCTCTTTATGTTTCCACACCTCTGCGTGTAGAGCAATGCTAAGTGTGGATGGCAAATTCGACACTTCGTATCTCGGACACAAACAATCTTTAATTAAGGATGTCTATAAAAGAACATTTCGAAATTTATAGATACTATCCCATACAGAAAACGAACATGGTTTAACGGCAGATAGAGGACACCGATGGTAATGAGAATCAGCCATGTAATAGCTAGTTTGGCCCCTGTTGCTGAAATACAGGGTGCTTTATGTATTCTTGCCTAGACTTCTTGGTTATTACATTGTAAAGGAATGGAATAATAAGTATATATTTGGCATATATAATAATACACTAGTGATACTGAATATGTACATATATGACACATAAAAAAATCCAGATCCGGACTTGACATCCGGACATTTTTTTGTTCTTCAAGAAAATAATAACCTATATATATATATATATATATATATATATATATATATATATATATATATATATATATATATATATATATATATATATATATATATATATATATATTTTTAATTTTCAATATTAAAATCGAGAAGTACATAAATACTGAACAAAGTGAATTCACTAAGTTTTTTGCCACACTTTTGCCTCCGAAATAAATTCCACTAAATAATGCAATATGAGACTTGGAAAAAATATCGATGGAACTAGCAAAAAAATGCATCCTCAATTAAATTAGATATTTACTGGTTCCAACAATAATTATTATGTTTTAATTACCAATTTTTACGAAGTGAATTAAATAAATAAAAAATACATGTTAGAAGACACCGTATCAAAAATATATTTAATTGCTCTCATTCATTAAAGTCTCCTTAAACACCAGCATAACATACCTCTTAACAACAATAGTGGTAGCAGCAAAGTTACATATCAATAATGCACATAGTAACAAAATAACAAAATTGCAACACAATAATTGCATCAAAAGCAAAAAATTCAGATATTGTCATGCAACGTATTTCCAAATTAGAATTATAATAAAATTTTATGTTCAAAGTGTCCTCCTCAACTTCACTACATTTTCAAGTGTAGTTCACGAAATAACCGATTAATCTTCGTATCACATCTGGACTCTAATTTCGTTGCAGCATTCAACAATCTTTTGAATTAATATTGATCTCTGCAGTTAATGTGCACATTGTAGATCTCACTCTTTAAGTGACAAGAAATAATCTAAAACTAATTAATTTTACGTTTAAAGGCATAGTTTAAAATTGTCATTGTTGATTATAGTGTAAGCCTTACTTCGAAATGACAACTGTTAAAAAAACAAATGATCCGATAACTTTAAACAATAGTTGCTTTTTTCTACCAGTGAATTGAGCTAAAATTAAGAAACTTAACTTATTTGGGCGTTCTATTTGCCTTTTTTTTACCTTAGATTAGCTCAGTCAAATATCTTTCCCCGTGCATATGCCAAGTCCATCGGATTTCATCCTAAACTTTAGAATATTGCCCCGGCTGATTTCAAGATAGCGATTGGTCAAAAGACGTAAATTTTAACAACGCGCATGGGTAACATTTCTGGTCTGTTTTGATAATTTCTTTTGCAAGTTAGTTTAGATAAGAATCTCAAATTTAGGTTTTTACAACACACATTACCGAATCTTTTAGAAAATGTAAGTATCTGAGGTATGTTCTTTCAACATGATGGGGCCCCACCGCATTTCGCCAACCAAATTAGAAACCATTTAAATGAGACATATCCAAACAGATGGATTGGTCGCGAAAGTCCTCGAGTATGACCGACAAGGTCTTCGGATTTCAATTATGTAGATCTTCTTTATGATGTTACTTATAGGGTGAGCTCTACAAGATGGACATTTATTGCAGGGATCAATTAACTCAGAAGATTGTTGAATACCACAAAAAAATTAGAAACAGTCCAGATGTGATAAGTAAATGTACTGAAGTTGAGAAGAACATAAAATATAATTATAAATCTGATTTGTAAACACATTTTATGACAATATGTGAATTTTTTATTTTTGGTACAATTATTCTGTTGATATTCTGTTGTCATCTTGTTACTATATGCATTATTTGTTAATACAGTTATTGTTGCTGTTACTAAGTATGTTACGTTGCAGTATTACTAGTCTTTAATAAATGAGAGAAATGTAATAGATTCTTAATTGTGTGACCTCTAACATTTATTTTTTCATAACCTTATCTTTTTCATAAAAATTAAAACTTAAATATTATAATTATTGCTGAAAAGAAGTAAATGCCTAAACTAGTGGAAGTATTTTTTGCGCGTATCATGCATCGATATTCCGTTATTTAATGGAATTTATTTAGAAGGCGGCAAAAGTGTAACAAAAAAGTAATAAAGCTATTTTGTTCAGTTTTTTATGTACTTTTCCAATTTAATGTTGAAATTAAAAAAAACGTATACAGTTTATTGTTTTCAGTCCCGACCTGATTTTTTTTTGTGTGTGATACAGATACTTCAGGATCACTAGTGTATTAGATGAGCGAAGTATGAATTTATTATTTAATTCTTTTACAAAGTAATAACCAAAAAGAGATTTTGGCAAAAATACATAAAACACCCTGTATTTCAGCAACGAGGGCCCAACTAGCTTTTTCTATGGATGATTATGATTATCCCCGGTGTCCTCTATCAGCCATTAAAATATGTCCGTTTCCTCCTACAGTGCAGATTTTCTACTGCTTTTTAGTGACTTTTATTAAAAAATCACGTACTGGTAATATAATTAGCAATATATATAATTAGCAATATAGGTAATAAACTATATTGAAATCCATATATTTTTTTATATTACGAAAAATTACTCGCTGTTTTTGTTTTTTTTTTAATACATAATATTGATAATGTTTACAATCACTGGGGATTCTAAACTGTTACCAAGCAGAAAAATAGTATTCGCCGAAGATAATAAAATTTCCAATCACGTACAAACAAAACACTGACATAATTGACATAATATTTATCTGAAATGTCCCTTGCTGTGTATCAATTTTTGGTAGGTATATATAGCAAACTATTTTCAAACAAGTTGTCATACGTTCAACCTACATTTGGAAAGCTGTACATATCGATACAAGTATTTATAATTAAAAAATGAGGGTTGCTTTAGTGTTTTTGGTTGTTTTCGTGGTTGGAATTTGGGTAAGTAAAAATAAGTAGTTAAGGCTAAATATATTTAATTTAAATATGATTTGGTTATATTAACCCTCAAGTTTAGGCCATTTGCATAAAGTTTATGCTTACAAACTAAAAATTAAAAACTAGATAGAAACATGCTCTTCCCCTATATATTGAAGTTTTTATATAATTGTTGAACATTCTATAAGATATCTGTCATAATTTTTTGAAACTAAGTAAATTTTCTAAATATAATTTCCATAGTTCTTAATCATTTCCCAATGATACCAGGTTAGTTGGCGAAACGTTCTTCAGTATATTATGCAATATTTCGATTTTCGTAAAATCTTGTCAAAGGTCGCTTCCGCCTTCATGTAATTTTTTTAATTACATTTTTGAATAACTTTTATATTTACCGACTGATTTAACAAAATAGGATACATCCACTAGTTGACATTAATTTAAATGATTACAAAAATCTTGACAAAGGGACAGACAGACGAGCCCTCCGTAGGCTATTGAGAATTCGCTAAGTAATACAATAATATGAATTTTTTTTCTCAAAAAGAGATATTTACGATTTAGGAAAAGTGTCTAATAAATGCAATACCTTCGCTTTTATGATGGTAATGGATCAATAAATATATTTGTTTTAAATCATAAAAAATATATTGTTCAATTATATACAGATCTACTCAAACCCTTGCACCCTGACCCAGCATGGGTCCACGATACCAGAGCGCCGCAGCATTTGTAGGGCTGGGCAGCGGCGGATTTTTTTAAACTGTTTTTTAAATTGTTGAATGGAATTTATTTTTGTTATTTGCATCTCGTTTTTCTAATACCTGAACCAATTTTTTTTAATTTTGCAATAGGCTGGTGAACTTCCTGAAGAAGAGAGGCAGAGGCTAAGACAAATTCATGAAAACTGCCAGGCAAATTCCGCTACACGAGTCGATGAAAGCTTACTAAGACAACTATCCCAAAATGTTGACAACCGAGAGGTTGGTGCTCATATGCTTTGTATGTCTGTCGGCACTGGCCTACAACAACAAAATGGTCAGATCAATATGGACACCGTGAGAAGCAAGATATCTCTCGTTAATAATGACAGATCACAAGTGGACAATTTAGTCACAAGATGTGCTGTGCAAAAGGACTCCTCGGAGAGAACTGCCATTAATATGTGGACATGTCTTGCTGAAAATGGTATCAATTATACTCCTGTACAATAAGAAAAAATTGATATTACGTACAGTAAAATAAATAAACTATTATGAAAAATTAACGTACTCTTTTATTAAGGTTTAATTCAACTGACAATGTTGTGAATTTCAAGATAACTAGGTATATTGTTTACTCGTGGCATAGTTTAGTGTACAAAATCCCAAGCCAAAAAATTTGGTTTTATATTAAATTAAAGCTCTCTCATGAGCTATCTGCGGATTATGAAACTGTTTTTCAATAAAATAAACTCTATAAGTGATGTTTAACTCTAGAAACTGTAGTTATCAAAATAGAACTAGTAGAACCTGCAGTCGGGCTCGGCCGATTGCGAATATACATTTTATTAATATTTTGTTCTAATACGACGCAAGTCCTTTTTATTGTAAATGAAAAAATAACGACATTTCCAAACTACCCTTAAAATCTAATTTCTCTACTATCCAAAGATGTTATCTTAATGAAATTTTTACATCTCTCGTCATCACAAAAAAATGGGAAGTGTACTAAAATTCGAATTTTTCGAAACTGCGTTAAAAATTTACGATAAATGATCTATGTTTATTTAGAAAGTACCCATAAAACTGATTTCTGTTACGAAAAATCCAATTATTCAATACGAAGGTTGTTTACAAGGAGTTGTTTTCATCCGAGAACAAGGGGTTGTAGAATCTCCCAGAATTGACCAAAGTCGAAGCAAAATAAAAATTCGACTTAGGTAAAAAATTCATTTAAGAGCATTTTCGATCATAACATACAAGTCTGAAGGGCTTCAGAGCCATAAACTAGCCCTAAAAGATAGTTATGGGTTCGTTAAGACATTAGGGACAACCAAGTGAAAATTCGAAGAAACATCGAATTTTCACTTAGAAAAATATGATTTGGTCCAGACCCTGAGAGTGAGAGTACATGGTGGTCATGGAAAAATGAACCAAGAATAAAAGTATAATTTTTGATCAAGGAAAAATAAACCATATACTTATTTTAAACTTTTTATATTCCTCCACCAAAGACAATGACCATAGAGATACAGTCATTATATATGTATCATTCGAAAGATTGAATATAAAATTTTAACTATGTAACATGTCAAAAAGGGTAAAATCGACAAATATGGCGAAGGCGCGTAGCGTCTATAGGCAAATATTGGCAAAAAATCAGTGGAAATGGACAAGGTCGATTTCTCACATAAAACAAGTTTGGATTCACCCAGTGATACATAATTTGGACGAGTGCGTTGGATGGTCAATACAAAGCGATGGTAGGAAAGCCAAATGCAGAGCTTTCCAAATAATAAAGTTATAGAGAAAACCACCTTGTGCATAAATGACTCAAAAATTCATTTTGCCAAACAGTCGCTCGGAGGTGAGTCGGTGTCAATTTCCCTATATTGAACCTGCATGGGGACTGGTACCTTGTAAGACTGGCCGAAAGTTAGTAAACTTGTGTATTAGTCGAACTCCTTTCTGTGAATGAAAAATCACGTTAAATAGATCATAAGCGATCCAACATTTTTTAGTAAAATATTTTTGCTCGTATTTTTGTATTATTTTCAGTCAGCCATAATTACCATAATTAAAAAATGTATGCATTTTTTTAAAAGGCTTGCATTGAATTCTGGGGAAGTTGATTGAATCTTTTCTAAGGAATCGATTGTTGGCGCACGCTCTCATTTGTATAATTAAAATTAACTTGCCTTAGTTGGGGAGGCGTGATTCTTTTACATTATATTGTTTTGCAGAATCTAACTATATTGTTTTAAACCAGTTAAATAATTGGTATTCTTTGAACTAATTACAGCTTATTGATATCGGGACTTGTTGCTAGTCTTAATACATTGAGTTTTCGTTTGGAGGACCGAAACAACTGAGTTAATTGGAATTCCATGATTCCGCAAGTCTGAAACTCAGTATTCTGGTCGCCTTACGGGATTTTTTTTGCGATTTTTCAGGAATCATTAAGCATAGAATCCGATATTAATCCCGTCGGAGAGAAATCTTCGATACTGATTTTTTTTTGCAAAAATCATTAAAATCCTAAGGCGTTAAACCCATTATTCACGTCAAGTTTTAATCCCGTCGGAGAGAAATCTTCAATATCGAGTTTCTTTATGCAAAAATTTCAAAACTTCCTGGGCGTAAATTGGGCCTGGGCCTTATTATCAGTAAATAAATGGAATCACGTCCTGAGAGAGCGTCGTTGATGATCTGATGTAGTGCAGCCTTGACCTACTACTCGTCTATCGAGTCATGTCTTATCTTGAACCCGCTTGGCAGTAGAAGAACGGGGCAGAACGCGGCTGGCGCCGTTCTGAAAATAAAATGGTGCCACGTCATATTGACGCTCGGTGAGTTCTTCTACAAAGGCACCGGGTAACGATTGAAGTTTTATTCGAGCCGAATGGCTAATTTTTATTTTTTAATAAAATTCTTGAAAACTGAAGAAAACATAATAAAATAAACGAATATATCCAACGATAGCGCGAAAGCGAATCGAAATCGTATTATCTTTTTTAAGTCATATGTCGTTAGTATGTTTGTAAGATCTGTAAAGCCTCATATAGCTATTATCTAAAAAGTTTCATGTAAGTTATACATTGCCTTAAAAGGACATATGAAAGTGTTTAGTCATGAATGACATTCACCCGTTGGAGCTCATAAGGCTAGCCGCAGATGAATCGAATTTCTTTTGATATTATGTTATTACAGTCAATTCCACTTCTTTCAACCCCAAAACCAAAATTGCTAAACATGTTTTCTAGAGAATTATTTCAGTCTTTTGTATCAGTCGAATGATACCATCACTGTCACTACTGGATATGGTTGTGAATAAACATGCACTATGGATGTATTCCTACTTGCCATGTTTGCGATGCAGATCTGATTTATTTTATTTTAAACTTAGGCATATTACAAATCACTATGCAATGTACAAATTAAGCTTTAATTAATACAATAATATATTCCTGTTATTTGTAGCTTTATTTTATTTCTTGACTTACTTTAAGTTGAATACCTCGTGCAACAATGTGTGCTTGATCGGCCACCGAATTTATAGGGCTTCATAAAGTTCCTTAAATCTGTTCAGGGTTCCGGTTGCAGCACGACAACTAACGAGTTAATTTTATAAAGTGATTACAATTTAAGACATATTATATCAGTGTACATTACCAATGAAGGCAGAGACATTGGTAAAAAGCGGATAGCAATCTGCAATAACAATTACATTTTAGTTGTATCCTTCAAGTATGGACAAATGTCTTTTTGCATTACTGTTCAAATAGGTATTCGAAATCAGCCATGCCCGACTACAACTTTTCGCAAAAGTACAGTAATAGCATTTTAATGTAACTTTGATATATCACCTAATTTAAGTTCGTACAAATCTGAGAAGTTGAATGTATATTACTTTCGATATCTCGTAGATCTACGTATTTTTGTAGGCTTTAGAGAAACCTCAGTAATCCGTTGTTCCAAAATTGTAATAAAACATGATTTATACACTACTCACTGTATTCTACATTCGGTAAAAATTTGAAATAAAAATTTTAAGTGTAACGGATTTTAACGCCCTTTATACTTATTATTCGCAGTACGCAATACTCAACTGCAATTTTATTCGTTATAAACATTTTAATAATATTTGAATGTAAAATTGATTTGTCTATGTGAAATTCTTTCGAACTAGAGAGACACACAGCATATTGCAGTTTTCATATCTTACATATCTTCGTATTTTTGTTTGCTTAATTAAAAACGTTACGAACATTTTGCTCTAATATTTCTACACACATTTCTACAAAAAAAAAGTTGTGTCCTAAGGTTCTGATCTAATTTTGCTGAAGTATTTTGATGCGCTGAAGCCAAATTTGGACACAGAATTTTTTTTATCGTGCCAGTTTCCCTCTATCATCCTCTAAAAATTTCCTTCGTGTCTAAAATTGGTTTCAGCGCATACAAGTACTTCAGAAATGTTAGGCCAGAACCTTAGGACAAGACCTTTTTTGTCTTTTCCCAACAAGCAAAATTTAAATGTTATGCAACTATCTTGTTTTATTGCAATTTTATAAACGTAAAAAATACAAATAAAACAAAATTGTTGTAGAAATGACAATTACAAAACAAATTTGTTTATTGGGTTCTTAGGAAATGAAAGGGAGTAGTGGAGAGAAGCTAAGAAGATAGAAAAAATATTTATGTCCAAAATCGACTTCAGCGCGTCAAAATACTTCAGAAGATCAGACTTTTAGGACAAGACTTTTTTTTCGTAGACATGTACAGTTTTAGAGCAAAATGTTACTAACGTTTTTAATTAGGCACACAAAAATACGAAGATATGCAAGATATGGAAACTGCAATATACTGTGTGTTTCTCAATTTTGAACGAACCTCTCTTAGACAAATTAATTTTACTTTCAAATATTATTAAGGTGTTTATAAGTAATAAAATTGAAATCGAGTAACTCTTGAAAGACAACTTAGAACCGCAGTACCCTATATTCACTGCAGATTCCTACTCGCTTTTCACCAATGTGTCTGCCTTCATTGATAAAGTACACTTTGTCTGATATAATGTGCCATAAATTACAATCACTTCATAAGACTAAATCGTTAGTTTCCATGCCACAATCGGGATCCTAAACAGACGTAAGTAACTTTTTGAAGTCCTATAGGATCAGTTACCGATCCAGCACACATGTGTGTGTCCTCGTACAAAGTATTAAACTTAAAGTAAGTCAAGAGATAAAACAAGGACACAAATAACAGGAATGTATTATTTTAGTGATTAAAGTGTCATTTGTATACAGCACAGTGATTTGTAAAATGCCTAATTTAGGTCTGAAACAAATCTGATCTGCATATCAAGCATGGCAAGGCTGTCTAATCACAACTACATCGAATAGTGACAGTGATTTTGGAATTGTAGATAGATACCAAAATTTCGTCTCGTTGGCCGACATGACGTTTTTGGATATTGGAAGCTTTAGATTTTAAGCGTAGTTTGAAAAAGTCGTTATTTTTTCATTTTGGTCGCTTTTGCTACGTTATGTAACAAATACAGTGACAGCGCTTAAAAAGGAGTTGTGTAGTATTAGAGCAGAATGTTAAATAAAAGATATTCGCAATAGGTCATGCCCGACTGCAACTTCTTCTAGTTCTAATCTGATAACTATTGTTCCTAAAGTAAAAGATCACTTTCAGAGTTTATTTTATTACAAAACAATTTCATGATCCGAAGATAATTGATGACAGATCTTCAATTTAATATAGACCCAATTATTTTTCTTGGGTTTTTGTACACTAAGCTATCTCATGAATATATAATATATCTGGTTATTTTGGAATTCGTAACATTGTCAGTTGAATTAAACCTTAATAAAAGAGTAAATTACTTTTTCATAATAGTTTATTTACTTTACTGCACGTAAGATCAATTTTTGCTTATTGTACAGGAGTATAATTGATACCATTTTGAGCAAGACAGATCCACATGTTAATGGCAGTTCTCTCCGGCGTCTCCTTTTGCACAGCACATCTCGTGACTATGTTGTCCACTTGTGATCTGTCACTATTAACGAGGGATATCCTGTTTCTCACGGTGTCCATATTGATCTGTCCATTTTGTTGTTGGAGGCCAGCGCCGACAGACATACAAAGTATATGAGCTCCAACATTTCGGTTGTCAACGTTTTGGGATAGTTGTTTTAGTAAGTTTTCATCGGCACGTGTAGCGGAATTCGCCTGGCAGTTGTCATAAATTTGTCTTAGCCTCTGTCTTTCATCTTCAGGTAGTTCACCAGCCTATTGCAAAATAAAAATAATTAAGTTCAGGCATTAAAAAACTAGGCGTAAAACGTAGTAAAAAAATAATCTCCATTTTATCAATCAATATTATTTTAAAGAATCACTGCTCTTCAGCCATTCTGTTGCAAAGACGAGATGCCCTAGTGCCGTGGAAACTCGGCTGGATCAGAGTGCGAGTGTCCGAGGAGACTTGTGTATGAAAAGGGCAGTAAATTTAACATAACGTTTTAAAAATATATTTATTTATTCACCTACTAAGAAATAAGTTTTGCTTCAAAAAAATACCTCTCATTTAAGATACAAAGTTTGGGATGTCTCTAATATTGTTAATTTTAAGCTTCAGTATCATTGATATTAGTAAATTCGCTTTCACTGACAATCACATCTCAAGCCTAAATGGTTATGAAGTGAGTCTTTATTTTATGGTGTTAAAATTGTTATATCCTTTCAATTTTGAAACGGAAAATCATAAATGTTTTTTGAAAATTTACGGTATAATATCCATATCATGAAACTGTACAGACTTGATCTACGTTCTACCGGAGCAGTTTTGTATAACAAACTGTCTAAGTTAATTCAAGAACTCACTTAAAACTTTTTATGCACGTCTTAAAATTACTTTATTGCAAAGTTATCTCAATTTTATTGATCCATTTAATTATTATTATCAATATTATTAGACGTCATTATCATTTGCTTTCATTTTGTAATATCTTAAGCGATATTTTGACTTCCTACGTAATCGATAAATGAATACATTTAAAATTTTAGTCTTAATATCTTCTTAGTGTTTAAAACTGTTGCGGGCACTCTGCTAATAGTCTTTTTATCACGGACAATAATGAATATAAAATAGAAGAAAATAGGAATCTTTGGTATAAAACGATTCGTATGATTTAAAAAGTTGGTATTTCTAATTAGACAGTGAATGTACATTTTATTATTATTATACTTTTCGCAGAAACGAAGATATTATATTTGCCAAGCACTTTTCTAAAATCGTAAATATCGCTAGTTAAGAAAAAATTTTCATATGATTGTGTTAGTCATCGAATTCTAAATTGTTTTCAAACTGTCCGTCTGTCTGTATGTCCGTCACTTGTAAACCCTATAACTTAAGACAGAAGTTATCGACCGGATTGAAATTCAGACGGTCAGTTAATGCTGACACTGTTCTTTAAAAAAATTAATGGATAACTATAGAAGTTATTAAACATTTTGATAAAAATATAACGTAAAAGCGTATGCGACATTTGATTAGGGTTTACAAAAATCAAGACACTGTGTAGTGTATTTCGCCAACTAAGCTGGCATCATCAGGGGGTGATTAAAAAATATATATGTTTATATTTAATTCCAAAAGATGCCAAGGGTACTTTAAGCAATATCAAACAATTATATTGATACTTCAATATAACGGCGAAGAGCATATTTATATCCAGTTATAATTTATTTTTATTTGCAATCACGATTTTTATGCACGTCTAAGATAAGAGTGGATGTTATCATGCATTGAAATCAAACATATTTAGCCATCACTAGTTATTTTTACTTACCCAAATTCCAACCACAAAAACAACCAAAAACACTAAAGCAACCCTCATTTTTAAGTTATATATACTTATATAATATATATTGTAGTGGTTTCTAAATAAACGTTGAACGTATGATATTGTGTCTGAGAATAATTTCTTATATATACCATTCGAAAACTGATACAGAACAATAAGTATTATGTCAATTATGTCATTGTTTTGTTTGTACGGGATTAGAAATTTTACTATCTTCCGTGAATACTATTTTTTTTGCTAGGCCTCGGTTTATGATCCGTATTGGTTGTATAAACATTATCAATATTACATAATAAACAACCAAAAACAAGAATTAATTTCTTGAAATAATTAGAAATTATAGCAAAATATATTGATTTCAATAAATATTATTGCAAATGGTACCACACGATTTATTTTCTTTGGTACGTCATTTTTGAATGAAAGTCACTGAACAACAGTAAAAAGTATATACTGTAAGACAATATACATGCATATACAATAAATATATTCATGTTTCAAAGTATTCTTTTATAGACATCATGCATAGAAGTTATTTTGTATTCCGGGATCTGAGGTGTTGAATTAGTCAACCACCATAGCCCTATGCACAGAAGTGTAGAAACAGGGATAAACTCGGGTAAAGTAGTTCTGCAAAAATGGAATACTACATACGTATAAGGCGTCTCTAAATTTCATGTACGCAGACAGACAAACTCTGTATAGGTCGGTCAATATATGACTCTTTAAATGAATTTATTTCTTCACCAATTTATTCCAGTGAGGATATATAACACTTCAAATTCTCCGCAACAATTTTGAGAAAAATTAATATTCTGGAAACTCTTTAACTTTCAAGATACCAATTTGGTAAATAATTCACTTGTTGAAATTTTACTGAATTTTGCATGCTCCCGAATGCCATTTTTGTTCCAGAATTTCTTTAAATTACAATGGGGAAATAATTTTATCAGCATATTGGTTAAACCACTCAAACGATGGAATCGAAATATTCAAGTCGTTGCTGAATAAAGAATTGAGAGACTTTTTAAACGATGCGATATATTACATGACCACGCTTTCTATTTAAAAACCAAAGCTGATTGTGTCTTCAGCGTAGTTTTTGCAAATTCGAGCTTCAGTTGTGTGTATGAACCGGTAAGCTCTGTATCACTTGATCCAGTTTTTCTCTGATGTATCTGCCTTGGCTATCTAAAAATTTAAAATAGCTTAAAATATGTACATCTGCACAGCATTTGTGTATTCTTGTATTTATTAGATTTAATTATATACAAAATCTGTTCATAACACACTATAATCGAAAAAGAAATGTCTGTATCTGCATGTGCGCGCGCGTGCTTGTTTACATATGTGTGCAGACTATTTTTTGTAAATATGATAACTTCCATTAGACTTTAAATCTTTACTTCAGCTTTAAAAAATACGTAATATAGCATGGTAAAATACTGCTTATTAATACTCCTTATTGAAACTGGGCTATATGTGGTATATAGGGTGATCACCAAAGCCGAGTTAACTCTTATGCTTTATATAAATTCCGTTTTATAAAAAATAGTTTTAAAGCAAATTGTCACCAAGGTTTTTGATTAAAACACAAAAATAAAAAGATTTACATTATATTCAAACTGTAATATAAAATGTGTCTCATGTTTGAACGAACTTTAAGTATATTACGTGATTTATCAATTTTTTCAAATTATATTATGTTGCTTTAACAAGACTATAATGAAATGCATCAAAGTTGCAGCCAAACGTTGCCTACAGTGAATATTTATTTAACACGATAACGTCATTTAAATTTAAAATTTTTGTTTTAAATTTTGACCATATGGTAAATATCATGGTAGAATTATATTCATTGAAATTGAATGATATCGTCATATAGAGTAGCTGCAGTAAACAGTGCAAACTGTTGTTTCACATAAATTATGTTTTATTACATGGTTAGAGAAAAATGCTACTAAGGTTATCAGACCAATACGCAAAAATGCAAATAGGTATAAGTTATCAAAGCTACAGTGTATCGCTAATATTTGGACTTTACGTAGATTAAGTAGTATTATAATTTTGTTTTAAAGTACGATTAAAGTATTTTTAACAAGACTATTACGAGATTACGATGAAAGTTGCCGTCATGTGTTATCAACTAGAGGATATATTTGAACAATAACACATGTCTACAAAAAAAAGGCCTAAACTTTTCTGTAGCATTTTCACGCGATGAAACGCATACAAATTTTCTATCATGTCAACTTCCATCTACTACCCCCTTTAACCTCTAAAAAGGGCAACCAAAGTCTTGTCCTAGGGTTTTGATCTAGCTTTTCTGAAGTACTTTGACGCGCTGAAGCAAATTTTTTTATCGTGTCAGTTTCTCTCTATCACCCCCTTAGTAGTTTAAGCAAATTATTTTCCATGCAATTTAAACAAATTCTGGAACAAAAGCGACATTCAGGACCATGGAAAAGTTGAATATAATTTTAATAAGTGAATCATATACCAAACTGGAACAGTGTAAGTCAAGCAGTTTTCAAATTTTTATTTTTTTTTTTTCGATTTTTTTACAGAGAAATGGATGGGCTACAATTCGTAACTTGTGTAGCTGTAAATCAGGCTAAATCGCCATACTTTGACCTGACCTAAACGTAGTTTGTCTGTGTCCACCAATTATCAAGGCACGTTTTACCTATGTACTGTTCCATTACCGCAGAGGAAACTTTCTTTGAGTCTCTTTATGTTTCTCTTTGCGTGTAGAGCAATGCGATGAGTGGATGGCAAATTAGACACTTCGTATCTCGGATACAGACATTCTTTAATTGAGAGCGTCTATAAAAGAACACTTCGAAATTTAAAGATACGATCCTATACAGGGTATTCCACCAGAAAACGGACATGATTAAACGGCAGATAGAGGATAGGGTAATGAGAATCAGCCATGAAATAGCTAGTTTGGCCCCCATTGCTGAAATATAAGGTGCTTTATGTATTCTTGCCAAGAGTTCTTTGGCTATTACTTCGTAAAGGAATGGAATAATAAGTTCATATTTATTGCATACAATACACTTGTGATCCTGAATATGTAAAATGTATATATATGACATATAAAAAAATCCAGGACCTGACTTGAAAGTAAATTGTTTTTTTGTTCTTCAAGAAAACAATGCCCTGTATATATATTTTTTTAAGTTTTATATTAAATTCGAAGAGTACATAAAAACCTAACAAAGCGAATTCATTGATTTTTTTACCACACTTTTGCGGCCTCCGAAATAAATTCCACTAAATAATGCAATATGAGACTTGGAAAAAATATCGATGGAAATAGCAAAAAATGCATCATCAATTAAATTAGGCATTTGCTGTTCCCAACAATAATTATTATGTTTTAATTACCAATTTTTACGAGGTGGATAAAATAAATAAAAAATACACGTTAGAAGAGACTGTATCAAAAATATATTTAATTCCTCTCATTTATTAAAGACTTCTAAAACAGCAGCATAACATACCTATTAACAACAATAACGGTAGCAGCAAAGTTGCATATCAATAATGCACATAGTAACAAAATAACAACAAAATTTCAACATAATAATTTCACCAAAACCAAAAAATTCAGATATTGTCATGCAACGTATTTGCAAATTAGAATTATAATTTAACTTAATTTTCAAAATGTCCTACTCAACTTCAGTACATTTGCTAGTGCAGTTCACGAAATGACCGATTAATCTTCTTATCACATGTCGACTGTTTCTAAATTCGTTGCAGCATCCAACAATCTTTTGAGTTAATATTAATCTCTGCAGTGTATGTGCACATTGTAGATCTCACTCTTTAAGTGACCACACAAGAAATAATCTAAAACTAATTAATTTTACGTTTAAAGGCATAGTTTAAAATTGTCATTGTTGATTATAGCGTAAGCCTTACTTCGAAATGACAATCGTTGGGCGTTCTATTTGACTTTTTTTTACCTTAGATTAGCTCAGTCAAATATCTTTCCCCGTGCATATGCCAAATCCACCAGATTTCATCCTAAACTTTGAAATATTGCCCAAGTTGATTTCAAGATAAGCGATTGGTCAAAATACGTAAATTATAACAACGCGCATGGTTCACATTTCTGGTCTGTTTTGATAATTTCTTTTACAGGTTAGTTTAAATTTAGGTTTTTACAACACACGTTATAGAATCAACAACACACGTTACCGAATCTTTTAGAAAATGTAAGTATCTGAGGCATGTTCTTTCAACATGATGGGGCCCACCGCATTTCGCCAAACAAATTAGAAACCATTTAAATGAGACATATCCAAACAGATGGATTGATCGCGAAAGTCCTCGAGTATGACCGACAAGGTCTTCGGATTTCAATTATGTAGATATTTTTTATGATGTTACTTATAGGGTGAGCTCTACAAGGTGG
The DNA here is from genome assembly GCA_936432065.2 of Rutpela maculata. Taxonomy (NCBI): domain Eukaryota; kingdom Metazoa; phylum Arthropoda; class Insecta; order Coleoptera; family Cerambycidae; genus Rutpela; species Rutpela maculata. The sequence continues at coordinate 320,594,868 of OW386285.2, read as the reverse complement.
ACATTGATTGCAGGGATCAATTAGCTCAAAGGATTGTTGAATACCACAAAGAAATTAGAAACAGTCCAGATGTGATAAGTAAATGTACTGAAGTTGACAAGAACATTTTGAACATAAAATATAATTATAATTCTGATTTGTAAACACATTTTATGACAATATGTGAATTTTTTATTTTTGGTACAATTATTCTGTTGATATTCTGTTGTCATCTTGTTACTATATGCATTATTGATATGCAACTTTGTTAATATAGTTATTGTTGTTGTTACTAAGTATGTTACGTTGCTGTATTACTAGTCTTTAATAAATGAGAGAAATGGAATAGATTCTTGATTGTTTGTCCTCTAACATTTATTTTTTTATAACCTTATCTTTTTCATAAAAATTAAAACCTAAGTATTACAATTATTGCTGAAAAGAAGTAAATGCCTAAACTAGTGGAAGTATTTTTTGCGCGTATCATGCATCGATAATCCAGTATTTAATGGAATTTATTTAGAAGGCGGCAAAAGTGTAGCAAAAAAAGTAATGAAGCCGTTTTGTTCAGTTTTTTATGTACTTTTCCAATTTAATGTTGAAATTAAAAAAAACGTATACAGTTTATTGTTTTCTTTTTTTTTAAAGTCCCGACCTGGATTTTTTTTGTGTGTGATACAGATACTTCAGGATCACTAGTGTATTGGATGTGCGAAGTATGAACTTATTATTTCATTCTTTTACAAAGTAATAACCAAAAAGAGATTTTGGCAAAAATACATAAAACACCCTCTATTTCAGCAACGAGCTTCTTCTATTGATGATTCTGATTATCCCCGGTGTCCTCTATCAGCCATTAAAATATGTCCGTTTCCTCCTAGAGTGCAGATTTTCTGCTGCTTTTTAGTGACTTTTATTCAAAAATCACGTACTGGTAATATAATTAGCAATATAGATAATAGACTGTATTGAAATCCATATATTTTGTTACAATATCCGATTATTACGAAAAGTTACTCGCTTGTTTTTGTTTTTTTTTAATACATAATATTGATAATGGTTACAATCACTGGGGATTCTAAACTGTTACCAAGCAGAAAAATAGTATTCGTCGAAGATAGTAAAATTTCCAATCACGTACAAACAAAACACTGACATAATTGACATAATATTTATCTGAAATGTCCCTTGCTGTGTATCAATTTTTGGTAGGTATATATAGCAAACTATTTTCAAACAAGTTGTCATACGTTCAACGTACATTTGGAAAGCTGTACATATCGATACAAGTATTTATAACTAAATAATGAGGGTTGCTTTAGTGTTTTTGGTTGTTTTCGTGGTTGGAATTTGGGTAAGTAAAAATAAGTAGTTAAGGCTAAATATATTTAATTTAAAAATGATTTGGTTATATTAACCCTTAAGTTTAGGCCATTTGCATAAAGTTTATGCTTACAAACTAAAAATTAAAAACTAGATAGAAACATGCTCTTCCCCTATATATTGAAGTTTTATATAATTGTTGAACATTCTATAAGATATCTGTCATAATTTTTTGAAACTAAGTAAATTTTCTAAATATAATTTCCATAGTTCTTAATCATTTCCCAATGATACCAGGTTAGTTGGCGAAACGTTCTTCAGTATATTATGCAATATTTCGATTTTCGTAAAATCTTGTCAAAGGTCGCTTCCGCCTTCATGTAATTTTTTTAATTACATTTTTGAATAACTTTTATATTTACCGACTGATTTAACAAAATAGGATACATCCACTAGTTGACATTAATTTAAATGATTACAAAAATCTTGACAAAGGGACAGACAGACGAGCCCTCCGTAGGCTATTGAGAATTCGCTAAGTAATACAATAATATGAATTTTTTTTCTCAAAAAGAGATATTTACGATTTAGGAAAAGTGTCTAATAAATGCAATACCTTCGCTTTTATGATGGTAATGGATCAATAAATATATTTGTTTTAAATCATAAAAAATATATTGTTCAATTATATACAGATCTACTCAAACCCCTTGCACCCTGACCCAGCATGGGTCCGCGATACCAGAGCGCCGCAGCATTTGTAGGGCTGGGCAGCGGCGGATTTTTTTAAACTGTTTTTTAAATTGTTGAATGGAATTTATTTTTGTTATTTGCATCTCGTTTTTCTAATACCTGAACCAATTTTTTTTAATTTTGCAATAGGCTGGTGAACTTCCTGAAGAAGAGAGGCAGAGGCTAAGACAAATTCATGAAAACTGCCAGGCAAATTCCGCTACACGAGTCGATGAAAGCTTACTAAGACAACTATCCCAAAATGTTGACAACCGAGAGGTTGGTGCTCATATGCTTTGTATGTCTGTCGGCGCTGGCCTACAACAACAAAATGGTCATATCAATATGGACACCGTGAGAAGCAAGATATCTCTCGTTAATAATGACAGATCACAAGTGGACAATTTAGTCACAAGATGTGCTGTGCAAAAGGACTCCTCGGAGAGAACTGCCATTAATATGTGGACATGTCTTGCTGAAAATGGTATCAATTATACTCCTGTACAATAAGAAAAAAATGATATTACGTACAGTAAAGTAAATAAACTATTATGAATAATGAAATTACTCTTTTATTAAGGTTTAATTCAACTGACAATGTTGTGAATTTCAAGATAACTAGGTATATTGTTTACTGTGGCATAGTTTAGTGTACAAAATCACAAGCCAAAAAATTTGGTTTTATATTAAATTAAAGCTCTCTCATGAGCTATTTGCGGATTATGAAACTGTTTTTCAATAAAATAAACTCTATAAGTGATGTTTAACTGTAGTTATCAAAATAGAACTAGTAGAACCTGCAGTCGGGCTCGGACGATTGCGAATATACATTTTATTATTATTTTGTTCTAATACGACGCAAGTCCATTTTATTTTAAATGAAAAAATAACGACTTTTCCAAACTACCCTTAAAATTTAATGTTTCTACTATCCAAAGACGTTATCGTAATGAAATTTTTACATCTCTCGTCATCACAAAAAATGGGAAGTGTACTAAAATTCGAATTTTTCGAAATTGCGTTAAAAATTTACTATAAAAGATCTGTGTTTATTTAGAACTGATTTTTGTTACGAAAAATCCAATTATTCAATACGAAGGTTGTTTACGAGGAGTTGTTTTTATCCGGGAACAAGGGGTTGTAATATCTCCCAGAATTGACCAAAGTCGAAGCAAAATAAAAATTCGACATAGGTAAAAAATTCATTTAAGAGCATTTTCGATCATAACATACAAGTCTGAAGAGCTTCAGAGCCATAAACTAGCCCTAAAAGATAGTTATGGGTTCGTTAAGACATTAGGGACAACCAAGTGAAAATTCGAAGAAACATCGAATTTTCACTTAGAAAAATATGATTTGGTCCAGACCCTGAGCGTGAAAGTACATGGTGGTCATGGAAAAATGAACCAAGAATAAAAGTATAATTTTTGATCAAGGAAAAATAAACCATATACTTATTTTAAACTTTTTATATTCCCCCACCAAAGACAATGACCATAGAGATACAGTCATTATATATATATATCATTCGAAAGATTGAATATAAAATTTTAACTATGTAACATATCAAAAAGGGTAAAATCGACAAATATGGCGAAGGCGCGTAGCGTCTATAGGCAAATATTGGCAAAAAATCAGTGAAAATGGACAAGGCCGATTTCTCACATAAAACAAGTTTGGATTCACCCAGCGACGAGTACGTTGGATGGTCAATACAAAGCGATAGTAGGAAAGCCAAATGCAGGGCTTTCCAAATAATAAAGTTATAGAGAAAACCGCCTAGTGCATAAATGACTCAAAAATTCATTTTGCTCGGAGGCGAGTCGGTGTCAATTTCCCTATATTGAATCTGCATGGGGACTAGTACCCCGTAAGACTGGCCGAAAGTTAGTAAACTTGTGTATTAGTCGAACTCCTTTCTGTGAATGAAAAATCATGTTTAATTGAACTTTTAAACTAATCATAAGCGATCCAAAATTTTTTAGTAAAATATTTTTGTATTATTTTCAGTCAGCCATAATTACCATAATTAAAAAAAATATACATTTTTTTAAAAGGCTTGCATTAAATTCTGTTGAATGAATCTTTTCTACGGAATCGACTGTTGGCGCACACTCTCATTTGTATAATTAAAATTAACCTGCCTTGGGGGCGTGATTCTTTCACATTATATCGTTTTGCAGAATCTAACTATATTGTTTTAAACCAGTTAAATAAATAGTAGTCTTTGAACTAATTACAGCTTATTGATATCGGGACTTGTTACTAGTCTTAATCCATTGAGTTTTCGTTTGGAAGACCGAAACAACTGAGTTAATTGGAATTCCATGATTCCGCAAGACTGAAACTCAGTATTCTGGTCGCCTTACGAGATTTTTTATGCGATTTTTCAGGAATCATTAAATGAAGAATCCGTTATTAATCCCGTCGGAGAGAAATCTTCGATACTGATTTTTTTTTGTAAAAATCACTAAAACCGTAAGGCGTTAAACCCATTATTCACGTCAAGTTTTAATCCCGTCGGAGAGAAATCTTCGATATCGAGTTTTTTATGCAAATATTTTAAAACTTCCTGGGCGTAAAACCCCTTATTATCAGTAAATAAATGGAATCACGTCCTGAGAGAGCGTCGGTGATGATCTGATGTAGTGCAGCGTTGATCTACTACTCGTCTATCGAGTTATATCTTATCTCGAACCCGCTTAGCAGTAGAAGAACGGGGCAGAACGCGGCTGGCGCCGTTCTGAAAATAAAATGGTGCCGCGTCAAGTTGACGCTCGGAAGTGAGTTCTTCTACAAAGGCACCGGGTAATGATTGAGCAAAGGTTTATTCGAGCCGAATGGCTAATTTTTATTTTTTAATAAAATTCTTGAAAACTGAAGAAAGCATAATAAAATAAACGAATATATCCAACGATAGCTCGAAAGCGAATCGAAATCGTATTATCTTTTTTAAGTCATATGTCGTTAGTATGTTTGTAGGATATGTAAAGCCTCATATAGCTATTGCCTAAAAAGTTTCATGTAAGTTATACATTGCCTTAAAAGAACATATGAAAGTTTTTTGTCGAATTTCTTTTGGTATATGTTATTACAGTCAATTCCATTTCTTTCAACCCCAAAACCAGAATTGCTCAACATGTCTTCTAGCGAGTTATTTGAGTCTTTTTGTGTCAGTCTATGGATGTATTCCTACTTGCCATGTTTGCGATGCAGATCTGATTTATTTTATTTTAAACTTAGGCATATTACAAATCACTATGCAATGTACAAATTAAACTTTAATTAATACAATAATATATTCCTGTTATTTGTAGCTTTATTTTATTTCTTGACTTACTTTAAGTTGAATACCTCTTGCGACAATGTGTGCTTGATCGGCCACCGAATTTATAGGGCTTCATAAAGTTCCTTAAATCTGTTCAGGGTACCGGTTGCAGCACGACAACTAACGAGTTAATTTTATCAAGTCATTACAATTTAAGACATATTATATCAGTGTACATTACCAATGAAGGCAAAGACATTGGTAAAAAGTGGATAGCAATCTGCAATAACAATTACATTTTAGTTGTATCCTTCAAGTATGGACAAATGTCTTTTTGCTTTATTGTTCAAATAGGTATTCGAAATCAGCCATGCCCGACTACAACGTTTCGCAAAAGTACAGTAATAGCATTTTAATGTAACTTTGATATATCACCTAATTTAAGTTCGTACAAATCTGAGAAGTTGAATGTATATTACTTTCGATATCTCGTAGATCTACGTATTTTTGTAGGCTTTAGAGAAACCTCAGTAATCCGTTGTTCCAAAATTGTAATAAAACATGATTTATACAATACTCACTGTATTCTACATTCGGTAAAAATTTTAAGTCTAACGGATTTTAACGCCTTTAATAAGTATTCGCAGTACGCAATACTCAACTGCAATTTTATTCGTTATAAACATTTTAATAATATTTGAATGTAAAATTGATTTGTCTATGTGAAATTATTTCGAACTTGAGAGACACACAGCATATTGCAGTTTTCATATCTTACATATCTTCGTATTTTTGTTTGCTTAATTAAAAACGTTACGAACATTTTGCTCTAATATTACACATTTCTACAAAAAAAAAGTTGTGTCCTAAGGTTCTGATCTAATTTTGCTGAAGTATTTTGATGCGCTGAAGCCAATTTTGGACACAGAATTTTATTTATCGTGCCAGTTTCCCTCTATCATCCTCTAAAAATTTCCTTCGTGTCTAAAATTGGTTTCAGCGCATCCAAATACTTCAGAAAAGTTAGGCCAGAACCTTAGGACAAGACCTTTTTTGTCTTTTCCCAACAAGCAAAATTTAAATGTTATGCAACTATCTTGTTTTATTGCAATTTTATAAACGTAAAAAATACAAATAAAACAAAATTGTTGTAGAAATGACAATTACAAAACAAATTTGTTTATTGGGTTCTTAGGGAATGAAAGGGAGTAGTGGAGAGAAGCTAAGAAGATAGAAAAAATATTTATGTCCAAAATCGACTTCAGCGCGTCAAAATACTTCAGAAGATCAGACATTTAGGACAAGACTTTTTTTTCGTAGACATGTACAGTTTTAGAGCAAAATGTTACTAACGTTTTTAATTAGGCACACAAAAATACGAAGATATGCAAGATAGGGAAACTGCAATATACTGTGTGTTTCTCAAGTTCGAACGAACCTCTCTTAGACAAATTAATTTTACTTTCAAATATTATTAAGGTGTTTATAAGGAATAAAATTGAAATCGACTAACTCTTGAAAGAAAACTTAGAACCGCAGTACCCTATATTCATTGCAGATTCCTACTCACTTTTCACCAATGTGTCTTCCTCCATTGATAAAGTACACTTTGTCTGATATAATGTGCCATAAATTACAATCACTTCATAAGACTAAATCGTTAGTTTCCATGCCACAATCGTGATCCTGAACACACGTAAGAAACTTTTTGAACTCCTATAGGATCAGTTACCGATCCAGTACACATGTGTGTGTCCTCGTACAAACTATTAAACTTAAGGTAAGTCAAGAGATAAAACAAGGACACAAATAACAGGAATGTATTATTTTAGTGATTAAAGTGTCATTTGTATACAGCACAGTGATTTGTAAAATGCCTAACTTAGGTCTGAAACAAGTCTGATCTGCATACCAAGCATGGCAAGGCTGTCTAATCACAACTACATCGAATAGTGACAGCGATTTTGGAATTGTAGATAGAGACCAAAATTTCGTCTCGTTGGCCGACATGACGTTTTTGGATATTGGAAGCTTTAGATTTTAAGCGTAGTTTGAAAAAGTCGTTATTTTTTCATTTTGGTTGCTTTTGCTACGTTATGTAGCAAATACAGTGACAGCGCTTAAAAAGGAGTTGTGTAGTATTAGAGCAGAATGTTAAATAAAAGATATTCGCAATAGGTCATGCCCGACTGCAACTTCTTCTAGTTCTAATCTGATAACTACTGTTCCTAAAGTAAAAGATCACTTTCAGAGTTTATTTTATTACAAAACAATTTCATGATCCGAAGATAATTGATGACAGATCTTCAATTTAATATAGACCTAATTATTTTTCTTGGGTTTTTGTACATTTAAGCTATCTCATGAATATATAATATATCTGGTTATTTTGGAATTCGTAACATTGTTAGTTGAATTAAACCTTAATAAAAGAGTAAATTACTTTTTCATAATAGTTTATTTACTTTACTGCACGTAAGATTAATTTTTGCTTATTGTACAGGAGTATAATTGATACCATTTTGAGCAAGACAGATCCACATGTTAATGGCAGTTCTCTCCGGCGTCTCCTTTTGCACAGCACATCTCGTGACTATGTTGTCCACTTGTGATCTGTCACTATTAACGATGGATATCCTGTTTCTCACGGTGTCCATATTGATCTGTCCATTTTGTTGTTGGAGGCCAGCGCCGACAGACATACAAAGCATATGAGCTCCAACATCTCGGTTGTCAATGTTTTGGGATAGTTGTTTTAGTAAGTTTTCATCGGCACGTGTAGCGGAATTCGCCTGGCAGTTGTCATAAATTTGTCTTAGCCTCTGTCTTTCATCTTTAGGTAGTTCACCAGCCTATTGCAAAATAAAAATAATTAAGTTCAGGCATTAAAAAACTAGGCGTAAAACGTAGTAAAAAAATAATCTCCATTTTATCAATCAATATTATTTTAAAGAATCACTGCTCTTCAGCCATTCTGTTGCAAAGACGAGATGCCCTAGGGCCGTGGAAACTCGGCTGGATCAGAGTGCGAGTGTCCGAGGAGACTTGTGTATGAAAAGGGCAGTTTTAACATAACGTTTTAAAAATATATTTATTTATTCACCTACTAAGAAATAAGTTTTGCTTCACAAAAATACCTCCCATTTAAGATACAAAGTCTCGGATGTCTCTAATATTGTTAATTTTAAGCTTCAGTATCATTGATATTAGTAAAGTCGCTTTCACTGGCAATCACATCTCAAGCCTAAATGGTTATGAAGTGAGTCTTTATTTTATGGTGTTAAAATTGTTATATCCTTTCAATTTTGAAACGGAAAATCATAAATGTTTTTTGAAAATTTAGAGTATAATATCCATATCATGAAACTGTACAGACTTGATCTACGTTCTACCGGAGCAGTTTTGTATAACAAACTGTCTAAGTTAATTCAAGAACTCACTTAAAACTTTTTTTGCACGTCTTAAAATTACTTTATTGCAAAATTATCTCAATTTTATTGATCCATTTAATTATTATTATCAATATTATTAGACGTTATTATCATTTGCTTTCATTTTGTAATATCTTAAGCGATATTTTGACTTCCTACGTAATCGATAAATAAATACATTTAAAATTTTAGTCTTAATATCTTCTTAGTGTTTAAAACTGTTGCGGGCACTCTGCTAATAGTCTTTTTATCACGGACAAATAATGAATATAAAATAGAAGAAAATAAGAATCTTTGGTATAAAACGATTCGTATGATTTAAAAAGTTGGTATTTCTAATTAGACAGTGAATGTACATTTTAATCAAACTATTATTATACTTTTCGCAGAAACGAAGATATTATATTTGCCAAGCACTTTTCTAAAATTGTAAATATCGCTAGTTAAGAAAAAATTTTCATATCATTGTGTTAGTCATCGGATTCTAAATTGTTTTCAAACTGTCCGTCTGTCTGTATGTCCGTCACTTGTAAACCCTATAACTTAAGACAGAAATTATCGACCGGATTGAAATTCAGACGGTCAGTTAATGCTGACACTGTTCTTTTAAAAAATTAATGGATAACTATAGAAGTTATTAAACATTTTGATAAAAATATAACGTAAAAGCGTATGCGACCTTTGATTAGGGTTTACAAAAATCAAGACACTGTGTAGTGTATTTCGCCAACTAAGCTGCCATCATCAGGAGGTGATTAAAAAATATATATGTGTATATTTAATTCCAAAAGATGCCAAGGGTACTTTAAGCAATATCCAACAATTCTATTGATACTTCAATATAACGGCGAAGAGCATGTTTATATCCAGTTATATTTTATTTTTATTTGCAATCACGATTTTTATGCACGTCTAAGATAAGAGTGGATGTTATCATGCATTGAAATCAAACATATTTAGCCATCACTAGTTATTTTTACTTACCCAAATTCCAACCACAAAAACAACCAAAAACACTAAAGCAACCCTCATTTTTAAGTTATATATACTTATATAATATATTTTGTAGTGCTTTCTAAATAAACGTTCAACGTATGATAATGTGTCTGAGAATAATTTCTTATATATACCATTCGAAAACTGATACAGAACAAGGGGCATTTCAGATAAGTATTATGTCAATTATGTCATTGTTTTGTTTGTACGGGATTAGAAATTTTACTATCTTCCGTGAATACTATTTTTTTTGCTAGGCCTTGGTTTATGATCGTATTGGTTGTATAAACATTATCAATATTACATAATAAACAACCAAAAACAAGAATTAATTTCTTGAAATAATTAGAAATTATAGCAAAATATATTGATTTCAATAAATATTATTGCAAATGGTACCACACGATTTATATTCTTTGGTACGTCATTTTTGAATGAAAGTCACTGAACAACAGTAAAAAGTCTATACTGTAAGACAATATACATGCATATGCAATAAATATATTCATGTTTCAAAGTATTCTTTTATAGACATCATGCATAGAAGTTATTTTGTATTCCGGGATATGAGGTGTTGAATTAGTCAACCACCATAGCCCTATGCACAGAAGTGTAGAAACGGGGATAAACTTGGGTAAAATATTTCTGCAAAAATGGAATACTACATACGTATCTCTAAATTTCATGTACGCAGACAGACAAACTCTGTATAGGTCGGTCAATATATGACTCTGTAAATGAATTTATTTCTTCACCAATTTATTCCAGTGAGGATACATAGCACTTCAAATTCTCCGCAACAATTTTGAGAAAAATTAATATTTTGGAAACTCTTTAACTTTCAAGATACCAATTTGGTAAATAATTCACTTGTTGAAATTTTACTGAATTTTGTCCCGAATGCCATTTTTGTTCCAGAATTTCTTTAAATTACAATGGGGAAATAATTTTATCAGCATATTGGTTAAACCACTCAAACGATGGAATCGAAATATTCAAGTCGTTGCTGAATAAAGAATTGAGAGACTTTTTAAACGATGCGATATATTACATGACCACGCTTTCTATTTAAAAACCAAAGCTGATTGTGTCTTCAGCGTAATTTTTGCAAATTCGAGCTTCAGTTGTGTGTATGAACCGGTAAGCTCTGTATCACTTGATCCAGTTTTTCTCTGATGTGTCTGCCTTGGCTATCTAAAAATTTAAAATAGCTTAAAATATGTACATCTGCACAGCATTTGTGTATTCTTGTATTTATTAGATTTAATTATATACAAAATCTGTTCATAACACACTAAAATCGAAAAAGAAATGTCTGTATCTGCATGTGCGCGCGCGTGCGTGTTTACATATGTGAGTAGACTATTTTTTGTAAATATGATAACTTCCATTAGACTTTAAATATTTATTTCAGCTTTAAAAAATACGTAATATAGCATGGTAAAATACTCCTTACTGAAACTGGGCTATATGTGGTATATAGGGTGATCACCAAAGCCGAGTTAACTCTTATGCTTTATATAAATTCCGTTTTATAAAAAATAGTTTTAAAGCAAATTGTCACCAAGGTTTTTGATTAAAACACAAAAATAAAAAGATTTACATTATATTCAAACTGTAATATAAAATGTGTCTCATGTTTGAACGAACTTTAAGTATATTACGTGATGTACCAATTTTTTCAAATTATATTATGTTGCTTTAACAAGACTATAATGAAATGCATCAAAGTTGCAGCCAAACGTTGCCTACAGTGAATATTTATTTAACAAGATAACGTCATTTAAATTTAAAATTTTTATTTTAAATTTTGACCATATGGTAAATACCATGGTAGAATTCTATTCATTGAAATAGAATGATATCGTCATATAGAGTAGCTGCAGTAAACAGTGCGAACTGTTGTTTCACATAAATTATCTTTTATTATATTGTTAGAGAAAAATGCTACTAAGGTTTTCAGTCCAGTACGCAAAAATACAAATAGGTACAAGTTATCAAAGCTACAGTGTGTCGCTAATATTTGGACTTTACGTAGATTAGGTAGTATATTAATTTTGTTTCAAAGTATGATTAAAGTATTTTTAACAAGACTATTACGAGACTAATGAAAGTTGCCGTCATATATTATCAACTAGAGGATATATTTGAACAATAAAACATGTCTACAAAAAGAGGCCTAAAGTTTTCTGTAGCATTTTCACGCGATGAAACGCAAACAAATTTTCTATCATGTCAATTTCCATCTACCACCCCCTTTAACCCCCAAAAAGTCTTGTCCTAGGGTTTTGATCTAGCTTTTCTAAAGTATTTTGACGCGCTAAAGCAAATTTTTTTATTGTGTCAGTTTCTCTCTATCACCCCCTCAGTAGTTTAAACAAATTATTTTCCATGCAATTTAAAGAAATTCTGGAACAAAAGCGACATTCAGGAACATGGAAAAGTTGAATACAATTTTTAAAAGTAAATCATATACCAAACTGGAACCGTGTAAGTCAAGTAGTTTTTAACATTTTTTTTTTTCGAAATTGTTACGGAGAATTGGAAGGGCTACAATTCGTCTGTGGTGTAACTAGTTTGTCTGTGTCCACCAATTATCAAGGTACGTTTTACATATGTACTGTTCCATTACCGCAGAAGAAACTTTCTTTGAGTCTCTTTATGTTTCTCTTTGCGTGTAGAGCAATGCTAAGAGTGGATGGCACATTCGACACTTCGTATCTCGGATACAAACAATCTTTAATTAAGGATGTCTATAAAAAAATACTTCGAAATTTAAAGATACTATCTTATACAGGGTATTTCACGAGAAAACGGACATGGTTTAACGGCAGATAGAGGACATCGAGGGTAATGAGAATCAGCCATAGAAATATCTAGTTTGGCCCCTGTTGCTGAAATACAGGGTGCTTTATGTATTCTTGCCAAGACTTCTTGGTTATTACTTTGTAAAGGAATGGAATAATAAGTTCATATTTGGCACATATAATACACTAGTGATCCTGAATATGTACATATATGACACACAAAACAATACAGATCCGGACTTGAAAGTAAATTGTTTTTTTGTTCTTCAAGAAAACAATACCTTGTATATATATTTCTTTAATTTTCAATATTAAAATCGAAAAGTACATAAATACTGAACAAACTGATTTCCTTAATTTTTTTGCCATACTTTTACCTCCGAAATAAATTCCACTAAAAAATGCAATATGAGACTTTTAATTACCAGTTTTATGAGGGGAATAAAATAAATAAAAAAATACATGTTAGAAGACACTGTATCAAAAATCTATTTAACTCCCCTCATTTTATTAAAGACTCCTAAAACAGCGGCATAACATACATATTAACAACAATAACGATAGCAGCAAAGTTGCATATCAATAATGCACACAGTAACAAAATAACAACAAAATATCAACACAATAATTGCATCAAAAGCAAAAATTTAAGATATTGTCATGTAACGTATTTTCAAATTAAAATTATAATTTAACTTAATTTTCAAAATGTACTCCTCAGCTTCGGTACATTTTTTAGTACAGTTCACGAAATGACCGATTAATCTTATCACATCTCGACTGTTTCTAATTCCGTTGCAGCATCCAACAATATTTTGAGTTAATATTGATCTCTGCCTTTAATATACACATTGTAGATCTCACTCTTTAAGTGACCCCACAAGAAATAATCTAAAACTAATTGATTTTACGTTTAAAGGCATAATTTAAAGTTGTCATTCAAAATGACTTCAAAATGACAACTGTCAGAAAAAGAAATGATCTGACAACTTTAAACAATAGTTCTTTCTACCAACATAAGAAATAATAATAATAATATTTATTCATCCAGTAGATTATTACAAATAATATAGGATAAGTCATAAAACTGTATAAAGTAAAAAAAAACACATGAGTATAGGTAACATACATGAGACATAAAAAACATATACATATATATACACACATACGTATATAAACATAAGTTCATACATATACACATAAATACATATAATTAAAATTTATTAAAATAAGGAACATTAAACATAGTGTGTGTAATTAATATACATAGTAATTAGAAATGATATGGAAATTTAGTATTGATTGAAACAAAATACAAAAAGTAAAAACCAGGCTATGGATGACTGAAATAAAAATAACATACAGAGTAAGTCAATGAATAAGTAGGCTGCAAATTTTATATTCTATCATCAAGGAATTCATTTGAAGAATAATAACATTTAGTAATTAAAAATTCTTTAACGCGATTTTTAAATAAATTTGAATTTAAGGTTTTATATTCAGCGGGAAGTTTATTGAATGCTTTAATAGCCAAAAACTTTGGACTACGCTCAAATGTTGCTGTTCGATGAAGTGGTACCTCTAACAAATTAGAATTTCTTGTAGGATATGAATGATAGTGATTTATCATCTGAAAGTTATTATTTTTTGCATAGATTACTAGACTCATTATAAATATACAGGGTAATGTTAGAATATTTAGGCTCTTAAAGTATTCTTTGTAATTTTCTCTGGCATTTGCACCCACTATATATCTGATCGCTGAAGATCCGTATACATTCACTAGAAGAACCCTAAGCAGTAATGCCATATGAAATGATTGACTGAAAATATGCAAAGTAATATATTTTTAGAACATCTGTATCCACTGTAAGTCTTAACTGTTTTAAACAATAACACACAGGAGCTGATCTTCTACAAATCATATCGATCTGTGTAGTCCATTTACAGTTTTCAGATATATAAATACCCAAAAATTTCGTGGACTGTACTTGTTTTAAAGTACCTTTTGAAGTGCTTATATATAAACTTCGATCATAGTTTGCAGAAGAATAGTTAAATCTAATGAAAACTGATTTATCAGTGTTTAGTATTAGCTTATTATTAACAAGCCAAGTTTAAATATCTTGTAATTGTTTATTACAGTAACCCACACTGGTTTCAAGGTCTTTGTTACCAATAATAATCGACGTGTCATCTGCGATGACACGTCGATTATTAGTTGGACGTTCTATTTGATTTTTTTTACCTTAGATTAACTCAGTCAAATATCTTTCCCCCGACATATGCCAAGTCTACCGGATTTCATCCTAAATTTTAGAAACTTGCCCAAGTTGATTTCTAAGTAGCGATTGTTCAAAATACGCAAATTGTAACAACGCGCATGGGTAACATTTCTGGTCTGTTTTTGATCATTCTTTTTGCAAGTTAGTTTAGATAAGAATCTCAAATTTAGGTTTTTTCAACATACGTTACCGAATCTTTTAGAAAATGTAAATATCTGAGGTTCCTTCAGCATGATGGGGCCTCACCGCATTTCTCCAGCCAGACCTTAGAAACCATTTAAATGAGACATATTCAAACAGATGGATTAGTCGCGAAGGTCCTCGAGTATGACCGACAAGATCTTCGGATTTCAATTATGTAGATATTCTTTATGATGTTACTTATAGGGTGAGCTCTACAAGGTGGGCATTGATTGCAGGGATCAATTAACTCAAAGGATTGTTGAATACCACAAAGAAATTAGAAACAGTCCAGTCGTGATAAGAAGATCAATCTGTCATCTGGTGAACCGCACTAGTAAATATACTGAAGTTGAGGAGAACATTTTGAACATGAAATATAATTATAATTCTGATTTGTAAACACATTTTATGACAATATGTCGAATCGAAAGGAACGTCATATCTATCGACTCGAAAGCGAATTTAGAAAATTCCGTCCGTCGGTCAGTCGGTTTGTCTATCGGTCTCTCTGTCTGTCACGCTCAGCCCCCCCTAATCAGTTTTCGGATTTCGATGAATCTTCGATGGTTAATAGGAGGCCTTTAGAAAACCTTAACGCTGGAAGCTCGGCTCCGTTCGGAAACCAGAAGTACCCGATACAGACGTTTCAAGTTTTTCGGGAAAAATTTAATAACTCGGTAACGGGCAGTTGGATCGAGATATTTCAAAAAAGAAATGGTGCCACTGGCAACGACCTACAGATAAGTATAACAGAGACTATGTCAAAAAACAAATGAAAATTGAATTTTTTTGCAAAAAACTGGTTTTCTCAAAATCGAGTTAGGAAGCACGATAACTGTCCAGGATATTGATCGATTTCGATGAGACTTGGTGAGATTAAAAGTACACGGCCACAAATGAAGCCTATTGCTGGCGGCCCGAATCCGTTGACCGCAAGTATTTTTACCAAGGCCGAGTATGATTTTCCAAAGAAATTAATAACTCCCAAACCGAAGGTCCGATTTTAATTTTCAAAAATGGCGATTGTAGGGCTCGATTAAGTCTATCAGGTGACGTTTCTGAGAAATTTGACAAAACAAAAGCGAATTTACAAATCTTGAAAAACTTGATTTTTTTGATAAATTCTACAAATACCGAAGAGTTTTCTAATAAAAATCGCAAATTAAATATTCCGTCGATCAACCTCTATAACCGGTATAAGGCACGGGCCTTTTTGGGTTTTTTCGAAAAATAAAAATTAAACGAGTTATTTACAAAGATGCATGAACACAATATAACCGATGCCCTTTCTGTATTTCAAAATGTAGTCAACCTTTATTTTATCAATGCAAAAAGAAAAAAAAAGAAAAATAAAACATGTCAAAATGTACTGAGTCATCCTACGACCCTCTGCTGAAAAGGTACTGAATCATCCCAACATGGATAAAAATCATATCAAAATGTAGTTTTTAGCTTGTTACTATATGCCTTATTGATATGTAACTTTGTTATTACAGTTATTGTTGTTACTAAGTATCTTATGTTGCTGCATTACTAGTCTTTAATAAATGAGAGGAATAAAAGTAAATGCCTAAACTAGTGAAAGTATTTTTTGCGAGTATCATTTTTCTAAAGTCTCATATTCCATTATTTAATGGAATTTATTTAGAAGGCGGCAAAAGTGTGGCAAAAAAGTAATGAAGCCATTTTGTTCAGTTTTTTATGTACTTTTCCAATTTAATGTTGAAATTAAAAAAAAACATACACATTTAATTGTTTTCTTTTTTTTAAAGTCCCGAAATGGATTTTTTTTTGTGTGATAGAGATACTTATTCAGGATCACTGGTGTATATATGTGCGAAGAACTTATTACGTGCGATGAACTTATTATTTCATTCTTTTACAAAGTAATAACCAAAAAGAGATTTTGGCAAAAATTCATAAAACACCCTGTATTTCAGCAACGAGGGCAACTTTTTCTGTGGATGATTCTGATAATCCTCGGTGTCCTCTATCAGCCATTAAAATATGTCCATTTCCTCCTACAGTGCAGATTTTTTGCTGCTTTTTAGTGGCTGTTATTCAAAAATGACGTACTAGTAATATAATTAGCAATAAATAATATAATTTATTGAAATCCATATATTTTGTTACAATATCTGATTATTTCGAGAAATGACTCGCTGTTTTTGTTTTTTTTTTAATACATATTATTGATAATGTTTACAATCACTGGGGATCCTAAACTGTTACCAAGCAGAAAAATAGTATTCGCAGAAGATAGTAAAATTTCCAATTATGTACAAACAAAACACTGATATAATTGACATAATATTTATCTGAAATGTCCCTTGCTCTGTATCAATTTTTGGAAGGTATATATAGCAAACTAATTTCAAACACATTGTCATACGTTTAACGTACATTTAGAAAGCTCCACATATCGATACAAGTATTTATAACTAAAAAATGAGAGTTGCTTTAGTGTTTTTGGTTGTTTTTGTGGTTGGAATTTGGGTAAGTAAAAATAAGCAGTTAAGGTTAAATATATTTAATTTAAATATGATTTGGTTATATCAACCCTTATTTAAGACATTTGCATAAAGTTCATACTTACAAACTGAAAATTAAGAACTAAATAGAAACATGCTCTTCACCTATATATTGAAGTTTTTATATAATTGTTGAACATTCTATAAGATATCATAATTTTTTGAAACCAAGTAAATTTTCTAAATATCATTGCTATAGTTCTTAATAATCTCCCAATGATACCAGTTTATTTGGCGAAGCGTTCTTCTGTATATTATGCAATATTTTGATTTTCGTAAAATCTTGTCAAAAGTCGCGTCCGTCTTCATGTAATTTTTTTAATTGTATTGTTCAACAACTTTCTGATATATTTACTGACTGATTTAAGAAAACAGGAAACATCCACTAGTTGACATTAATTTACTGTCCAACCAGAACGGAACTTTTCTTCTTAATTGCTTATAACACACTTGTGGAACGGACAGACAGACGAACACTTCAAAAGTCATTGAGAATTCGCAGACTAACAGAATAATATGATTTTTTTTTTTTTCAAAAAGCGATATTAACGATTTAGGAAAGTGTCTGATAAATGTAAAACTTTCTCTTTTTTGATAGCAATGGGTCAATAAAAATATTTTTCAAAAATCATGAAAAATGTATTGTTCAGTTATATACAGATCTATCCAGGACCTTGCACCCTGACCCCGCTCAGTACCCGAGCGCCGTGGCAAGTGTAGGGCTGGATAGCAGCTGATTTTTTTAAACTAATTTTTAAATTGTTGAATGGAATTTATTTTTATTAATTTGCCTCTCGTATTTCTAATAGCAGGGCTTATCTATTTTTATTTTGCAACAGGCCGGTGAACTTCCTGAAGAAGAAAGGCAGAGGCTAAGACAAATTCATGAAAACTGCCAGGCAAATTCCGCTACACGAGTCGATGAAAGCTTACTAAAACAACTATCCCAAAATGTTGACAATCGAGAGGTTGGTGCTTTTATGCTTTGTATGTCTGTCGGCGCTGGCCTCCAACAACAAAATGGACAGATCAATATGGACACCGTGAGAAGCAAGATATCTCTCGTTAATAATGACAGATCACAAGTGGACAATTTAGTCACAAGATGTGCTGTGCAAAAGGACACCTCGGAGAGAACTGCCATTAATATGTGGACATGTCTTGCTGAAAATGGTATCAATTATACTCCTGTACAATAAGCAAAAATTAATATTACGTACAGTAAAGTAAATAAACTATTATGAAAAATGAACGAACTCTTTTATTAAGGTTTAATTCAACTGACAATATTGTGAATTTCAAGATAACTAACAAAAACCCACGCCAAACAATTTGGTTTCATATTAAATTAAAGCTTTCTCATAAACTATCAGAGGATTATCAAATTATTTTTCAATAAAATAAACTCTATAAGTGATGTTTAACTCTAAAAACTGTAGTTATCAGAATGGAACTAGTAGAACTTGTAGTCGGGCATGGCTGATTGCGAATATTTATTTTATTAATATTTTGTTCTAATACGACACAAGTCTTTTTTATTTTTAAATACAAAAATAACGACTTTTACAAACTACCCTTAAAATCTGAAGTTTCCACTATCCAAAGACATTATGTCGATCAGTGAGACGAAATTTCGGAAACTATGGTTTGCACGAATTTTGGAAATTATAATGAAATTTTTACATCGCTCGTCATCACAGAAAATGGGAAGTGTACTAAAATTCGAATTTTTCAAATCCGCCTTAAAAATTTACTATAAAAGATCCGTGTTTATTTAGAAAGTACACTTAAAACTGATTTTTGTTACGAAAAATCCAATTGTTCAATCACATTACAAGGAGTTGTTTTCAAACGGGAACAAGGGCTTTTGGTGAAGGCACCGGGTAACGACTGAGCAAAATTTTATTCATGCCGAATGGCTAATTTTTGGTTTTTAAAAAAATTATTGAAAATTCAAGAAAGCATAATGAAAAGAACGAATATTTTCATACTGATAGCTCGAAAGAGAATCAAAATCGTATTGTCTTTTTTCATACTATGTCGTTAGCATGTTTGCAGGAGCTGGAAAGCCTTATATAGCTATTGTCTAAAAAGTTTCGTGTAAGTTATACATTGCCTTAAAGGAACATATCAGAGTGCTCAGTCATGACGAATGACATTCACTCGTTGGGGCTTATAAAGCTAGCCGCAGACGAATCGAATTTCATTTGATATTACAGTCAATCCCAGTTCTTCCAGCACCAAAAATTGCTAAACACCTTTTCTAGCGAATTATTTGAGTCTTCTTGTGTCAGTCGATTGATACCATCACTGTCACTACTGGATATAGTTGAGATTAAACATCCTCTATGGATATATTCCTACTTGCCATGTTTGCTATGCAGATCTGATTTATTTTATACATAAGTTAGGCATACTACAAATCACTATGTTTTGTACAAATTAAACTTTAACTGATACAATAATATATTCCTGTTATTTGTAGCTTTGTTTTATTTCTTGGCTAACTTTAAGTTGAATACCTCGTGCGAAAAGGTGTGCTTGATCGACCACCGAATTTAGAGGACTTCATAAAGTTCCTTAAATCTGTTCAGGGTTTCGGTTGCAGCACGAAAACTAACGAGTTAATTTTATAAAGTGATTACAATTTAAGACATATTATATCAGTGTACCTTATCAATCAAGACAGAGATATTGGTAAAAAGCGGGTAGCAAATTGCAGTAAGTACAGAGGACTCCGGATCTAAGTTGTCTTTTAAAAGTTATAACGAATCACTCTGGGTGTAGAGAGATACCGCCACGTACGGCAGAAAGCACGATTGGTGCCCACAAAAATTATATTGTTGTACCTTTCAGACGAGGTAACAATGGTTAAATCTTCTACAAATAAGATATTGTATAAGATCAAGTACGGACAATGTCTTTTGGCTTTATTGTTCAAATAGTCAAAGTCCACCATGACCGACTACAACTCATCATTCGTTTCGCAATAGTCTCATTAAAAGTACAGTAATAGCATTTTAATGCGACACCTAATTTAAGTTCGTACAAATCTGAGAAGTTGAATGCATATTACTTTCGATATTTTGTAGGTAGATCTACTAATTTTTGTGGGGTTTAGAGAAACCTCAGTGACTCATTGTTCCAAAATTGTAATAAAACATGATTTATGCAATACTCAATATATTCTACATTCGGTAAAAATTTTAAGTCTAACGGATTTTATCACCTTTAATAAGTATTCGCAGTACGCAATACTCAACTGCAATTTTATTCGTTATAAACATTTTAATAATATTTGAATGTAAAATTGATTTGTTTATGTGAAATTCATTCGAACTTGAGAGACACACAGCATATTGTAGTTTCCATATTTAATATATCTTCGCATTTTTGTTTTCTTAATTAAAAACGTTAAGAACCTTTTGCTCCAATATTACACATTTCTATAAAAAAAAAGTCGTATCCTAAGGTTCTGATCTAACTTTGCTGAAGTATTTTGATGCGCTGAAGCCAATTTTGGACATATACATTTTTTCTATCGTGTCAGTTTCCCTCTACCATCCCCTAAAAATTTCCTTTGTGTCTAAAATTGGTTTCAGCCATTCAAGTACTTCAAAAAAGTTAGGCCAGAACCTTAGAACAAAACCTTTTTGTGCTTTCTTAGGGAATGAAAGGAAGTAGTGGAGAGAAGCTGAGAAGATAGAAAAAAATCTCCAAAATTGGTTCAGCGCGTCAAAATACTTCAGAAATTTAGATCAGAAATTTAGGACAAAACTTTTTTGTAGACCTGTGTAATTTTAGAGCATAACTTTACTAACGTTTTTAATTAGACACAGAAAAATACGAAGATATGCAAGATATGGAAACTGTAATTTACTGTGTGTCTCCCAAGTTCGAACGAACATCTCTTGGACAAATTAATTTTACTTTAAAATATTATTAAGGTGATTATAACGAATAAAATTGAAGTCGAGTATTGCGTACTGCGAATACTTATTAAAAACGATAACCGCCGTTAGACTTAAAATTATTATTTAAAATGTTTAACGAATGTAGAATACAGAGATTCGTTATAACTCTTAAAAGACAACTTAGAACCGCAGTACCCTACACTTAGTGCAGATTGCTACTCGTTTTTCACCAATGTCTCTGCCTTCATTAATAAATTACGCCTTGTCTGATATAATGTTTTAAATTACAATCACTTTATAAAACTAAATCGTTAGTTTTCGTGCTACAATCGGGATCCTGAACAGACGTATGTAACTTTATGAAGTTCTATAGGATCAGTTACCGATCCAGCACACATATGTGTATCATCGCACGGCATATTAAACTTAAGGTAAGTCAAGAGGTAAAGCAAGGACAAAACTAGAGGAAGCACTACTGCCGTCCTAAGCCAAAAAGACGTATCTCAAGTGGCCGAAATGCATATTTTTATACCTTAAGATAGCCGGAGCTATTTTATATAGGGTGGCCCATCTCTATAGGGGGTGAATTTTTTTTGCGTATTTTTTAAGTCTCACCCCACGAAAATATACTATTATACTAGGAATAATTTATGTCAAAGTTTCAGTTAATTCGGTGAACGGTAACCCGTGCCGCATTCAGGTAGAAATTTGTAGATAAGATTTTATTACGGTAACCCGTGCCGCATTCAGGTAGAAATTTGTAGATAAGACTTTATTACGGTAATTCACTTAAATTTTACTTAAAATACAAATATCTACCTCTTTTCTCATAATGTTTTATTGGTGTAATTATTTCCTAGAAATTATTTGTTTTGGAAGTTTGGAAATATAATGCACCTACGGTAGGTTTTTATGTCAGTTTGCAATTGTGTTTTACAGTGGTGACATTATAAGTTCTAGCATACGTTCCTTTTTGAAAAAACATTTAACGATGGCTGATGTCAGATCCTTACGAAAGGATACTTTCATTTACTTAGTTGGACACTATTCGTCACAAATCATTGGCAATAAATTGCCGTCTAATAGACAAGTATTACAAGTGCTCTTTTATAACATTCGTGAAGTGAAGCTAAGTGTACATGAAAGTGCTAAATTAACAATAAAAGAGGTGTTAGTTTTTTGGGATAAAGCTCGCATTCCGACAACGTCAGGATTTTCATTGTGTTAAACAACTAGATAAACTTTATGCAGAGTGGAGGAACTTACAAAAATCGGCTAAAAGGGCCAGTGCGAGAGGCAAAGAAAAAAGTTTCGTTGAAAAATTGGACGATCTTCTTGACATTTTTCATGCAAATGCATTGGAGTTGATGAAAATAGATGAAGATAAGCAGTTTTTAATTAACCAAAGAAAAAAGGGACGTCCTGGATTTATGCATGGTATTGATTACCAACTTGCTTCTCAAGAAAAATCAGCTGAGGAGAAATTACAGAAATTATCCCAACGAATGCAACGAAGTCAACAAGAAAAAACTGGATTAGAGGAAACAGTCACCTGTCCATCATCAAGTAGTAATTCAGCCGGCTCCAATGAAAATGAAGATGAAATAATCGAAGCCCAAGAAGAGTTGTTACAAGACTAGCCTGGCCCGTCACAGCCAAAAAAGAGGAGATTGTATGGAACATGTAACATCATCACAACAAAAATAGCCGCTGCATTTGATGCTTGCAAAATAAGCGACAGGTATGGAGTCCATATTTTGACGGCAGTAGCAGAAGCACTAGGACATGACACCATATCTTTGTCCATCAGCAGAACCACACTTCAGCGCTCTAGACAACGCATCCGCGAAGAAAGAGCTGGAATATTAAAAACTGCCTTCGGTAATTCTGAATTGCCAGCCCTTAGTCATCCATTGGGATGGAAAACTTTTACCTTCTCTCACTGGAATGGGAAATATCGATAGACTTGCTATCTTAGTTACTAGTGGAGATATTGAACAACTACTTGGAGTACCAGCTTTGCCCAATTCAACTGGAAGAGAACAGACTGAAGCAGTTTATGATGTGCTTTGTGAATGGAATTTGGACGAAAAGGTAATAGCTTTGTGTTGTGATACAACAGTATCAAATATGGGTTATATAAATGGGGCAGCCACACTATTGCAACAAAAATTAGAAAGAGATATTCTATATTTTCCTTGTAGACATCATATTTTTGAAGTGGTTTTGAGAAGTGTGTTTGACACAAAAATGCCTTCCTCATCTGGTCCAAATGTGCCACTATTTAAACGTTTTAGGGAATTTTGGCCTAAAATAGATCAAAATAAACTAAAAACTGGATTTCAGGTATCAAAAATTAAACACATTTTACAACCAGTTAAAGCCGAAATTGTAAAGTTTCTAAATACAGCTTTAACTTTGCAACAGCCTCGTGATGATTATAAAGAATTTTTAATGCTTTCTAAACTTTTTGTTGAAGAAGAGCCCACTCACACGACATTCTATCAACCAGGGGCATTTCATCATGCACGTTGGATGGCCAAAGCCATTTACTGTCTAAAAATATTTTTTTTCCAAGATCAGTTCCAACTAACTAAAAAAGAAAAAATAGGTATTGAAGATATATGTCTCTTTATTGTAAAGGTTTATGTAAAGGCCTGGTTTACAGCGTCATTTGCTAGTAAAGCACCACTTCATGACTTAGACTTTTGTAAAGAACTCATTAATTATCAAAATATTGACAAAGAAATATCTCAAGCCGCAAGTAGGAAAATAGTGAACCATTTGTGGTACCTTAATTTAGTAAATGTTGGCTTATCTTTCTTTGATGACGATATTTCAGTTACCACTAAAAGATAAATGGTTAAAGCTTTGAATAGGAAAGCACTTCATATGCGAGAACACTAAACAGTTTTTTTAAAAATTAGGTTTGTCTATGGAATTTTTGGGAAATGATCCAACAACATGGAGGGAAAATGAAAGTTATACCCGATGTTTCAATATTGTAAACAAAATTAAAGTTGTAAATGATGCCGCTGAGAGAGGAATCAAACTTATTACTGACTATAATGACATTTTAACAAAAAATGAAGACCAAAAACAGTTTTTACTCCAAGTTGTAAATGATTATAAATCACAGTTTCCAAATGTAAAAAAAGAAACCCTGTCGCATGCTTTGGCCTAGTGCAAAAAATATTGTTTTTATTACTATATGTCTTGTAGACTTAGGATAATATTTGGTACTATGTATGAAAAAAACGTTTCATAATAAAATACACAAAGATAAAACGAGAGTTTTATTTCAAAAACTTCTAGTCTAGTTTTCTTAAACTACGAATTTACAGTAGTATGACACATGTCATAGTCACAACAGATAATGTCTTTGATATTTGTATGACTTGATTAGTCATTCTAAAGATAAATGTTGCTGATTAAAAAAAAAAACAATGCATCAACCAAAGTATGTAAATAATTCCATTTACTTTTATTATTGCATAATAATGCATTCTGTGGCACCCCTTGCCTTCAATTTGCCTCAATAATATTTTGAGGGGTCTGTTTTTTCTTCAAATGGAACCATTTGCAGGGGTGAGAAATAAAAAATTTCGATTTCGAAAAAGATGGGCCACCCTATATATATATATATATATATATATATATATATATATATATTTCCATAGCGAAATAAACGTATTTCAATCGTTAAGTATTTTTAAAGTGCTAACAAAGTTTGACGTATCTAAAAAAATAGGCCAATTAGACGTATCTCATTGTAAAAAAAAACTAGTAACCTAATTAATATAAATTCATAACTACACCACTATTAACCTCTACATTAGTACAACTACAAAAAAAATATTAGTAAATATTTGAAAATATTGACGCGATTTCGAAAATTCAAAACATGCCTATATCTCAAAACAGTGAAACCTTGAGATACGTCTTTTTGGCTTAGGAGGGCAGATTATACTCTTCGCCGATTTACTGAGCTTTTTATATAATTGTTACACATTCTATAGGATACTCTTCGCATTTTTCTTGTAAATAATGTTAGTTTTTGGACATTCTAAATTTTGTGATACCAACTTTGTTGTGAAAAAGAAAATATATGAAAAAAAAATCACGATGTGAGGGATCGAACCCGGGACTCTTGGATTGCCAATTTGCCAATTTACCAATCTTTATTCTATTTAACTGTGGTGAATAGATCAAAGATATATCATTTATTTCATTTTACAATAATTAATAGCTACGTCACATTAACGCGCCTGAGCAGCGTAGAGTGACGCAGTGACCGGATGTTGTGGTCGAAATGATTTTCAGTTCTGTTGTTTTATTTCATTTTTTTCGATTCCTGCACAGATAAATCGTATTATGGAGAATATGCATGGCTTGACAAATAGATTCCAAAGGAATACTGTTTTTATTTTATTAAGTGTATAGAGAGTAATATTAAAAATTTGCAGGGAAAATAAATAATAAAAAACCCTGCTTAAGTTGTCTAATTCAGATAAAAATATTTATTTGTTATGAAATAACAAATTATTAGATGGCAGAGCTTGGATTGCGAGACGAAACTCTTTCCGCTACACCACCACTTCTTATTACTAAAATTGTTAATGAGTGTAATATATACCATTAAAAAATTTATTGTGATTATTTTGTTGTGAAACACACATTAGTAAAATGTATTAAAAAAACAAAATATTGATAGGAAATAACATTTCGCAAGGTTTCTATTTATTACAAACCATAAAAAAATGTAAAAAATATTTTTTTAAATTTTAAATTACTAATAACTTTTTTATTTACCAATCTATTTTGTTAAAAAACAATAGGGTTCTTCCTCTAGCTAACACCAAGTCTCTACTCTCCAAATTTCAATTCAATCGGATTTTTCTTTCTTGAGTTATTGTGCTTACAAGAAACGTGACGGACGGACAGACGGACAGACGGACGGACAGACGGACAGACGGACAGACGGACAGACGGACATTTTGAAAGTTGTTCAGAATTCGTTCACTAACATAACGATATATAAAAATGTTTCTCTACGAGCGATATTTACTGATTTAGAAATGTGCCGATCAAATACAATATACTCTTCGTTTTTGCGAAGAGTATAATAACAGGAATGTTTTACTGTAGTGATTAAAGTTTAATTTGTATAGAGCACAGTGATTTGTAAAATGCCTAACTTAGGTATGAAACAAATCAAATCTGCATACTAAACATGGCTGTCTAATCACAACTACATCGAATAGTGACAGTAATTTTGTCAATCGATTGACACAAAAAGATTCAAATAATTCTTTGGAAAACATGTTTAGCAATTTTGATTTTGGTGTTGAAGGAACTTTGATTGGCTATGATAATGTATATCGAAAGAAATTTGATTCGCCTGCGGTTAGCTTTATAAGCAAAAATGAGTGAATGTCATTCGCTGTGACTGAATACTTTGATATCCTCTTTGCATAAGTATGAGTCTTTTAAGATCATACATGGGCTGTATGGGGCTTTCTAGCTCTTGGAAATATACTAACGACATAAAACCTAATGAGGATATGATTTCGTTTAGCTTTCGTGCTATAGTTATCGAAATATTCGTTAATTTTATTATGTTTCCTTAAATTTTCAAGATTTTAGTAAGAAATAAATTAGCCATTCTGCAAATATTGCTAAATCGTTATCCGGTGCCTTTTAAGCCCATTTCCACGGATGAAAACAACTCTTTCTAATGTTAACATTCATACTAGTGTATCACTGGATTTTTCCTAACAATAATCAGTTTTGAGGATACTTTCTAAATAAACATAGGTCTTCTATATTCAATTTTTAATGAGGTTTCGTAAAATTCGAATTTTAGTGCACTTCCCAAAATTTCTATACGATGTAAAAATTTCATTGCACTTTCCACAATTCGTGCAATCGTTGGCCGACATGACGTTTTTGGATATTGGAAACTTTAGATTTAGTTTGGAAAAGTCGTTATTGTTTCATTTTGGTCGCTTTTGCTACGTTATGTAACAAATACAGTGACAGCGCTTAAAATGGAGTTGTGTAGTATTAGAGCAGAATGTTAAATAAATGGATATTCGCAACTTCTACTAATCTGATAACTACTGTTCCTAAAGTTAAACATCACTTACAGAGTTTATTTTATTACAAAACAATTTCATGATCCGAAGATAGTTGATGACAGATTTTGAATTTAATATAGAACCAATTATTTTTCTTGGGTTTTTGTACACTAAGCTATCTCATGAATATATAATATATCTGGTTATCTTGGAATTCGTAACATTGTCAGTTAAATTAAACCTTAATAAAAGAATAAATTATTTTTTCATAATAGTTTATTTACTTTACTGTACGTAAGATCAATTTTTGCTTATTGTACAGGAGTATAATTGATACCATTTTGGGCAAGACATGTCCACATGTTAATGGCAGTTCTCTCCGGGGTCTCCTTTTGCACAGCACACCTCGTGACTATATTGTCCACTTGTGATCTGTCACTAGTAACAAGAGATATCTTGCTTCTCACGGTATCCATATTGATCTGCCCATTTTGTTGTTGGAGGCCAGCGCCAACAGACATACAAAGCATATGAGCAGCAACATCTCGGTTGTCAACATTTTGGGCTAGTTGTCTTAGTAAGTTTTCATCGGCGCGTGTAGCAGAATTTGCCTGGCAGTTTTCATTAATTTGTCTCAGCCTCTGCCTTTCTTCTTCAGGAAGTTCACCGGCCTATTGCAGAATAGAAATAATTAATCTCAAGATTTAGAAAAATTAGGTGAAAATAAACTCAATTTATCGATTTAAAAAACAGTTTAAAAAAATTCGCATTCGCTGCTCTCTAGCTCTACAATTAAAATACCACCCTGGTATCGTGGATACTAAGCTGGGCCAGGATGCGAGTGTCTAAGTAGATCTTGTATATAAAAAACAACGAATTTTTCATATTTTTTTAGAGAATATGTATTGATTCGTCACCATCTCAGTAACGAAGAAATTGTATTTATCAGAGAGATTTCCTGAATCGTAAATATCGCTTTTTGAGAATTTTTTTTTATATCATTGTATTAGTTATCGAATTCTCAATGACTTCCAAAGTGTCGCCCTATCTGCTCGTTCATGTTTCTTGAAAGCACTTAGGAAGAAAAATTTCGTTCTGGTTGAAATTTGGATGGTCAACTACTGGAAGTATTATATATATTTTTTGAATCGATAGATATAAAAGTTTTTAAATAATTTAACTAAAAGAATTACATGAGGACGAACGCGACTTTTGATCAGATTTTACAAAAATCAAGATGTGGCATAATATACAGGCGAACGTTTCGAAAACTAACATGGCGTTATTGAGATGTGATTTGCAATTATATTTAGAAAATTTATTTGGTTTTAGAAAAATATGACTTATATCTTATTGAATGTCCAACAATAGTATTATATAAAATTTTCGATATATCAGTGAAAACCATGTTTATATGTAGTCTTAATTTTTTAGCACATAAACATTAACTTTATGCAAGTGGCCTAAATAAGGTTTAATATTACCATATCGTATTTAAATTAAATTTGTTTAGCCTTAGCAATTTATTTTTACTTACCCAAATTCCAACCACAAAAACAACCAAAAACACTAAAGCAACCCTCATTTTAAGTTACTTGTGTAGATATGTAATGCTTTCTAAATATACGATGAATATATGATAATGTGTCTGAGAATAGTTTATTATATATACCTTTCAAAAATTGATGCTGAGCAAGGGGCATTTCAGATAAGTATTATTATGCCAATTATGTCATTGTTTTGTTTCTACGAGATTTTAAATTTTACTATCCTCCGTGAATACTATTTTTTTGTTTGCCATGGTTTATGATCCGCATTGGTTGTATTTTTACATTTTATCAATATTACATAATAAGAAACAAAAACAAGAAGTAATTTCTCGAAATAATCAGAAATTATAGCAAAATATATTGATTTCAATAAATATTATTGAAGATGGTACTATTTTCTTTAGTACGTCATTTTTTTTAAATGAATGTCACTGAAAACCAGTAAAAAATGTACACTGTAAAACAATATGCACACAAATACAATAAATAACTTTATGTTTCAAAGTATTCTTTTATAGATCTGCATAAAAGATTTTTTGTATTTCGAGATATGAGGTGTCGAATTATTGAACTACTTCTTTGCTTTGCCCTACGCACAGAGGTGTTGAAAGTGTTGAAACAGAGATAGACTCGGGTAAAATTTTTTCTATAATAATGGAATACTATATATGTATAAGGTGCCTCGAAAATTAATAGACGTAGATAAATTCTGTTTAGGTCTGGTCAATATATGACTCTTTAAACTAATTTATATCCACACCAATTTAAACACATTAGGAAATATACTACTTCAAATGCTCCGCAACAATTTCGAAAAAAATTAATATTTTGGAAATTATTTGACTTAAGGTACCAACTTGATACATAATTGACTTATTAAAATTGTACTGAATTTTACATATTTCCGAATGCCATTTTTGTTCCAAAATTTCTTTAAATTAGAAGGGGAAACATTTTTTCAGTATACTGGTAAAACTGGTAAAACGATCTATCACATGACCACATTCGCTGTTTGAAATATCAGTTTTTCTCTGATGTATCTGCCTTTCCTAGCTTATAATTTAGGAGAGGAGGGGTGATATGTACATCTGCACTGTATTTGTATATTATTACATTTATTAGATTCAATCAAATTCGTATATCATAATTAATTAAATATGTTTATAATCAACTTAGATAAAAAAAAATTATATACAAAATCTTTTCATAACACGCTAAACTCAGATATCGTGCGCGTGCATGTTAACATATATGCGTGTAGAATATTTTTTGTAAATATGATAACTTCTGTTATACTTTAAATCTTTATTTCAGCTTTGAAAAATATGTAAATTAGCATGGTAAAATACTCTCTATTGAAATTGCAAGATACCCGTCATATAGAGTAACTGCCGTAAAGAGTGTAAACTATTGTTTCACGTAAATTATGTTTTCTTACATTGTTTGAGAAAAATGCTACTGAGGTTTTCAGTCAAGTACGCAGAAATATGGGTAGGTACACGTTATCAACGCTACAGTGTGTCGCTAATGTTTGAACTAACTTTACATAGATTAGGTATTATATTAATTAATATGATCAAGGTATTTTTAACAAAACTTCTAACTTTTCTGAAGTATTTTGACAGACAAGCCAATTTTGGAAACAAAAATGTTTTCTATCGTATCAATTTCTCCGTTTATTCCCTGAAAATTGAATAAAAAAAAGTCTTGTCCTAAGGTTCTCATCTAACTTTTCTGAAGCATTTTGACGCTATGAAACCAATTTTGGAGACAAACAAATTTTCGATCATGTCAATTTCCATCTACCACCCGTTTGTCTCTTAAAAAGGACAAAAAAGAGGTATTGTTCTAAGGTTATGATTTAGCTTTCCTGAAGTATTTTGATGCGCTGAAGCCAGTTTTTGAAACAATTTTTTTTCTATCGTGTCAGTTTCCCTCTACCTCTCAGTAGTTACGATCGCTTTCATAGATATGCTGAAAAAATTGTTTCCCACGTAATTTAAATACATTCGGGAACAAAAGCGACATTCAGGAACATAGAAAAGTTGAATACATTTTTAATAAGTGAATCATATACCAAATTGGAACCGTGTGAGTCAAGATTTTTCAATTTTTTTTTTGTCGAAATTGCTGTATTTATTCCATTATTGCAAAAGGGACTTTCATCGAGTCTCTTTATGTTTCCATGCCTCTGTGCGTAGAGCAACGCTAAGAGTGGATGACTAATTTGATACTTCCTATGTTGGAATACAAACAATATTTTATTCAGGATGTCTATAAAAGAGTACTATGAAATTTAATGATATTATCCTAAATGGGTGTATATTGACTTTCAATGTATATTCCTTGCTATTTTTTTGTGACTCTTATTCAAAAATGAGGTACTGGTAATATAATTAGCAATAAATAATTAAATTTATTTAAATCAATATATTTTCCTACAATTGCCGATTATCTCAATTAATTACTGGCTGTTTTTGTTTTTTTTTTTTAATACATAATATTGATGATGTTTACACAATCGCTGCGGATCCTAAACTGTTGCCAAGCAAAAAAATAGTATTCACGGAAGATAGTAAAATTTCCAATCACGTACAAACAAAACACTGATATAACTGACAAAATACTTATCTGAAATGTCCCTTGCTGTGTACCAATTTTTGGTAGGTATATATAGCAAACCATTTTCAGACACGTTGTCATATGATCAACGTACATTTAGAAAGCTCTACATATTGATACAAGTATTTAAAACTAAAAATGAAGGTAGCTTTAGTGTTTTTGTTTGTTTTCGTGGTTGGAATTTGGGTAAGTAAAGACTGAATATACTTAATTCAAGTACGATTTGGTTATATCAACCCTTATTTATTCCATTTGAATAAACTGCATGCTCAGAAACTAAAAATTAAAAACTAGATATAAACATAGTCTTCGCCTATTTTTTTTTTTTTTTTTTTTGGCATCTGGCCACTAGCCATACAGCCAACTGCCCTAAAAACCATTTATTCCAATTAACCTATATCGACAATGAAAAAACAAATATTGAAGATCTACAAAGGAGAAAAAACAGGGACACACGCTTCTCGTCCTGGGGTCTATCAGGACATTTATTTTTTTTAAACATAGTCTTCGTTTATATATTGAGTTTTTATATAATTGTTGAACATTCTAGAAGATATCCGTCACAATTTTTTCAAACTAAGTAAATTTTCTAAATATAATTGCTATAGTTTTTAATCATTTCCCAATGATACCAGCTTAGTTGGCGAAACGTTCTTCAGTATATTATGCAATATTTTGATTTCTGTAAAATTTCGTAAGTACGTGTCCATCTTCATGTAATTTTTTTTAATTACATTGTTTAATAATTTTATATTTACTGATTGATTTATTAAACTAGGATACATCCACTAGTTGACATTAATTTACCGTCCAAACTTCAACCAGAATGAAAGTTTTCTTCTTGTGCTTATAAAAAACAGACAGATAGACGAACACTTCGGAAGCCATTGAGAATTCGCTGACTAATACAATAGTATGATTTTTTTTTCTCAAAAAGCGATATTTACGATTTAGAAAAATTGTCTGATAAATGCAATACCTTCGCTTTTGTGATAGTAGTGGATCAATAAATATATTTTTTTTAAATCATGAAAAATGTATTGTTCAGTTATATACAGATCTACTCAGAACCTTGCACCCTGACCTAGCTCAGTATCCACGATACCAGAGTGCCGTGCTGGATAGCAGCGGATTTTTTAAACTGATTTT
Source organism: Rutpela maculata (assembly GCA_936432065.2). NCBI lineage: Eukaryota > Metazoa > Arthropoda > Insecta > Coleoptera > Cerambycidae > Rutpela > Rutpela maculata. The sequence goes on along the minus strand of OW386285.2, from coordinate 320,562,018 downwards.
TAAATTGTTGAATGGAATTTATTATTGTTATTTGCCTCCCTCTCGTATTTTTAATACCTAAGCTTAATTATTTTTCTTTTGCAATAGGCTGGTGAACTTCCTGAAGAAGAAAGGCAGAGGCTAAGACAAATTCATGAAAACTGCCAGGCAAATTCCGCTACACGAGTCGATGAAAGCTTACTAAAACAACTATCCCAAAACGTTGACAACCGAGAGGTTGGTGCTCATATGCTTTGTATGTCTGTCGGCGCTGGCCTCCAACAACAAAATGGACAGATCAATATGGACACCGTGAGAAGCAAGATATCTCTCGTTAATAATGATAGATCACAAGTGGACAATTTAGTCACGAGATGTGCTGTGCAAAAGGACACCTCAGAGAGAACTGCCATTAACATGTGGACATGTCTTGCTCAAGATGGTATCAATTATACTCCTGTACAATAAGCAGAAATTGATCTTCCGTACAGTAAAGAAAATAAACTATTATGAAAAATGAATATACTCTTTTATTAAGATTTAATTTAACTGACAATGTTGCGAATTTCAAGATAACCAGGTATATTATGTATTCATGGTATAGTTTTGTGATGTTTCTCTCTATTTCATTATTTCGTGTGGGTTCTGGATATTGAATAAATAATCAAAGTTAAATTTGCTGCAGCCAGTTTATTCTCTACTATCAAAACACTATATACATGTCCGAACTAACAACTGAACTGAAAGAATTACTAGAAGTTCGGCCACGCAGATGCACATCGAAATCATTTAATTCACACTTTATCTAATATGTACAAATATATTGCAGTACCTCCTTCTCATTTCAAAAACAATTACAGTACTTAAATTTCATACTGTAACCGTCCAGGAATTTTTCTGGGGCGTGTACCTCGACGTCTATCATCTAGTAAATTACTTTCAAAATGTAGTTGAGGTGAATTAGCATTGTTCGATGACCATTCTACAATTTGTTCATTACTATGCTTTTCACCAGATCTGAGTTTAGATTCTCAGCACTATCACTCGTATAAGTTTCACGATAAATTTTGCTACACTCTTTATTATCATTATTGCTTATTAAACCACCATACTCCAATATCTGGTTTAGATGCCGGTAACAAGTTTTATTTATATCTGGTATAAACATCAAATTGATCTTGGGTCAATTTTCTTTGTAACCTTACCTTTTATCCATTTTGTTTTCGATCCCTTATAATATTTAATTAATACCACGTCCTCTTTGTTTAACATTTTTGCTCTTTGTCCCTTATACTACTTTCTTTGTTTAATTAAACTAGTTTTTACTTTATGTGGCATTCTTAAAATTTTCTTACTTTGAGGTAAAAGTTAATCTACTCTACTTTTAAGATTTCTACCCTTGCAATGTGGGGTGTCACGTTAATCGAATAAAAACCTATTTAGCATTAAGTCCAAATCCGAATAACCTGGCTCAACTGATTTTAATAAAGTAGATTTTATTGTTTTCACGGAATGTTCAGCTTGCCCGTTAGTGGCGGGATGATACGGAGGACTATGAATTATTTTTGCTCCATTGAGATTTAAAAATTTTGTTAATTCGGCTGATAAAGAATTTTTCATATCTTATGAAGTTAACTTTGGAAAAAAACAAAAAATATTATTTATCATATAATTCGAACATTTAAGCAATAAAAAATAATTACGGACATAAAACAAAAACAATTTCTACAACTAATGAAATTAAAATGACTACCATAAAAGGTGTTTTCATTAAACACATTGTAAATCTATTAAATAGTTCAGATCTACAAACTTTTAGTAATGAATGCCGATTAATGGCTGCCACACTAGCATAAATTTTATTATAAAGATCTGCTAGGTCTTCTATTGGTTCTTTGTAAACTTCGCTTTTTAAAATCTCCATAAATAAAAGTCTAATGTCAGGAGATCGAGCGGATTACCAAAGTACTCCATTGATACCAATTCATCTCCTTGGGTATATTTGATTTAAATAATTAATGACGTTTTGATCATTAAGTATGTGGGCCTGCTCCATCCTGTTGAAACCACATAGTATCCAACTGAATCGGCAAATTCCTTCGTAGTATTTGCAAATCATTTAGAAAAATTGTAGATATTTTTCACCTGTTAAATTCTCGTGGTAAAGGTGTGGGCCAACAGTGTAACCATTAACGATACCACACCAAACATTTACTCCAAAACGATTCTGGGATCTCTCGAGACCAGCAACAACAATAATGGACAAATGGCAACATTTGGACTCAAATATCTTGAAAACTGTTAGATTTACGATTTTTTTTATAGAACGTAATCTACTTAGATATACAATTTCTTTTACATAAACTGCATTTCAAAATTTCTCCCATCGAAATATTTTTTTTGAGCCCAGTACCACCTACATACTGATATATCCAAGAAACAATTACATTCAAAACTGAAGCCCTCTCTATGCTCTACAATAGTATGGCTTAGAACAAATACTAGCCAGAATCGTGACGTGCTGGATTAAAGCGCCAAATTTTGCAAAGGTCTTATATACCCTCAGTACTATCAATTTAAGAGGGAGTGCTAAATTTCAGTGTCCGCCTTCTTGAAATACGACGCTATCTTTGTTTTATTTGGACCGTAACTGTAAATTTTCGACTTTTATTTGGTTTTTACTAAATATCTCCCCAACTTCTGGATATGTAGCAAAAAGGATTTAATTTAAACTAAATTTGCTACAATTTGAGACCAGGGACCAGAGCCATTTTTGTAACTGTAATATTTTGCGAGATACAAGCTTCCAAAGTTTTGGACTTTTTTCAGGTTATTATTCGAATTAATTTTAATAGACTAGATCTGCTTTTGTAACTTTAATATTTTGCAAGATACAAGCATCCAGACTTCTAAATACGACGCGATCACATTTTTCTTCCAGACTTTCTGGCAGTGTTATTTATTTATTTATTTTTTTCATTAGGATTGTCTACGAATCAATAATGTATGGGACATATACAAGCCAGATAGTCTGAAGGAAACTACATGTGTGAAGAGAGGGAAGGGAGAAATGAGAAAGTCACAAGGGAAACCACATTCCTCAAATACTTTGTTACATTCCTGAAGAATTCAGAGAACAAGATAGAACCGTTTATCGTACTAAGTGATGCAGTCGAAGCTTATGACGTATAAGAAGGTAAAGAAATATACATCGCCTACGGTAAATCTGTTATTTAAAAAAATAGCAGTGCACCGATGTCCGAAACTGACCACGAAGAAGCTGATACCAGAATGTGTTTTCATATATTGGGTACATTACAAAAGGGTGCAACCAACATTCTCATAAGTAAAGTTGACACAGATGTAATTGTGGTACTAGGAGGCATCTCTTTCGAGCTACAAACTTACAAACTAATATTCAACTTTGGATTGCATTTGGTAAGGGTAAACACTTCCGATATTATCATATCAGCGCCATCTGCCAAGAGCTCGGAGAGAATATGTCGCAAGTATTGAACCTCTTTCCATGCTTTCACGGATTCAGACACTATATCACAATTTTTTAGTAAAGGGAAAAAGTCAGCACGGAAGACATGGAAAGCGTATCCTCCAGATTTATCTTCTCTGCAAAACATCCATTTCAGTCAGTAGATGCTAAAACAAAGACATTTGAACTCATAGAACGATCCACATGCACCCTGTACGATGGCACAACAGAACTTGACAGCATCAACAAGCTCAGAGGGGATCTCTTCATTCAAGGAAAAAAAGTAAAGATGATGCAAAGTCTAGCGCCCACACAGGATGCCCTCATTCAACACACTAATCGCTGTATCTATCAATCTAGCATCAGATTAATCAGTTTGAAATCACTAAACAATGCACCCTACACCAGCTAACTTTGAATGGAAAAGAAACGAAAAGACATGGCAACCAATTTGGATGTCTATACCGGAAGCAAGCAAAAGCTGTAGGGAATTAATCAAGTGCGCATGTAAGGCTGAACCTCTGTGCTCTAAGGCTGCACTTGCCTACATAGTTCTTTATCATTGCCAAGACCAATAACAACATTATAAATATAATTTTTATGATTATTTTCTTAATAGTTATTCTGTAATTTTTTTTAATGAAACGTTTGTAACATGGCCAAATACATTATCTCAGCAAATTGTGATCGTATCGATGTCTTTCTTTACTCAAATTGTAGCCTATGTATTCTTCTTAAATATTAATAAAACAATGTTTGCTGTAAAACTGACTGCATTGGAAATATTTAGCAAAACCGACAAAAATATAGATTTTCGTAATAACCTGAAAAAAATCCAAAACTTTGGAAGCTTTTATCTCGCAAAATATTAATGTTACAAAAGCGGCTCTGATCTCAAATTACAGCAAATTCAGTTTCAATTAAATTCTTTTTGCTACAAACCCAGAAGTTGGGGAGATATTTAGTAAAAACCAAATAAAAGTCGAAAATTTACAGGTACAGTCCAAAGAAAACAAAGATGGCGTCGTATTTCAAGATGGCACTGAAATCTGGCTGAATTAATAGTATTAATAGTACTAACTAATAAGAAGTGTGAGCTTAAATCCGGTCACGATCCTTTCGCTAAGCCACCACACTAAAACAGGCTCTTGCAGAATTAAAATATCTCTATTCATTTAGAAAATATGCAGCCTGAGAGAAAAGCTTATATTTCAAGAAAAAAGTTGACATTTTAATTTTTTTTAAAGTTGAAATTTTAAGAAAAAAGTTGAAATTTCAAGAAAAAAAGTTGAAATTTCAAGAAAAAAATTGAAAATGGAAATTCTTAAAAACCATAAACTTGTCCGATATGTATAGGTCAATCCGCCATATTGAAAAAAATAGAAAACGCCAAAAATGGCCGAAAAAACCAAAATTGAACATCTTTTCGATAAGAAGGAATAATTTCACCAAAGTGGTCAAAAATAAAACTCATCTATGGTCAAATATATTGCACCAAACCCGGATGCTTAAGTCAAATAGAATGGCCAAAGATGGTGGACGAAATAATTTTTTTTAATTCTTCGTCAAGTACCAAGGAGGCATTGTGCATCATTTTTTTTCTTTTTGATTGTAGGTTCTTTTAGAACTTTAAAGGAGATAAAGTTCTTTTTTTTATTTTCAAAAAAGTACATTTTTTACAATTTTCAAAAATACATTTTCTTTGACCTTACTTTTTTTCACCCTATTTTCATCGAAATGAAATGAAATATACTATACATTTTCTCAAATGGACGAAGTTTCATTTTTTATTAAATTTTTGAACTTATACGAGACCTTCTATAGTATATTTCATCATCTTCAAAGGTATGTAAAAATTTTGTTTGAAGTGCTTTTTCTATGTATTTTCAAGCAACGCCAAACCATGTTCTCACTAATATTTAGATTTAATGCTACTTGCCTTGTGCTGTATCTTGGATTTTCTCCAAAATATTGTAGCGACTTACATACATTTCCTGTATTGTTAAAAAAGCTTTTATTGATGGTTGCTACCAATTGATGGCGAATAGGAGACTGATGGTCAGGATGCCGTAAATTATGTTCAACAGCAGCTTGTCTATATGATCTGGCATTATCTCAGACTAAACGAATCGACTACACTTTTTCCGAGACTTTTTCTCGCTTTGCTAAACGCCGGATCATATTAATACTAAAAAATTTACATTTCACTTATTATCTAGCATTAAACCAACATTCATATCAATTTTTAGTAGGTTGACTTATTTACGTTCAACAATATATTGACACTTGCAATAACTTTTGTTTTCATGGCTGACTTGGGTCTTTATTGAAGATTATTTATTAGAAAAATGGTAGGTAGGTAGGTATGTACGAATTAGAGTTTTTGCCATATTATTTAAATTATTTTGTTGTAAAATCAATTCAAGTTAGTATCAATACATTATTCTGAACAAAAAATGAAGAATATATTTTTTTCTAAAGGTGCTGATTAAGACTACTTTACGAGTTTTGTTCTAAAAAAAAAACGCTATTACTTTTTCTTTTCGGAAATCGACCCGCTTTTTCCGTCCTAGAATGGGACGCCTCTGCCTAAAATCAAATGTGGTTACGTCTAAAGACTCACTTTATAGATATAATCACCACCAAAATTTTAAAATATTCGGATATCAGATGAGCAAGATATGAGTGTGGCTCCATGAAAAGTGGGACACACCGTATATAGCATAATATATTTATATTTCAAAATATTCTTTTATAGACATCCTGCATAAAATATTGTTTGTATTCCGAGACACGGGGTGTTGAAACTGAAAGAGACTCGAGAAAAGTTCCTTATGCAATACCACATATACATAATGCGCCTCGATAATTCGTGGACACAAACAAACTAAGTTAAAGTCAGGTCAATATATAACGCTTTAGCCTGATATAATCCAAGTTACAATACTGATGCATTGTAGTAATATTTTGAAAACTACTTGACTTACGAGGTTCCAATTCTAATATTCAACTTTTAGATGGTCCTGAATGTCATTTTTGTTCCAGAATTTCTTAATATTAGAGGGGAAACATTTTTCTCAGCATACCGATGAAACTGCTCAAACGATCTGATTGAATTGATGAAAGAAAAATCGAGCCGTTGATGGATAAAGAATTCAGAGACTTTTCAAATCATTAATTTAATGTGTCTACAATATAATGATTCGTAAAATGCCTAACTAATTTGGCATAAAACTAATCCGATCTGCATATCAAACACGGCAAGTGGGGATACATCCCGTGGAGGATGTTAAACCACAAGTACATTTGGTGGTGATAGTATCAATCGACATGCACAAATAGATTCAAATAAATCACCAGAAAATATATTTAACAATTTTGATTTTGGAGTTGAAAAGACTGACGATAATAAATATATCATAAAAAAAATAACTCGCTTGTAAATAACATTATAAGTCCCTTTCTACGATTATATCATTCGTCAGGATTGAACACTTTGAAAGCCTGTAATATATGAGCTTTCCAGCTTTAGCAAACGTACTAACGGCATATAGAAACCCAATAAGAAAAACTGTGATTTGTCCTTGTATTCGAGCTATTGTCTTGGAGATATCCGCGTACTTATTTTACGATACTTTTTTTAACTCGTAAGAGTTAGCCATTCGGTATGAATAGAACTTTGCTCAATCGCAGGATGAAAATAATGGGCTCATTTAGCACTTTTTTTTATTTGATTATCTGAAAGATCTTATCATTTTAAGACCCTGTGCAAAAAACTAGAATTTTGTGAGACCTATAAATCGTCTAAAAAAACTGATAGAAATGTACCGCACCCGCGGTCGAGTATCGGCCGTGACATCATTTGATAGGAACCCGCTAACCGAAGCGATAGTTTCACAATATTATTTCACAATATTACAAATCGTTAAACTTATGCGTGTTTGTGAAGAATTTCAGTTTATCAACTATTTTCACAGATTTATATTACTATCCTCTGACGTCACGATGTTGGTCGCACCGTGCTCTTTAAAAGTCGTATATTTCGAAAACCACATATCGGATTCGTCTGAAATTTTCAATATCGTCTAATTTTAAGTAATACTTTATCCACAAGAAGTAACAACTACTAAATGAAATTCATTAAATGAGCCCATTCCTTGCACTGTTGAATAACTTGATTTTTCGTAACAAGAATCAGTTTTGAGGGTACTTTATAGTCAGTTTTTAGCACAGTATCGAAAAATTCGAATTTCAGTGCACTTGAAAAGTTACCAATTTTACCAATTTTTTACCAATTTAAATATCTTTTATTTTATTCAAGTATGTTTGTCTTACATGTCAAGAAGATATTGCATTTATTTCATTAGTATTAGCAATATGTGAAAGAGCTACGTAACAACAACGCGAGAACTGCGCGATGTCACGCAGCGGCCAGGTGTTGTGGCAGAAATGCTTCCGGGTGACATTTAGTTACACTTTCAAATATTATCTAGTCTATTGACATAACGTTGTCTTTGAATACCTACTGAAAACTTTCGATTTATAGGATGGTTTGGAAAAATCGTTCTTTTTATTTTGACCGCTCTTACTATGATCCATAAGAAGTGTCACCACGTAAAAAGGAGTTGTGGCTAATTAGAGCAAAATGTTAATGAAAAGGATATTCGCAATAGATCGTCTGCAAATTCTACTCGTTCTATTCTGATAACCAGAGTTTCTAGAGTTAACTATCATGTATAGAATTTATTTTATTAGAAAACAATTTCATAATTCTCAATCCATGAACAGTTGGTGACAGAGCTTTCAGTTAATATAAAACCAATTTTCTGGAATGAGTTTTTGTACATTAAATTATGTTATGAATACATACAAGTACCTGGTTATCTTAGAATCCGTCACATTGCGTCAACCTTAATAAAAGAATACATTGCTTTTTCATAATAGTTTATTTACTTCACTCTGTGTAAAATCAATTTATGCTTATTGTACATAACTATAATTGACACGATTTTGATTAAGACAGTTCCACATGTTAATGGCAGTTCTCTCCGGGGTATCCTTTTGCACAGCACATCTCGTGACTATATTGTCCACTTGTGATCTGTCACTGATAACAAGAGATATCTTGTTTCTCACGGTGTCCGTATTGATCTGCCCATTTTGTTGTTGTAGGCCAGCGCCGACAGACATACAAAGCATATGAGCACCAACTTCTCTGTTGTCAACGTTTTGGGATAGTTGTTTTAGTAAGTTTTCATCAGCACGTGTAGCGGAATTTGCCTGGCAGTTATCATAAATTTGTCTTAGCCTCTGCCGTTCTTCTTCAGGAAGTTCACCGGCCTATTTCAAAATAAAAATAATTAAGCTCAGATATTAGAAACACTAGATCCAAAATCAGAAACAATCTCCATTCAACAACTTAAAAAACAGTTTGAAAAATATATTATTTTTAAAATACGGAGTGTCGAATGTCTCTTATATTTTTAATTTTAGGTTTCTGTATCATAGATACTCAATATAAGTAGGTACATCATTGGTATTGATAAATTCCTTTTCATTGCATTCCGGATCTCAAGGCCTAAATGATTACGAAGCGAATTTTTATTTTATGATTTGAAATTATGGTTTCATTTTTAAACAAAAAATCATAAATATTTTGCGAAAATTTACAGTATAATATCATATCATAAAACTGTACAGATATTGTACAGGAGTGGTTTTATATAGGAAATACAAAAATACTTCACTTCAAATTTTACTGCCGAAGTTAAAATTACTTTATTGGTTTATATTCTCTAGATTAGTTTAGTATTACTGCTAGATATGCTTGTCTTTTACTTTCATTATATAACATTTTTAAACGATGTTTTAAATTGTATCCTATTTTCTGTGTGATTGATTGATAAATATTTTTCAAATTTTTGTCATAAAATGTTCATTCTCATTTTCATTAGGACTCTGAATAGCTTTCAAATCGTCCATCTGTCTCTCCGCTATTTGTCAGCTCTATAACTTAAGGTGGGCGGTTTCGTGAACGTAATTCGAGGATTTCTCCTGCATCCCTGAACCGATTGAACAAATTTTTTGATATTCTTTTAGAGACTGTTTAAAACTAAAGAAAGAACAAATTTTTTACTTGTGCGACAATCAAAAAAAAAATTTTTTTTTGACTTGAATAGTCTGGCACCATTCTATAATGTTGTCTCTAAAAGCCTATCAAAAAATTTTTTGAATCGGTTCAGGGATCTAAGAGAAATTCTCGAACTACGAAATCATTTTCTTAAGCACGGCACCGGCACCCTTAAGAAAGAAAATATTGATTGGACTGAAGTTTAAGCGGCAAGTTAATGTTGGCTAGAGGAAGTATAAGACATTTTAATAAAAGAAGTACGCCCAAATGGATGCGGCCTTTTTTAAGAATTTACATTAACCAGAATATTGCATAGTATACTTGCGGGTATTTCACCAACTAAACTGCCATTATCGGGGATGATAAGAAAAATATATACTCAGTTTTAAAAAATTTGCGAAGCGTATCTTATAGAATGTCCAACAATTGGATAAAAACTTCAATATATCGGCGAAGAGCACGTTTACATATAGTTTTTAATTTGTAAATAATGCATGAAGTTGGTAATTACAAATTAAAAATTAAAAACTATATGTAAATAAGGGATGATATTACCATATCATATTTACATTAAAAATATTTAGCCTTAACGATTTATTTTTACTTACCCAAATTCCAACCACAAAAACAACCAAAAACACTAAAGCAACCCTCATTTTAAAGTATTATATACTTATAAAGATTCGTAGAGCTTTCTAAATCTTCGTTGAAAAAATGACAACTTGTCTAAGAATAGTTTCCTATATATACCTTCCAAAAACTGATACAGAGCAAGGAGCATTTCAGATAAGTATTACATAAATTATATCACTGTTTTGTTTGGGGATTTTACTATCTTCCGTGAATAATAATTTTTTGCTTGGCAACAGTTTAGGATCGCAATGTTCCCATATAATAGACATTATCAATATTATTTAATAAAAAAAATAAAAGCAACGAGTGACCCTTTGAGATATTCAGCAATTATAACAAAATATATGCATTTTAATAAATGTTACTGCAGACTGTTAATACGTTTCTTTTGAAAGAAAGCAACTGAAAAATTTGTTACAGAGGAACATTATTTTGCTAAAATGGCAAAAATATTTACATTGTAGAACAAAATATACTTCTATCAGTCATTGGGTTGCGGAAACAGGAAAAAATTAGATGGGTACTAACATTTTATTTCATAAAATAGAGTATTTATTTATGACATGGAACAAAATTAATTATTGAACAACAATATTTGTTTATTTATTTATTTATTTCAAGCGCGGATCTAGAAATTTCAATAATTTTTTTCTCGTCTGTGGCGCATGGGACCCATACGAAATATGGGAAATAACATCTCGAGAAGCACTTCTCTAACGACCCCTAAAAAATTTTGAAAAAGCAGTTTGCGAAAATTTTTTTCAAAATTCGATTCCCCCCCCCCAGGTCTAGGGACTCCTGTTTAAAATTATTTTTTTTGTCATATTCATTTTACTTTTCATAAAAATACAGCAACACATTTTGAAGTTTATGAAAATATTTTCATTACTAACTGAGATACAACGAATTGAAATTTTGTAATTTGTTAAATTGTAAATCACAAAATTTCAATTCGTTGTATCTCAGTTAGTAATGAAAATATTTTCATAAACTTCAAAATTATACTGTTGTACTTTTATGAAAAGTAAAATGCATATGACAAAAAAAATTTTTAAACAGGAGTCCCTAGACCTGGGGGGGGTAACCGAATTTTGAAAAAAATTTTCGCAAACTGCTTTTTCAAAATTTTTTAGGGGTCGTTAGAGAAGTGCTTCTCGAGATGTAATTTCCCATATTTCGTATGGGTCCCATGCGCCACAGACGAGAAAAAATTATTTAAATTTCTAGATCCGCGCTTGATTTATGGATTTATTTTGCAAACCCAACAGAGCTTACATTTCAATTACAGAGTAAGCACGTCTAGTAGATGTAAATTGACAGAAATGTATTCAAAACCAATATACAATTATTTCATTTAGACTTTATATTATTGACAGTTTAACAAAAATGCCTGCATTATGTTTTCTGTTCAGACGTTTTGAATAAGAAGAAGAAGAAGAAGAAGAAAAATCACTCTTATGTATACTGCCCAAAGAAGGCAAAAAGCAGTAAGTGACAAAACATCGAATCTGAATAAATCGAATTTTAATGTTTATGGTCCTTCCGTAAAAATAGCTCAATGAAATAAAATTAAGGTCTAAAATAAATACAAAAATCACCGTTTTTTTCTTTAATATTAATGGAATGTTGCACTCTTCAATTTAGGAAGAAATCACATACTGCCTTCTGCCTCAGCTTTTGAATGACATAATAGTCACATCCTTCGTTCCCCAATCTTGTAAAGCTGATTTTTAATGCTAGATGATTAATTCTGAACATTTTGAAGTGGAACTAAAAATCTTTCATCTGCAAAAGTTCATGCACATATTGCCGCATTTTGAAATGCGAATATCATACTAAGGTAAATCGCAGTAATTGCTGTTCATGAGCATACTGCCTTATACCTCTCAATTTTTTATAATAATGCCACATACTGCTGTTTGCCATTCCATTTTATTCGGTTATAAGTAAGAATTTTTAATTCAGAAGCTGCGTCACTTACTGCATAATCAATAAAAATCTGATTTTTCAACATTTGTCACTTACGGTCTTTTACCATTTTTGGGCAGTATAGATCATGCATTTACGAAGACGTACTCAATGTTTATCTTTTGTCATGACAGACCAAATTTCTATAATTTACCGAAATGTCCGAAAACCCAAGCAATTAGCTTAATGTATTTCTAATCTAGAATGCCAGTAAGTAAGATTTAATCCCTTGAAGGTATAAATATGAAAGGACATTATTAAATATTGCCATTTACTCATATATTTTTCAGGACTCGTCTACTAGGAATTAAAGTTGTGGTTAAAATGAAAATGTTTGTGGTGTTGTTTACTGTTTTCGTTGTTGGAGTTTTGGTAAGTACAAACTAAATAGTTAGTTACGTATTTAACTGGTTATAAGTTTTATTTATAAGTTTAATCGGGAGAAATACTAGTAACATCATATAAATTCAGTATTTTTTTAAACAATGCTATCATATAATAAGCATGTTTGTAACATAACTTAAAAAGGCTTCATTATGAGAATTAATCACTGAAATATATAATTTTATTTTTAACTCAAAATGAACCAAAAAAATATTTGCAAATGCCTTTTGAAATTATTTTTTCGACAAAGATAAATTTGGAGAAGGCATTTCTTCCACGTGAATTTTGCATCCAGAATGGAAACGAGTTGCTTATTAGTATACAATTAGGAATATTCCAAAATTTAAGTGTTGTCTTAAATACATCACATGAAAAAGAATACGTGTCTTTACGCGACATTTCAAATATTTTACTTTTCAGTGGCTGAATGGTTAGTTACAAGTTAGAACATCGATGTTAAAAACAGATTCGTGGATATTTAAAACGTATTTCTTCTACTACTGTGCGTAAAGTTCTCTCTTTACGCACGCAGTGTAGTGCGTAAAGTTAAGCTTTACGCACTAATGCGTAAAGTAAAAAAGTAAAAAAAATGCCTGTAACAATCATTTATATTTTTAAAAATAGTTATTTAATTTTATGTGGTCCATTTATTTTTTATCACTGGTTATATTATTACAAAATATATCTATTTTCAGTTCTCTTTAATAAGAATGCTTGAAGTATTTATAATACTGACGTTTTATTTATGTTTTCAAGATATTGTAAATTGTTTCTATTTTAATTTTTACATATATTTTTTGTTAGTAGTTTTTCGGTAGTAGAAAAAATATTGTATGCAATTCGTACGTAAAGTATCTTTCGTAACTCATGGAATTGTCGTTAAAATACCCATGTGTGAAAAGTATCACTTTACACACTTGTTGCATAAATAACTATTTATTAAACAAGTGTGTCATACTTTTCAAGCATGTACGTATCACGTTGATTTTTTTTGTGTCTATTCTTCCTTAGATCTTGACATTATGGTCAATCTAGAAATAGGTAGTATTTAAAATGCTCACATTTGCTATTAAGACTATATATGTTATATAATATTACACGCTATCTTATTGCGACTTAGCCATAATAAACCTTCACAGGTATATCGTATTTCACGATAACAGCTTCTCTTATTAATTGCTTATCTTCAAGATATCATATTACACCTTTCTCATAACTTGTGCAGACTGCAGAACTGCAATTCCTTTGTTATATATTTTGCTTATTCAGGTTCTGTATGTTATAAATACGACTAAACACGCTTTGTTGAATCAGTTATTAAACTCACTTAGAATGAAACACTTCTAATTATTATTATATTCCTTCTCCAAGAGCCAACGTTGGCTCCATTTAAGTAAATAAAAGTTTTTAAAAAGTCATTCATGTGAACCGTGATCTAACATTGGCGCAGTCGGTAGGATCCGTAAACATCATCAGAACAAGAAGCCTAACTGGTAGTGAAGCGTAAGAGAACAAGGAGAACATCTGCAGAAGGTGCCTAACTAGTGCGTGTACATCTATTAGAACAAGGAGACCTTCCTCACTGGTGGTGGCGGATCCCAATCCCTTGACGGACGAAGAACCTACTCATGGAGATGAAATTAATGTAAGTCATTTTAAGAATCATCTCGTTATTTCTTTTCATTTTTACAAATATTATTTATCACAATTATTTACGTGTATTATACCGCTAATACACTCGGCAAACAAAGCCAATTCTGTTATCAAACAAATCCTATACAAGCTACAACGCAACAATTTTAATTTTAAGTTATTTATTTTCGTATTCACGAAACGACTGTGTATTATACAGTTAATACACAATTCATTTACGACGTAACAAAACAAGCTAATTTTAATTTAATTTCCGTATCATACTGCTGATACGTAACCAATTTTAGTTCAAAAATCTCTAAATAAAAAAGCAAAATGCCTGATAGAGCTCAACCAGAGACTGTTCAACCAGTGCCACCGGCACCAGCCGAACAACAACAACAACAACCACAACAAATTGAGCCTTACAAGCTCTCTGAAATTTTTTCACTAATACCAGAATTCGATGGCAACGCCATAAATTTACAGACATTCCTAAACTCGTGTTCCTGTGCACAAAGCATGGCAATTCATGACCAAAAAATTCTATTAACCATGCACATCAAAAATAAATTAAAAGGCAGAGCCGCCGAACTTATAAATTCACGCAACCCTAGCACATGGCCAGAAATAAAGGCACTACTAGAAACTCACTTCGGAGACTCCCGAGATTTAACGTCCCTAATTCAGGACCTACAACGAATTCACCAATTACCTAGTGAATCCGCCTTAACATTTGTTTCGCGTTTACAAACGCACAATGCGAAAATGCACGCTGCAGTGCAAAAACAAAATTTAACTTCGGAGCAAAGAACCGCGCAAACAAACCTGATTGAAACTATGACATTAAATAATTTGTTAACGGGTCTAGAACCAAATCTAGGCAGAATAATACGTGCCAGTAACCCTCCTTCCATAATGAACGCGATTATTAGAATTCGTAGAGAGCTACAACTCTCTTATTTTGAACAGCAAAAATTCCCAAAAAATAGTCCAGTCAAAAATCCAGTAATTCAACAAAAGCGACCACAAGGTCCCAATTTGCAACAAAAGTTTTGTTCCTTCTGTAAACGGAATGGACATGTAATAAGCGAATGCCGCACAAGGCAACAGTCTCAAAACTTCCAGAGACCAAGTTTCCAAGGAAACCCAAACTCACAAAATTTTTCTCATCAAAACTTCGCACAACCTAGTAATAATCAATTTAGTCAGAGGACATTCCCTCAAAATAATCAGCCAAATCAATCACAGCAAAACAGGCCCTCAGCCATAAGGCCGAACCCTAATTTTATGCAACAGCGACCATCAGCTATCCAACCTAACCCAAATTTTAATCGCTTTAACCAGCAAAAAGCTCATCATTTGAATTACGAACCTTATGACAATTATGACAATCAATGTAACTATAATCAATATAATGACTACTCGCCCGATTATCAAAATGATAGTTGTGAAAATTACGATTCAGGCAACGCTCAAAACTTTTCAGACAATTATACGGCTAATTCTCAATATGAGCAGTACGAGAATTATACTGCTAATTCTCAAACACTACAGGAGGATTATACTGCTAATCCTCAGGATTTTCGCTTAGATCCGGAGTACCCCGCGGATACTCCAACACAACAAATGGACCAATTCGACCAAATATCAAACCAAATACAAACAATGAATCTCAACGACAGTTTCGATCCAATGCTGAACTTCCCAGAACAAACGTTCATGTAAATACGCTTTCTCACACCTTATTAACCGTAAATTCAAAAAATCTTTATTACATCAAAGACGCAACTGGCAAATTTAAAATTTTGATAGACACAGGTGCAGGAATTTCAATTTTTAAACCTAAAACAGCTGAAAATTATAGACGTAGATCTCCTGAAAATGTAATTATACAGGGCATTACTGATCAAAAAATTTATATCAACGAATCTGTTCTCATCCCCTTTTCAGATGAGTCACACAAAGTTTATATCTATAATCTAGATATAGATTTTGACGGACTACTAGGCGCAGATTTTCTAGAACATTACGAATGCCAAGTAGACTTTAAAAACAAACAACTAGTCACGAATTTTAAAAACGTACCATTATTTAAAGTCACGGAAGAAACTACAGTAAATTTACCTGTACAACCAACTAGTAACATCAGAAACCAAAACCCAAATTTAAGCAACATCAAAAATTTAATTTCTATCGAACCTCGCATGGAAAAAATCTGTAAATTAAAATGTAATTTGCAAAATACCGAAGCTATACTGTTAGCTCAGGAAAACGAGAAAGTACGCTTACCAAACGCTATTGTCAAAATCAATAACAATGGAGAATTTTTAACCTCAATTATAAACGCGAATGCAATACCAAAAACGGTAAGTTTTTCTGACATAAAACTAGAGCCAGTACAAAAATTCAAATCAATTTTCAATTTAAACACTCAAAATTCTGACTCACACCTACAGACGGACAGATCCTTCGAAATTAGGAACGAATTGCGCTTGGATCATCTAAACGAAGAAGAGGCCGAAATAGTAACGCAGCTTTGTTTAGACTTTCAAGATATATTCTATTTGGAAGGAGACAATTTAACTTTTACTAATGAAATTAAGCATTCCATTGACACGAACGATTCAAAACCGGTTTTTACAAAATCATATCGCTACCCTCATATTCATAAAGAGGAAGTCAAAACACAAGTCTCTAATATGCTTGATCAAGGCATCATTAGACCTTCGATTTCTCCCTGGTCCTCTCCAGTTTGGGTTGTACCTAAAAAACTCGACGCCTCCGGTAAACAAAAATGGCGAGTTGTAGTGGACTACAGAAAACTTAACGAACTGACTATTGACGATAAATACCCGCTACCCAATATTTCCGACCTCCTCGATCAATTAGGCAAATGTCAATATTTTACAACTTTGGACTTAGCCTCCGGATTTCACCAAATCGAGATTGATGCGAAAGATATTCAGAAAACTGCTTTCACAGTTGAAAATGGTCATTTTGAATTCGTAAGAATGCCTTTTGGACTTAAGAATGCTCCATCAACATTTCAAAGAGTGATGGATAACATTTTATTAGGTATCCAAAATGAACGATGTCTCGTCTATATGGACGATATTATTGTTTACTCCCCTACTATTCACGAGCATATTTCTCGATTAACAGAAGTTTTCAAAAGATTACAGAAAGCCAATCTCAAAATTCAACCCGACAAATGCGAGTTTCTCCGCAAAGAAGTCGCTTATTTAGGACATCTCATTACAAAGGACGGCGTAAAACCGAATCCTTCGAAAGTTGACGCTATTCTAAATTTCCCTCAACCAAAAAATCAAAAAGAAATTAAATCATTTCTAGGCTTAGCTGGTTATTATAGGCGCTTTATCCCTAATTTCTCCAAGATTACCAAGCCTTTAACAAAACTCTTACAGAAAGACATACCATTTCTCTTCGACAATGATTGCATAAAATCTTTTCAAGATTTGAAACAAACATTAACGACAACTCCGATATTAATCTACCCTAATTTTGACGAACCTTTCGTTCTAACCACTGATGCGAGCGCATTTGCCGTCGGCTCAGTGCTGAGCCAGGGGCCCATTGGCAAAGATTTACCCATTGCCTATGCTTCTAGAACCTTGTGCAGTGCAGAAACTAAGTATTCAACGATTGAACGCGAGATTTTATCGATAGTATGGAGTGTAAAGCACTTTAGACCATATCTGTATGGTAGAAAGTTCAAACTTGTCACCGACCACAGACCACTCACCTGGCTATTCTCTATAAAGGATCCAGGAAGTAGACTTGCTCGTTGGCGACTCAAACTAGAAGAGTACGATTACGAAATAATTTATAAACCCGGCAAAATCAATAAAAACGCGGATGCACTTTCCAGAATCAAAATTAATCATTTTTCTGAATGTTCCAAATTCTATTCAAAGGTTCTAGCCGCGAACGACGAAGAGTCAGACGACGACGAAAACCCAGACAATAACGAGATCACTGACGAACAAATTTCCCAAGAATTCGAAACTTTCGCCAACTTATATAAGACAACATCTTTAATTGACTATTCGAAAATCAAAGCCTCGAACAAACAACTTTTGTATCGAGAACACAAAGATATTATAACTTTCTTCCAACAAAATAACCTACAAGACCTCCATCATAAAATTATCGAAGACATATTCGAAGAAAACCCCGAATTTCATAACGATAAAATCAATATTGTATCGAGCAAAACAGTCAGACATAGGAGATATTTTATCATCCCTCTACCTTTTGATATCGAATCTGTAATTGAACATCTATTTTCGGTATTATTTAAAAATCAAGACGTCCTAGATCTCTCTAAGACATACTTTGTCGAAAATAACTTAGACCTCCCCATTCTTGAAATCCTATCATTCATTTTTGCGGAAAAAGACTTAAAAGTAGTAATTTGTCAAGATATCGTCAGAACTGCCGACGAAGATGAAATTCCAATTATATTGGAGCAAAATCATTTTGGTAAAAATAATCTACACCGCGGAATAAATGAAACGATTCGAAGAATTAGAGAAAAATACACTTGGCAAGGTTTAACTAAAGACGTCGAAAACTTTATAAAGAACTGCGAAACGTGCCAAAAGACTAAAGTATGCCGGAAAAATCTAAATAACCCTCTAGTAATCACGGAAACCCCAAGAACACCTTTCGAAAGAATTAATATCGATTTATTTGAATTCCCCACTCGAAATTATGCTTTAACCATTCGCGACGAATTAACTAAATTCACGCAAGCCTATGCAGTCCCAGACAAATCCGCAAAATCTGTCGTAAATACTTTGTTGTTATACTTTCAACATTATGGTACCCCATTGAGAATCCATTGCGATTACGGTGGCGAATTTGACAACCATTTGCTCAAAGACCTCTGTACCCTCTACGACATAAAATTAACATATTCAAGCGTAGGACATCCCCAATCGAACGGATCCATAGAAAGATTTCATGCTACTTTAGCTGAAATGATAAGAATTCATAAAACCGAGAATCCGAACGAACATCCTTTCACAATTTTACCATATGCGGTAATATGCTATAACAATTCGGTAAATAAAACACACGGTTTCACCCTATACGAACTTGTATTTGGACATACGTCCAACAGACCACCCGAAACCTTATATAACCAAAAAGAATTAATAACTAAATACGTTAGAGATTTAAACAACAGAATATCCCACTACTATAAAGAGAAAGCGAAAGTTCGCTTCGATAGAAATTTTCCCCAAAAACGACCCGAATACCAAATAGGCGACTTAGTTTATGTAAAAGAATCACAAATTAAGAACAAACTACAAAACAAATTTAACCTTCCCTTTAAAATAAAAGAAATTTTTCAAAATTCTGCTACCCTATTAAATCTCGAAACAAAACAAGAAACTAAAGTAAATTTTGATAGAATGAAACCATATACTGAAAATTAAATTTATTTTCAGGTTTCTCCTGCTGTTCGGATCAGCACTCTGTCAGTACAAAATTACCCCGATCAATAACACTGTTGGTGTATACTATCACCAAGACACGGACATCGTGGTGACAAATGACAAATGGACTCTGCTAGTGCATAAAAATATTTCATCCCTTAAACTAGCTTTTGACAAAAATCAAAATAATTTAGACAGAATCTTGAACACCCTCGATGGTGCTGACCAAAAATCAATCCTGTTTAGAAGCGAAGTTAAAACAGAGTTTAACCTTTTAATGCAAATAGCTAGTTCGATAAAAACGAAATTTGACGAAGTCTTTTCAGATACAAAGAGATATAAACGCGGAATACTTAACGGTTTCGGAACAATATTCAAATCAATTACCGGAAACTTAGACGCCGAAGATGGCGAGTACTACACTAACTGTATAAACAAATTAAATAATGATGAACATCAATTAGAAAACTTAATCAAAAATCAAATCTCAGTTACAACTTCTGTTATCAAAAATTTCAACTCAACTATACAAAAATTACAAATTGATGAGGAAACATTTAACAAAGATATCAAAGAAATCGAGCACACGATTCAAACCATGACTCAAACGATCCAAGCTGCCGAAATAAAACTAAAATTTCTATACATTTCCAAACAACTAATGGCCAGCTATTTGTACATCGAAGACAATCTAAACGATATTTTAAATTCAATAACATTCGCCAGATTAGGAATTATTCATTCATCAATCATAGCACCTGATCACTTAGTAACGGCGTTACAAGAGATTTCACAGAGTTTGCGAAGGAACAATTTACCTCTTCCAATTAAACTATCAGCAGTTGCTCAATATCTGGATATTATTGAACTAAAAGCTTTTCAACTAGATTCTAACTTAATATTTGTTTTAACAATACCTCTCATTGAACCTCAAAATTACAACACCTTTCGTCTGTACCCTATACCTATACTTGATAACAGAACTGGTCTACATCACTTTTTATCTATTTCACAAAAGTTTATCGCGAGAGACGATGATTCTTTAATGTACATACCTATACAAAATTTGAAAGAATGCAAACCACTCTATTTTGGAACCAAACTATGTTCGAACCTGTTTGCATATCCTATCGACCAAAATGCCATTTGTGAGGCTAGAATATTAAAACCATTGCCGAAACTCCCAGAAAACTGTCAAACTTCCTTCATCATTAGTCAAGGATACAACGTCCAAGAACTTGAAGACAACACATGGCTAGTAATTAATTCCGAACCACTTCACATTACCATCAACTGTCCGAAGAGAGAATCCATAACAGAGCTAATTAATAAAAATTCCATCATAAAACTACAACCAGGATGTTACGCCTATGCAGGCATTACTCGAATACAAGCCAGTGCTAAAGACTTTTCCGAAATTAAGGACAATTCACATGCAATCCAAATTCCTTTTGAATGCTGCAATCACATGCCCGACAAAATCGAAATTCCAAAATTAAAACCGCTTAAATTAAACAGTCTCGACGTAGAAGATTTAGATATTGCTAAAAACAAACTAGAGCAATATTCCAAAGACCTAGACGACCTCATAAACGAACCTTTTGTGACCAAACATGTATCTTGGTTCACATACTTCATAATCACTCTCATCATCCTATTAGTTCTACTTTACATAACTTGTAAATGCAGAAGAAGAAGATGTGGAGCATTGCGAATCCAACCCTCAACGGATAATCCTCCTTCACCTCCTTCAGAGCGAAGCAGAGTATTTACCAAATTTCCTAGACTGATCCCTCCAAGAAAGCGACCCGGTATTAGACCTCAAGAAGAAGAGGACATCGAGTTAACATAGACTTTCATGTGGAGTTTTACCCTTGTCTATTAATTTAGACTATTGTATTTTATCCTTATTACGTTATGTAATGTTTTATTATCGCTTACCAATTTTAACTTTTACATTATTTTATTATTTTGCTTTGTATTCATTCAATATTGTTTTAATTTATTTTTGCATTATATTCATTTAACGTTTTAACAATTTTCAAAAGTTGCTGCATAACATCAACTTTTTTATTAAGGGGGAAGTTGTTATATAATATTACACGCTATCTTATTGCGACTTAGCCATAATAAACCTTCGCAGGTATATCGTATTTCACGATAACAGCTTCTCTTATTAATTGCTTATCTTCAAGATATCATATTACACCTTTGTTTCTCATAACTTGTGCAGACTGCAGAACTGCAATTCCTTTGTTATATATTTTGCTTATTCAGGTTCTGTATGTTATAAATACGACTAAACACGCTTTGTTGAATCAGTTATTAAACTCACTTAGAATGAAACACTTCTAATTATTATTATATTCCTTCTCCAAGAGCCAACGTTGGCTCCATTTAAGTAAATAAAAGTTTTTAAAAAGTCATTCATGTGAACCGTGATCTAACATATATTGTTTCATTATATTCTCTCATTTTATTGATAATGTGTAATGAGTGATTTATCATAAGTTACTGATGAGGGCTTGGACATTGGTGTCGAAGTTTTACTAAAAATAAAATACGTCAAGTCAATCTTAAACAAGAAAACTTAAAATCAAAATGAAATCTATGTTTTAGTTTTAACTGATATTATTTATTTTATCATAAAATCTAGCAGCCTATATTATGTAAGTGCATAAGAGAAAAAATCAGATAACATCAAAATATATACGCATTTTAATTTAGACATTATCTTTAGGGATTGCATTACCGGTTAACCGGTTAACCGGCTAACCGGCAAACAGAACAAAAAACACATGACGATAATTACCGGTTATTTTAATTTTTTTACCGGTTATTTCGGTAAATTCTGAACTTACGATATATCGCGTATTCAACGTTTCTATTTATGTCAGTGACTAGTATTCACTAAATATAGAGTGACTGTCCCAACACTGAGCACTTTTAACAATAAATAAATAATATTATAAAAAGTAAAACCCAAACACCAAGCCCTAAGAAATACAAGTAAGAGAGACATTGACAAAATCTTGCGGCAGGAAATTGAATATTTCACAGTCTAGAATATCCGTGGAAAACATTTAGAGGAATATTATTACCAATTCTTATTAACTTTTCGACCTACCAATATCGATAGAGGAAGGGCATTTTCAGTTGTTGGTATTCTATGTACAAATATCAGACGACTAACAGATACAGCTTTGAAAAACTAGCCCTTTTAACGGGCTATTTTTAAAAAATATTGTATTTTTAGATTAGGTATTCAGTAAATGCCCTATTTGAGTTTATGTTTGTAATGTTTGTTATTTACAGAATAATTATTTATTTAAATTTATTTCATTTATATTTTTTCCTTTTGATAAATAAACCTTTTGTTTGTTCATTATAATAATAATAATAATAATAATAATAATACATTTATTTTACTCAAAGTAAAAATGGTACAAATTGAACTGTAGAGCTCTTCTTCCATTTGCCCAAATACAAATAACCTAAATCTAAGATTATAAAAAGATTATAGAAAAATATTAATACATATAAATCTAAAATTTCAAGAAAAAAATAATAATTATTTTATTTGTTAATATTCAGTAATGAATTGTAATAATCTAACAAATGTTATATTTTATAATAATAATAACAATAATAACAACAGCAGCACTCAGACATGCGAGCAGACAAGGGGAACGGGCAGACCCCGCGAAGCGAAGCAAAAAGGTTCGGAAAAATAAAAAGAAATATACGCGCATCCACAACGCAGCATCAAGTCTGCTGCTTCTGGTCAGCCAAAATGTAATATTTGACAACTTTAATAAAAAAAAATTTTGATTTATATTGTTTATATTCATTTGGAAGTTCATTCCAAAGATGAGATGCAAAATACGTAAATGATCTTTGAAAAATCGCAGTTTAATGCTGAGGCACCAAAAAATTTTGTATATATCTTGTATTATGCAAGTGATCTCGTGAAATTAACTTATTTCTTAAGTACTGAGGTTCGTCATTATGAATTATTCGCCAAATAAGTGCAAGCATGCGTAAACGTCTGCGGTTTTCCATGTTTAATATGCTAGGTTTATTTAAATGTGGTGATATATGTTGTCTATATGGGATACTGTAAATATAACGCATACATGAATTTTGCAGTTTTTGAATTTTCTTTTTTGCTGTCGCCGATAATAACTTATACAACATCACCATAATCAATTAAAGATAATACGAGTGTATCACAAAATTTTGATTTACACTCTCTAGATATGTCTTTCGCAAAACTGTATAATTTTTTCAATCGACTGTAAGCGAATTTCAATTTGGAAAAAATATGTTTCTGAAAGCCTAATTATATTAATTATACGTGTATAAAAATATTTTTTATTAAATTTAGGTAATTTTGTACATAGAAAAAGACAATTGCCATTTTCGCCACCCTAATCATTCATTCTAAAAATTACCGGTAAATACCGGTTAACCGGTTATTTACATTTTTATTTACCGATTTACCGGTTATTAAAACTTCCGGTAAATTGCAATCCCTAATTATCTTGCCATAGAATTCAAAGTAATTTTTAAATAGTAGGTAGTCTCAAATCAAATTTACTGAATGAAATTAATCAAAATTACATAATATATAAAAATCTGCATTAAAACACATAAATAAATTATTTAAGATGAAAAAGACAATTTCTCAAAGGTGTCAGAGTTCAAAAATATATTATCTAGTTTCATCCAAAATTAAAAAATAAATATAAAAACTTTTTAAATTATTTGTTTGATATCATTTTCTGCTAAATAGTGTAATAAAAGTTCCAAATAAACATTTGACGATATGCATTCAATTCAGTGATTTCCAAAAATGTTAAAATGTAGGTTAATTTTATTATACAGGGTATCCCATAAACAATGATACACATGAACTTACCTTAGTCCAAAATTAAATCGTAACCAAGATACAAAATTAAGAAAAAAAATGATTTTTTTAATTATTTAAAAAATATTTGGTGCTCGGGCTTTTTTTTGAGACGAGAAATTAAAATCTATTCAGACTTGCTGTTGCTTGTAGAGGACGGCACCTACAGTATTTTGCGTGTCTTTAAAACGTCATAACTTGTTTCCGCCTGAGAATCTCTTCCTTTCCAATAAAAATACCTGCTGTCTATACATTTTACTTAAAAAATGTACACCAGTGTCGCAACGACTAACCGTTTGCGAAATATTTGCTTTTAAAGTATTCAATTCAGCTTGCTTACCTCTTTATAACCGACTTCAAAAAATTTGCATAAGGTTCTCAGAAGTTCTCAATTCGATCCGTATGTATGTTTTCTTCTATTACTCATGGTTTTATGGTAATCTTCTCTACGGACTGCCGCTGTAATGTCATCGGGATTTGAAATGAGTGTATTTTATTAATTACTATTGTAATATTATAAGATTTTACTCTCAACCTTTACATGTTTCTAACGATCTTGTAATAGTGGAGTCAAATTAAGCGTGGATAGGTGAATAGGTGGATAAGGAATTTTCTGCCTGCAGCAATTTTATTGTTTTGATTTGTTGTGGGTATAATAAGTAACATGAGAAATTTTGGAATAAATCGGTCCGGTCCATTGCTTCTTGCATTTTAACAATTTATTTTTTAACGCTGAAATTTTCTGCTATTTTCCTTATTATCTCCGGTCCAAGTAAACGCATCGCAAAAATAAAAATAACAAATTGTTCGCAATAAAATAGTAATACAAAACCTGATGTATGAAAAAGTTTTTAATAATTTCTTAATTTGTAAAGAAATAAAGACCACTAAAAATTGTCTTTCTTGGGTAATTTAAAAAACAGAACGTAATAACGCTTCAATTTAAACGAAACTTAGTGAAATTAAACTTTTCTGCCAAATATTAGCGAAAGATACTTATTTTAACTACTAAAAATAAAAAAAACTACTGCCCAAGGAATTACTACTTCCACATTCAGTTTTTCTATCCAAATCTCTCACAACGAAAAAAATGTTGTACGTGGAAATAATCATATAATATTTGAAATCGTCTACCGCAAAAACCCATAAAGCAGTAGTGGAAGTGGTGGTGGTGGATGAAGTAAAAAAAAATTTGAGGCCTTTTGTTCTTGTGCACATACTAAATCACAATTTTTCTTTACCCCCTTTTACAATAATGTAGGAGTAGTAATGAAGGTGGCTAATGCCAAATATTTTTTGAGACATTAGCTTCTCTTGTATATACCAAATACTAATTTTATGGACTCTTACCTGCTTGATTTACCTATTTACCCCCATTTACCCCAATTTACCCCCAACCCTTCAATGGAATAAGATGAATATATAATCTACTTCCAGATCTCTTTAAAATAGATACGTGTACCAAATTTCAAGAAACATCTTAAACGGTTCCAGAGTAATCATGCGTACAAAGAAAAGTTACAGACCGACAGACAGAAATTTTTTTTTGCTCAAACTTAAAATCTCGACGTTTCATTTTGTCACTCAACATTTTTTGGTTTTTTCATCTACTCTTATAATTCGTTCACCGTTTTTGGTTTGATAAAAAAGCCACAGAGTTCTTTTAACTTGTTTATAGCTAACTGCAATTTTGAAAATTATAAACAAATTTCAAGAAAACAGATTAGAAGAGGACATTTTTTTTTCTTAGCACCATTGTAAAATACATATAAAAACCTACATTTTGAAAAAAAGTCCTGCTATTCCTAATTTCGATTTTGTTTAAATTTTCAGCCGTTTAATTAAGTATTTTGCGCTAAAATTTTGCAGCAAGATTTAGTTCGATAAAGGGCATCGTTTAACCAACTTTCTTTAAAACTGATGCATTAATATATTATATTTCTTAAATTATCAAAAAAGGCAATTTTTAGTGGTCTCTATTTTTTACGAATTAACAAAACATCAAAAAGTTTTTTCATACGTTTAGTTTTATTCGTAATTTATTGCGAACAATTTAGTACCTTTATTTTGGCGATACAGTTATTAGCCTTTTTTATTTTTGGTCGAAAAATTTCGAATTTTTTTTATCGTATATATTTAATATCTAATCCATTCCACCCCAAACGGAACTTCCCCAACCCTCTCCCCTCCGTGTATCCCCCTTAAATTATTAAAGAACCAGTTTTTATTAGTAAACATGTTTAGATGTTTTTGAACTTGAAAATCATATTTCCTTTGAACAAACTGCACCCCAAGCTCCCCCTGCTATTATGCAATACCCCACCCCCCCAACCCCCAATGATAAGCATCCTCTCCTCCTACAACATAAACCTTTATGCTCCTTCCAGGTATAAACTAGTTTTAAAAGGATTTTTTATTTACATATTTATACCCCCCCAACAAACACCCACTCTCTGGGGGGTGTTTGCATGTTGTATAGTGGGGGAGCTTAGGGTGCAGTTTATTCAAAGAAAATATGATTTTCAAGTTCAAAAACATCTAAACATGTGTACTAATGTAAACCGGTTCTTTAAGAATACTATACTATACACATTCTGAAATCGAACACGAGGCTGAAATTTTCTTATCATGTCAGAATTTTGACATAACCTTAAAAAAAACTCAAAAAAAAAACACCTTATAAATGGTCAAAAATGCATTTTAAGGTAGATTTAAAAACTTAAAACGGCCAAACCACTTATATGAATTTTGGAACGCTGAAGCTGAATCTCAGGTCAGAATTCTCCCACCGTATCAGAATTTTGACATAACCTCAAGAAATCACCTTAAAATGGTTAAAAATGTATTTAAAAGAAGTTTTAAACTGATCACGAGATTCTAAAAACTACTTTAAAATGCATTTTTGACCATTAATGAGGTGTATTTTGAGATTTTTTTGAGGTTATGTCAAAATTCTGACATGATAAGAAAATTTCGGCCTCGGGTTCGATTTCAGAGCCCCAGAATATGTATAGAAGCGTGGGTCAACTCGTTTAATCCCCCAATTTACTCTTTACCCGGTTTCAGGCTTGTTCTAAGCTATTTCTTGAGCTTACATGAAAATATTGACGACATGTGACAATTCTGACTTCGGATTCGGTTTCAGCGCCCCAAAATACATATAGATATGATAGTCGGTAAAAAAGTACATGACCCTTTTTATTTTTTGTGGAATTCAATTTCTTTATGTAAGTACATCTATAAGAAAACGGACTCTTGGTTTAATAGTTATTTTTGTATCTAGGGTGCAAAATACTACTTTGGTGATCGAGAAAGAAAGTTTATTGACGAGGCGCAGCCGAGTCAAAAAATCGTTCGAGATGACCAAAGAATTTTGCACTCGAAATGCAAACAATATTTTTTCTACAACTTTCATTTGATTAAACTAAAAGCATTAGTTAAAAAAGTCATATTGTTTTTAAAATAAAATAATTTTAAAAAATCTACTTTCAGTTGATTTATTTGATAGAACAATAAATATTTTTGAACTAGATGTTTAATTCTCGTGTATACATTAAAAATTATAAAAAATAGGTAATAATGCACAAAATATTTTGACCACGGTGTCATGGTAACGCAAAAATAATAATGTCAATGAAGAAATGTCTCATTTTATACACTGACATTGCGCAAACATAGCCTTTTTTGACAGTTGTAGAAAAAATATATTTGTTCCGGGTAGTAAAATATTGGCGTACTGCAACAACCGAATTGCAACTAATAATTAATTGAAATGATATATGTGCAATTTGAAGTTTAATGTGCGTAAGAATATGTATTTATTTCGCTTCTCACTATATCATTACATTTCTCGTTAATTTGAAATTATATTGAAATAATAATTATTTATTTTCATTTAGGCCGACCAACTTCCAGAACATGAAAAGCAGAATCTAAAGATAATTCATGATCGTTGCCAGGCACATCCCGCTACTAACGTAGATGAAAATTTGCTGAGAAAGTTACCCCAATATGCCGACCATCATCAAGTTGGTATACATATGTTTTGTATGTCATACCTTGCCGGTCTTCAAAAATCAAATGGAATTTTGGACAAAGATGTCATTAGAAGCAAAATATCCACTGTTATCAGGAACAGAAAGCTTGTGGATGATTTAGTTTTGAAATGTGCCGTCCAAAGAGAAACCTCTGAGACAACTGCTGTTTCGCTGTGGATGTGTTTCGTCCAAAATGGTGTCAATTACGTTCATGTGTTATAATTTTTTTTCCCAAATAAATTGTTTAAAAAACTATTCCTTTATTTAATGCAAGTCATCGTATCTCTAGAGTAGGTACAGCTATTATAATTTAATTAAGTAGATTAAGAAACCCTAATTACACGTCTGGAGGCTGAACCTGAGACTACGAAAGAGTGAAATTACCACGCCTCCAGACTAGGCACTACATCTTATAATAGCCCAGGAGAAGCGACAAGAATTTTATTCCGATTTTATTAGCATTATTTTTTACATTAGTCTACTATTTCTGTGTCATAAGTAGTGAAAATTGTTGTCTGCCGGGGTACGAGCGGAACAAGGCTCGATAAGAGTATTTCAACAATGTAAAAAAAATAGTGTCGTTAACTGAAATCGTTAACGTTGAGATTTGGAAGCTGGGTTGCCTCCGTTATTTGACATGCTGTAGGCACATTTTTTTAGGATATATTCATTGCAATTGTAGTTTAAGTGCATTGTATTTGATAATGTAGTGCGACTACGAAACTCCGGCCCCTGTTTTAAAAACATAGTGACTTGTTTAACAAAGTAAAACAGAGTACTATTTCAATTTGTTATAATGAACAGTCATAAAGTAACGGACACTCAGTCAAATCACATCAAAATTAACGAATGCGGTTTGTTAATGGAGACAGGCTTTGAATTCTGAATTTTCAGATTATTTTTAATGTACGAAATATATTTATTAGACTATTTTCAGAACAAAACATAGAACAAGAAATATTTTTCATTATTAACTGAATTATTACAATGAAAAATGTAATAGTTGTAGATTATAATGTGACGTTTTAGCTGTCAAGCCCAGTGCAATATTCGATATAATTTTATGTAAAATTTTCACTTGGAATGCAGTTTTTGCTGAAAGTTTGTTCTTATTGGTCCAAATTTTCGAAAATCTTATAGCATAATATGTAATCTGCCGGTCTTCCAGCGACGACATTTTTTTTACACAGAAAAGACCGAGCATTGTTCAGCTATTCGCATGGCAGACTCGCCATTCACCAATTAATAGGACACATACTACGAAAAACAGCTTTGCAAAGTTAGTAAAATGAGTCAAGCAAAACTGTCGCTAACTCCCGGTCCATAAGCAAATTTAAGGGAAATAGTTTTAAAATAGTTTTATTATTTGTTTACATCTGCATGAATATTTACCTTTCTTCCAGTCGTTGTTATAATGAAAAAATATTAAATACTTTGATGATATATAGTATAGCACAGTAATTAGAGGTTTTAATTTAGAAATGTTGTCACGAATTAAATTTCGTTTTTTCTTGATATGGTTTAACAGTAAATTCATCAAAGAAACGTATCTATATTACGCGGGGGCTTGCTAATTTATAGGTAGTAGATGCTACTCCTATTCAGGCGACAGTACACAAAAAAATAACCACTGGAACCAAAAGAAAAACCAATTTTAAGAAAAAAAAAAAAAGATCTGTGCAATTTTTCGTATAAATCCTAATCCTAAAAAATTATTCAAAAAATCCCAAAAAGTGATATTTTGCCATGTAATTTAAATGGGAAACTTCAGGTTTCCATAGGTACCAATTAAAAACAAAATTTTGAAAAACCAAGAAATACGTATTTGCTTTTTTAGGATTTGGAAACAAAATGGGGGATCGAGACCCTTTACAAAAAATTAAGTCATTTTTGGGCCACCCTAAAGTATCACATTTATCGAGAAAATGCTGATGGGGCCAATAAGAAACTTTATAAACTTAGAATGAGTTTTGTTTTTTCTAATTTCTATAGAATTAACATATTCGGATATAGAGAAGTCTGAATGTTTATAAGACGAAGTGTCTAGTTTAAATATTCAATATCTCAGAAACTATGACACGTCAAAATTATAGAAATATAAAAGGTTATTAATTAAGATGTTTTTTTTTGTCCATTTCTGTAACATAAGAGATGAAGAATTTATGACAGAAACAACGTGCGTCTTCATATTTTTTTAATAAAAAAGTCACCTTTTTGTTATGTAATTCTCCAGTAATTTAAAGAAATAAATTTTCTCAAATACTGCTTATCGGTAACGTATA
This sequence comes from Rutpela maculata, assembly GCA_936432065.2. Taxonomy (NCBI): domain Eukaryota; kingdom Metazoa; phylum Arthropoda; class Insecta; order Coleoptera; family Cerambycidae; genus Rutpela; species Rutpela maculata. Next base: position 320,531,109 of record OW386285.2, on the reverse strand, counting down.
ACATGACCTAGGCGCTTTTTTGTCCATTTACAATATTTGCTTTTATTTCTTAAAAATCCATTTTAAACTGTCTTTTTAAGAAACATATAATTTTCGTTTCTCTTGCAAATATCTCAATAAATATTAGTTTCAGAAGAATAATGGTATGAACCAAAAATAATGCTCATCATAAACTGAGAATAATTTTGTTGTCTAGTTTCTGCAGAATTTCAATTTTTGGGAGATATGGAGGTTTAAAAAGTGGATTCTATTAATTTACAGGACATAGTATTTAGTTTAAATGGTGATATCTTAGATACTCTGACACTTGCATAAAAAATGCTATAGAGTAAGATCAAATTTGACTAAATAAGCTTTCGAACTATTTTCTGTTTGTTTCTGTAGTATGCCGAACAAAATAGTAATGACCGAATTAATGTACGTCTTTAAATTTCTCTCATAAAAATGTCATTTTGTTACTGCAATTACCCAGTAATCAAAAGAAAAATCCCAAATCCTTTTTTTCGTTATCATATAGCATAACCTAGAAACTCAAACTATTATGCCTGTTTAAAGCATATTGAACTATCCATTATGATTTTTTTAATTTTGACTTCAGATTCGTAATCACTGACTCTAAACACATAATACAGGTCTGCGAATAATAATGAATGTTGTTGGGCAGCTGAGGGTCATTTCCGAAGTAATTTTTCGCGCTGAATCCGAATCTAGTCTCGGAATTGGCCAATCACGTCAAGATTTTGAAATATTTGAGGTTAAGTACTTAAAAAATGGCTTTTTGGCAACTTTTGAGATTATGTATAGAACATTTTTTTCAGCTTGAGACTCAACCATGATCCCATACAACTCAACAATCTTAACCAAACGACGAATCAAGATTTACGACAACAGAAGGAATAACCCAACAATCTTAAACAAACGACTTTGGGCGAATCAAGATTGTTGAGTTGTAGGGGATCATGGTTTCAAATTCATGTCACCTTGAAATGGCTATAACTTTGCGAGAAAACATCGTAGATGGCCGTTCGAAAGCTTATTTTAAAGAGGAAGGATGGTACTAAATTACGTATTTATTAGAAGGAAGCTGAAATTTTTTGAATCCTATACATAACCTCAAAGGTAGACAAAAAAGCCATTTTTGAAGTACTTAACCTCCAATATTTTAAAATTCTGACGTGTTGGGCCAATTCTCAGGCCAGATTCGGATTCAGCGCGAAAAATTACATCGGAAATGATCTCCATCTACTCAACAACAAAACCTCGCAGACCTGTGAATTATTCTACGTTTTAAGAATAAATAAGCAATGGTTTTTCAATAATTAAGTGCTTTGGGAAGAAAGGGGACATAGAAATTGAAGATGATATCTTTTACTATAGCAATTAGCACCCATGAGAAGAATCATCGTTATATAAAATATTACTTCTAAATTTTGCATATTTTTGAGAATGTAATTATGCTGTTCTCGTTGGATCAACATTTTTATATACGGGATGTTACGTAAGTCTAGGGCCATCGGGAGGATGCGTATTGTTGAGGTATTTTGATTCAAATAGTTCTAATCTACCGGGTGCCAATTCAATCATTAGACATGCAACAGTTTCTAAAGTATTCAAAGTATGAGACTCAAACGCAGGAGTAATATATACTAATAATGTCATATTTTTCATTATTTGACTTCTCCATCTCTTCCGATTTCCTCGTAAATAATTCCAACATTGAAATTTGGAACATCCTGTACATTTTTAATTCAGCTGTAGTCTTTATATAATATTTGAGTCCTCATTATAGAAAAAATAATTGATGGATGTGAGATCTGGTGCTGTCTAGGCAAAGAACCAATCCATCGTCCTGGAAACTTTTCGTTTGTAAATGTAATATCGTCCTATCAGATGCACCTCAAGAGTGATATTTTTCTATAGCTTTCGAAATACAGAACACTCTGTAAAAGAATTATTACTGCATTTTCCAAATTTAAAATGTCTTTTATTCTGAGAATTTCCTTTTTATATTATTTATATTGTGTTATGTAATCAAAGCTTAACCGGATTTTTTTAAATCTCAACATAAAACTTTCGGTAAAAATATATTAAAACTTTCGTTTTAGCATAGTTGAAATGCATACAGGGTGTTCCTTAATGACGGGCTGATGTTTAAGAGTGTGATTAGGATATTTTATGAAAAAAGTTCTTATGAACATATGTCAACGGCTTAAATTTTTTGCTACAGGGTGTTGAATTTTTTTTAATTATTATTTTTTAATATCTCAGAAAGTACTTTAGATATTATTTCCAATTTTGGTATATGTTAATAGAATGTAAAACCACATATTCTAATTAGAAAAATTATTTAATCGCTCCACCAGTGGCGTCCCTGCAAACATATCCTCTGATGTTTTCTACCAAGAAAGTAGTACGCCACTGACATTTTTCCAAGTGGATATTTTTTTTGATTAGCCTGGTCAATTCTACATGAAAACTTGCGTTTTTCTCGTCAAACGCACAGTTCTTGATTAAAACAATTAAATTCCAATTGAAACCAATTGTTAACTAGTGGAAGCATTATACTCTTCGCCGATTTACTGAGCTTTTTATATAATTGTTACACATTCTATGGGATACTCTTCGCATTTTCCTTGTAAATAATGTTAGTTTTTGAACATTCTAAATTTTGTGATACCAACTTTGTTGTGGAAAAAAAAATATATGAAAAAAAATATCATCATGTGGGGGATCGAACACGAGACCTTTGGATTGCAAGGCAAATCAATCAATCAATCAATAACAAGTTTATTAAAATTAGAGGTACATGAATGTGCCTCCCCGGAATCTGGCCCGGAGCCAGCCAGACAACCACGACGCGCAGCGTCGTGGTGGGTGTCGGGCTGGACGGGGCAGGTCCGGTTTGGCTAAAGCTGAATGTGAAAAGTTAAAACTCCTGCCTAAGAATAAAGCTTAAAATTAACAATTTGGATCAATAATAGTACACAAAAATACTTAAAAAATAATTAAAATTAGCACTTTAAAAACTAGCGGTTTCGCGCACAGACGAACACTTTGGAATTTTGATTGCTGACACGGGAAAACAGAACTCAACGAAAAAACCCGTTCGAAGCAACTCCACCCTGGTCTTCCTTCCAGGAAAGTGTGGTGGATAAAAGGTGTGGTTTAAAATATTTGGATTTCTAGGGAATTTTTCGGCCTAGACGGAATTTAGAAACGAAATGGACAAAATAACAAAAAGGACAAAAAGGACAAGAACAAAACTGAACAGAGATAAGAAGAGAGGGTTGTAAAGTTATACAGGTTATACAGTTGAGGAAAGGTAAAGAGTAGGGTAGAGATAAGTTATGGTAGAGGAAAGTTTGGCTAAGGGAGTTGCCGGAAAATAGGCAACGCCTGGTATGGTAGAGGGTGTCTGATATCGAAAAGTATTGCATTATGCTGTCTGATTCGAGTTATGTTGCGGGTTAGCGGACTATCGCCCAGTTTGAATTGATAAAATGCAAATGCTTTAGCCATTCGGCTATCTCATCTTACCAGAAAAGTTGAATAAATATCATTCAAGAATTATATTTCAACGGATTAGATACATTATTATGAAATATATATATTGGTAAAATGTAAAAACAAAAAAAAATTATAGAGAATAACATTTCGAAAGATTTCTATTTAAGTACAAATGACAGAAATTTTGAAATTTTTTTTTTTTTATTTAAATGATTAATAACTTTTTATTTATTGATTGATTTTTTTCAAAAACAATAGGGTTCTTCCTCTAGCTAACGCTAACTTACTTTCCAAATTTCAATACAAACGGACTTTTCTTTATTAAGTTATCGTGCTTACAAGAAACGTGACGGACGGACAGACAGACGGACATTTTGAAAGTTGTTCAGAATTCGTTCACTAGGTTAGGTTAGGTTAGGTTGATATGTGAGTGGGCTAGTAACAGACCCTCCACCGCGACCATCTGGTCTATTGTGGCTCACTCCTAATTATATTTCACCCAATAGGTTCAGCTTTTTGATAAAGTCGACTACCTTATTGGGTGAGAGGTTGTCCAGATCCTCTGGCAGCAGTTGCCCTTTGCCAAAAAGTGAGAATCTGGTTCTTTCTGCAGCAGGACAGGTACATAAAATGTGCGCTGCCGTTTCATCCTCCTCCAGACACAGTCGGCATTCAGCGTTGTCCGCTATTCCGAGTCTGTGTAGGTGGTGGTTAAGTCTGCAGTGCCCAGTGTATAGGCCAACTAGAGTTCTTAGGTGTAACCTATTTAACTCTAATAGTTTTTTAGTTCTTGATTTCAAAGGGTATGTGATGAACTCCTTTGAATGAACTAATCCTGGTAGTTCTTGCCAGTACTGGAGGATTTTCCCCTCAGTCCAGGCCAAGATGGTGGTTTTCGCAGTGGCTCCGGTCCGATAAATTTTGATACCGCACCTTCCCTGGCTAAGGAGTCGGCTACTTCGTTGCCCTCCAAGCCAGAATGGCCCGGTATCCAGACCAGAGTTAATTTGTTGTATCTGCCCAATCGGGCTAGAGCCTTTTGGCAATTCCAGACCAATTTAGAATTGCAGCGATGTGAGCCAAGAGCTTTAAGAGCTGCTTGGCTGTCTGAAAAGATTTTGATTGATCTGTGTCTAGGATGCATCTGCTCAAGCCTCCTTGTACACAGTTCAATGGCATGAACTTCTACCTGAAAGACAGTCGCATAGTTACCCAGGCTCGAAGTGATTCTTACCTTTGGGTTGCGACTGTATGCTCCAGCTCCAACTCCCTCAAGGGTTTTGGAGCCGTCTGTAAACCAACAGATGTCTGCTCTTTGTAGGTCAGTTTTATTCCGATCCCATTCGTCTCTTCCAGGAAAAAGGACGGTAAAAGGCAGTTCATAGTTGGTCGCGGTAGGCATCACATCTGAAAGCATTCCCAGGATGCCATGACACTCCATGTCATCTGACAGCCTGTTGCGTTCCATGATGCTAGCCTGCGGCATATTATTTGCCGCTTGTTGAAGTCTGTATGTTGCCCACCTGGCCTCTCTCTCCAAGTAGATGTGGAGAGGAGGTAGATCCAGGAGGATTTCCAGAGCTGCTGACGGTGTGGTACTTATCGCACCAGTTACTGCCAGACATGCTTGTCTCTGTAGACCAGAGAGTTTGGCTTTGGTCGTTTGTTGTAGCCCTTTCGACCACCAAACTATGGAGGCATACGCTACCATTGGTCGTATGACCGTAACGTATAGCCAGTATATTTGTTGGGGACCTATACCCCAGGTTTTTCCACAAATTCTGCGACATGTCCACAAGGAGAGTCGCGCCTTGTGGATTACCTTTTCCAGATGGGAGTTCCAGTTGAGTGATTTATCTAGTGTAACCCCTAGATATTTCACTTCCCCCGCAAATGGAATAGTTTCACCTGCTAAGGAGGGCGGCACTAAATTGTTCAGCCTCCTTTTTCTGGTGAAGGGTACTATTACACTTTTGTGGGGGTTCACAGTCATCTGCTCCCTCTCACACCAAATATGGACTGTATTTAGCCCTCTTGAAGGGTATTAGAGAGTACCTCTTCAGATTTTCCTCTAATCATAATGACTAGATCGTCCGCATATGCTTGAATCTCGGCTTCCCACAGAGAGAGATATGATATGAAATTTTTTTCTCTACGAACGATATTTCCGGTTTTAGAAATGTGCCGATCAAATGCAATATACTCTTCGTTTTTGCGAAGAGTATAATAACATTGATGATGATAAATTTTGTTTTATAAAAATTGTTGGAAATGGCCACCTTCACTTAATAGGCATGCTTCTGCCCGTCTCAGCATCGAGTTGCGCACTCGTTCAAATATTCCCAGCGTATGTCGTATTGTTTCACACGAAGATGTACCACATTTGATTCCTTAACGGAACTGATACATCTTCAAGTAACACGGGGGGTAAGATTGTCCATTAAGGCGATTGGCAGAAAAAAGGGACTATAATATCATTATTAATAATTCCTACCCATACACCAACCGAAAATTGTCCTTGGAAATTGTTTTGATTATGGCATGGGGATTTTCGTCCGCCCACACATGATTATTTTGGAAATTTTCAATAGCATTTCTAGAAAACATTGTTTCATCTGTGAATCTAATTTGTGACTCAAACTGCGGATTTAGTGTAACATTCTGAAGGTACCACTGACAGAAGTTCACATGCTGTGGAAAATTCCTGGGAAGTAATGCCTCTATTCTTATAACATGGTACAGATACAACAAAAAAATCAACCAAAATTCGCCAAACAATTTGATAACAAATATTCAGAGCTCTAGCAATCTTCCTCGTACTCGTCTCAGCATATTCGTCGATTTCCTGCAGCACGGCTTCCTCAATTTCGGCTGTTCTGACAGCTCGAGGTCTACCTTCCGAAGTACCTTTTTGGAAACTACCCGTTTCACAAAGACGGCGATGATAGTCGAAAAGAATCGACTATTCGGCAAGGCACGATTAGTATATCTGTCCTGATATATACTTCTGGCTTTTGATGCATTACCATCTGCAAGACCACATGCGTAATGCATTGTCGCCATTTCCACATTCGTATAATTCACCAAATTTACTGAGATATTCGAATAAAGACAGCGAAAAAATAAAGTAAATTGAATGAAACACTAAAAATCGAATAAATAACACGATGAGATGGTTTTGAACACCAACAACTTACTATATGTCAACAAATATTGTTTTGAAAATAATGTTTGTAAAAACGTCATTTATTCCAGGATAACTAGATTTATGTGTTCAGAAATTGTTGTTTTAATCAAAAACTGTGCAACTGATGAAAAAACGCAAGAGACCGTTTTCATGTAGAATTGATCAGGCTAATCAGAGAACATATCCACATGGAAAAATGTCAGTGGCGTACTACTTGTTTGGTAAAAAATATCAGAGGACATATTTACAGAGACGCCGCTGCACAGTGGTACTTTTTTAGAAAACAGTCGTCAAAAATCAGTAACCTAGCCAATTTTCGATACAAAACGAAACTTAGTAGAGTTATAACGGGTTTATACGTTCATGGATTTAGTGGCGGCAATAGATGTTGGCACGTCAGTAAAAAAATATTGCACATATAAACAGTTACTGGCGAGAACTGTCGAGCAAGTCTGGACCTTGCATGCATTGATGCATGCTTGCCAGTAACTGTTTATACGTTCAATATTTTTTTTGGCGTGCCAATATCTACTGGCGCCACTAAATTCTTGCACGTATAAACCCACTATTAAGTATTTGGATATGTTAAATTCAGTTTTGCTGCATACATTTTTTTCTCAATATGGCGGCTTCAAAATTTGGGCCAGAAGAAGCAAAAAAGATGATAAATTCAATCCCAGCCACTAAAAAAGTCCTGATACTGGAGCTCGACCCGAGTCCTCGACGCTGAATTCGAATACGATCTCAGAAAAACCCAAACTCCCTCAAAATTTTGAGCTAAAGCGAAAAACACCCTTAGAATAGGGTAAAATCTCCCCTCATATATGGTGACAATAAGTACATTCAAAAAGTACTCCTAATGTATAAACCAGGGTTTTTCAGGCTGCTGATTTCAAATTTCAACATTCCAAAAGCCAAAAAATTGATTCTTAAGGTGAAAATCGAGTAAAATGGGGGTTGAAAAATACGTAATTTTCATTCTAAACTTATATTTTTAGGAGGTTTTGAGGTTGATGATTTCAAATTTCAACATGCCAGAAACCGAAAATTTATTCTTAGGGTGAAAATTGAGTAAAACAGGGGTTGAAAAGGGTGAAAAATGAAAATTTGACAAACTACGTAATTTTCATTCCAAAAGTATATTTCTAGGGGTTTTTGAGGTTGTTGGTTTCAAATTTCAGCATGCCAAAAGCCTATAATTTATTCTTAGATTGAAAATAGTATAAATTAGTGGTTGAAAGAAGTGTAGAAATAAGAAGTTGAAAAAATACGTAATTTAGATTCTGAAATTATATTTTTAGGGGATTTGAACTTGCTGAGTTCAAGTTCGAATCCGATCTCAGAAAAGTCCATGTGCCCTCAAAATGTTGAGCCTTTAGCAAATAAACAGCCCCAAAATAGGGTAAATCATCCCTGATTTGAGGTAACAATAAATACATGCAAAAAGTGGTTAACAAGCGCAAACGTATTGTATTTAAATATAGATTTTTGGTATAAGGCAAAGAATTTCCTACTCTGAGGTGATTAAGCAACCCCTAGATAGAGGAAAACCACCCTAATATAAAAATAAAGTTCATGAGAGGGGTTAAAGTCACTTTAGTTTCTATTCAAAAATTTATAAATCAAAAACTTCCACATTTTCCATAGTTTAATGGTAATCATGTATTTTATTTTTATATAAGGGTAGTTTTTACACTCATATGTACCTTGAGAAAAGGTACAGAAAAGGTGAACTTTAAGTCACTTACTAAAGTCACTACATAAAGTCGCTAAAGGCTCAAAATTTTGAGGGCACATGGGCTTTTCTGAGATTGGATTCGAACTTGAACTCAACAAGTTCAAAACCCCCAAAAATATAATTTCAGAAACTAAATTACGTATTTTTTCAACTTTTTATATCTACATCCCTTTCAACCACTAATTTACTCTATTTCCAACTTAAGAATAAATTCTGGGCTGTTGACATGCTGAAATTTGAAATCGGCAACCCCAAAAACCCCTAGAAATATAAGTTTAGAATGAAAACTACTAATTTTGTCAAATTTTCGATTTTGCACCCCTTCATCCTCTATTTTACCCGATTTTTACCCTAAAAATCAATTTTTGGCTTTTGGCATGTTGAAATTTGAAATCAACAACCTCAAAAACCCTAGGATTGTAATTAGGAGTACATTTTGCTTGTACTTATTGTTATCATATATGAGGGGTGATTTTACCCAATTCTAAGGGTGTTTTTTCACTTTGACTCAAAATTTTGAGGGCGTTTGGTCTTTTCTGAGGTCTGATTCGAATTCAGCGTCGAGTAGTCGGGTCGAGTTCCAGGACTATTTTTATGGCTGGGCTTGAATATTTCATCTTTTTTCCTTTTTTTCTTCCTCTGAATTTTTGAAGCCGCCATATTGAAAAAAAATATTCTGCAGCAAAACTGAATTTAGCGTATCCAAATACTTAACTGTACCAAGTTTCGTAAATTTGTATCGAAAATTGGCTAGGTTACGGAATTTTGACGCCTGTTTTCTAAAATAGCACCATTGTGCGCTGGTGTAGCGATAAGATAACTTCTCTAACTAAGATATGTGGTTTTACACCCCATTAACACATAGCAAAATTGAGAATAATGTTTAAAGTACTTTATTAGTTATTAAAAAATAACGATTTAAAAAGAAAAAATTCAACAAAAAATCTAAGTCGTTGCGGACATATGTTCATATGAACTTTTCTTCTTAATTAATGATCTAAAGAATCACACCCTGAAATATTAAAACGTCAATAAGGAACACCCTGTATATTCCTTAACTGGCACTGATTTTCCAGATTATATATACCGTTGTCACACAGACAAATAACATAATACATGTCTAAAATGTATTTACTTGGCAAACATAATAATATTCAGTAGTTTCACCCAAAACTAGAAGTAAATCCCGATAATTAACGTATCTTTAGTATGTACATTAACAGGGTGCCGACCTTGGCTATTGTGATAATGAGGTTCGTTCGTCAGATCAATTCGTTTAGTTTTAATCTAATTAATGTGTCATTGAAAATAGATCAATTCTGTTTATTGATATCTGGATATGAAAAGGAAAGTAACTCTAATTATTGATTGAAACACTTGTTAGTTATTTATTATTATAACGGGTGAAGTATATAAGTTGAGATACTAGAATAACTCGAAAACAAAAAAAAATAGAATACATTTCCGTGGCAAATAGAAGAATATAATTTATTTTTGACTCAGTGAATGCTTTAAAGCCTATTTTAAGTTATATTTGTTTTTCAACGAAAACCCACAATTTATAATAACATAACAACAAAACTTATCTGAAAAATGTTTCATTTGACTTCAATTTAGAAGGAAACAAAGTTGATTCTGAAATAACTTTGAACTTTTCCACTGTGACAAACATAAATTATATTGTTTTATTTCCTCCTCAAAACAAACAGTCTTGAGCATTATTTTCTAATATGCTTTGTTTTCGAAATAATCTGGTTTATCAACTAAAATGTCTTACTAATTCTAATAAACGTTTCCCTTTTTATCTGGTTTCTCTGTCAAATTTGTTTCTTAAGGAATTGCATACATTTTTCATAAATATGACAGGTTCTAGCTGTCAATTAGAGTAAATTAAAAAAATGTACCAAAGTGTTTTGGCGGTTATCATAAGAACGTGGACAAATGCAAAAATAAACCAAACTGGAAAATTGAATAATCACTTTATCTACGTTTCTAGTACAGATACGAGAAATATGATGAACAGTCCGGATTAACTTTAGGCCGATAAAGTACAGTATTAGTTTAAATTTAAACCCCTCCCCTCCCGCCACAGCCATCCTCCTTGCATTTTAGACTGCAATTTAGTCATTCCATTTCATAGTAAAGGAGTATTTATGTGTTAAACTTAATCAACATGGTTAGAAAGTTGTATTGTGAGAGCCATTACTTTGTGATAGTTAATCATGTTGATATAAGAAAAACAATTTTACTTAATTTCTATCACTAGTAAAAGTGTTTTCCTTATATCAACAAAATTGTTAGAGTCGTTCTAGAGAAAAACTTTGTTTTACACATTTTCAATTTTATTATGGTTTTTAGGGAATCGCTTCTCCCACATTTAAGCTAGGACCGATTTGTCAGTTGACTTCGAGTAATGGTCGTTCTGAACACAAATGCAAAAACTGAGCAAAATTTGTTAAGAGGTTTGAATTCTAGATGAGACCACAGACGACAGACATACATTTTTTAATCCATTTTTTTCTTGGTGTCATGGAATTTGAAAACCTCATATTCACAAAAAACTGAAAATCGAATTTTTCCACAATCATATTACTTCACCTATATTTCTACGTAATATGAAACAATAAACAATAATATGTTATACAGGTGATTCAAATCATAATTCTTAGGATATATACACCAAAAATATGCAAATACGATAGCGTGCCAAAAGAAAATGAAAAAATTTCAAAACCATTTAAACATATTTACATGCACGCCTTTGGTATCTGATCGACTGTATTCAAATAAAACCGCATGATAATAAATCCATAAACACTTCGTAAACAAAGCCGACAGCAGCAAGGTTGCCGACAGGAACTTTAGTCACCCAATTAAGTAGCGCTCAATAATACCACATTTTAATAATTTTTTATACACGTTCTATTAAAATTTTATTTTAATTACTTCCCTCTCTTACCGAAAGGAAGATTGTAACCATGAAAAAATGCGAATCACCATTTGAAAAGATTCAAATGGTGCCAAAAGTTTCGTGATGAGTAATCTTCATTCAGCGTTAATACTGAAAACCTTTCTTGAAAAAGTTGTGAATTAATTAAAATTCAATTAATTTTTGCATAGCTTTGTATATTTTTTCGAAAATAATATTAACTTGTCTAGAATGGAACATATATTTCAAAAAGCTAAAAATATAAATATTTAGATATCAAAAGATAGGGTCAATTCCGGTTAAACCGGAAAATACTTTGGCGGCTAAGTCACAACACTGAACCACTACATACCGAGGACAAGCTCGAAAGCGCGTCAAAAAGTGCATATAGCTTTTTTTTTTCGTAATCAGGAGGTCATAATACATAAGAATCAACAATAAAATTTCAGGTGCAATGTTGTCGCCGAAAAAAATCAGTTCAACTGCACTAAGTAGTTTGTCAACGAATTTCATTATTAGAGCATAGCATTTAACTATATACAAAATTTATGATAAAAACTGTATATTGTTGTATTCCTTAGAACAATGGAAAGTATCCGAAACTATTTTAAAGATTGTACCATTTATGATTTTTTAAATATTTATAATAAACGCATATTTCCCTCTCACTCTGCAAAATCCTGTCCTTAACCACAATTATTTGATTTTAAATAATAATTAACAAATCTCATTGAATTATTTAGTCTTTTTGATGTGTATAATCGCCACATTGACAATTACAGGTCGAAACAAGTACTTTCACCCTCGAAATTAGCAATGACGTATTTTCCAACTTTTTAAAGATAGGAAATGGGCTTATTGTTAACTGATGGTAAGTAAAAGATTTTACATATATACTAATAATTTTTATTTAATATGTAGAAAGTTACATTATCCCACTCTCCCTTGGCGGCATTCATTATGTTCCTTGAAATGGGCTGTAATGTTTACTGTTTATAGTACTGCAATAATGCGCTTTGTTTTGACGCAGGGAAATCCCAATCTGCTATTATCATCACAATAACATTGAAGGTGCGGACTGCCCGGCATATTTGTAGTTAATTATTAAACGCTTTTACAATCATGGTATTGGGATTATTTCAAGCGAGGCCAGTATTAATAGCCTAATTTATATAATGTTCTTGCGAGCGCGTCATCCATCAGCTGATATTTCCTTCCTCAAACTAATGAATAATCATTAGTTAAACATAAAATTTTAATTATCCTATGCATACAAAAGAATACCTTGATGCTTTAGGTAAGGTACCTACCGAGTGTTAATGGAGATATTAGTACCTACTTAAGATTGGGCACTGACCTTTATGCTTATATGTACACTTCTGTGCAATAAAATCCGCTATATTAAATCATTCTTTATTTATCTGTCAGTGTCATTGTCACATTTTCGCAATGCCAAAATTAACTAAACATGAAAAAATGTTAATTCTTTCTAAAATTGAAGAGAGATGGTCTATCAGAGCAGTTGCTAATCATTATCAATTGAATAAAAGTACTGTTATGAGTGTGAAGAAAAGTGGGAGTAGAAAGGTAGCGTAAAGAGAAAAGACGGTTCAGGCCGATTGAGAAGATTGAAGCCACTCCTTGGCTATTTGAGGAAAAATCCGTTTCAAACATCAGGAGACGCTGTGTTCATGACAAATTTTCCAGCATCGAGAGCAACAGCTAGCTGAAGGATATAGGAATATCGGAAATAAAAAACTGTACAAGTGCCAAGAAGAACATATTAATAGAAGGACAAAAGCAAGCCCGCATTATGTTTTGTTTAAATTGTGTCTATCGCCCGTTGGAGTTTTGGAACAATGTTGTGTTTACCGATGAAAAAAATTTTTCAGTCTTGTAATGACTGACATATGTACAAAATGTTAGGTTACATTATTTACACAATAAATGCAAACGCAGTTATGTGCAGTCGTATCTGTGAATTTTTCAATGTCAGTTTTTTGTAACCTATATGATAATAAAAAAAATCTAAATTCCAAAAAGACTGATTCACACCACCTAATATTAGTGAAAACTGGATTACTTGATTTTTCAAGTGTACGGGATTTTATTGCACAGAAATGTACATCTTACGTTTCAGCAAGTAATTACACCGTAGTGTTTTGACAAGTCAAATAAAATAATGTAAAAATATAAATAAAAACACATAAGACTAAAATATAACATATAACATTAGGATAGAGTCCTAATATAGTCAATGATAGTATGTAACATAAATATAAACATAAACATACATAAAACACAAGTTATATAACAAACATTAGGATATGATCTGAATATAGTCAACATCATAACAAACAACAAAATATACATATATCATATCACACAAAACATATAATTAAAATCTGTTAGATTATAGTAAGCATTGGCTAAAAAACTACAGTTTTCATTTTCCTTTAAACTGTCGAATGGGCAATTCCTAACAGTATTTGGAAGTGAATTAAATAATTCAATTCCAAAGTTAATTCTTTTTGTATAAGTCAATCTCTGGCGTGGTGTTTGTATTTTATCCCGATTACGGGTATTGTAACTGGGAGTTTCACCATTCTTTTCGTATTCGCTCAAATCTGACTTTATATGAATTAAGTGACAGTAGATTACTTCTGATGGTAAAGTCATTATATTAAATTTAATAAACCATGGTTTACAACTTTCAAGTTGATTCACGCCCGCTAAAGCTCTTTTTTGTACAATAAAAACATCTGAAATTTGGTTGGATGTACCCCAGTTGATTAATCCATATATCGTAGCACTGTGGAATAATGCATGATAAGCCATGAGTGTAGCATCCAGATTCGACCTGTTTTTAATCTGTCTAATCGCGTATATTTTCTTAGACAATTTCGTAGTTAAGTTGTTGATGCGTGAATGCCAAGACAACTTATTATCTAAGGTCAGGCCTAGAAAGTTTACGAAGTATTATTCTTCGTAGAGTTAGTAATGAAGTTGTTTTATTTGTATTTAAGCATAACTTGTTTGCATTAAACCAGTCAGAGGATCTAATTATAGTGTCATTTGCAATGTCAGCAACATTACTGCTAGCATCCTTTACCTGTCTCGCAAAAGTAGTATCATCTGCAAAGAAAACCGCAAAAGTTGACATAACGTCAGGTTATGCTTTTTTAACATTTGTTCATGGATTATCGGTTTCATTTTGTCTAAATGGGTCTCAAAAAGTTTTGTCTAAATGGATCTCAAAAGTTGCTTACTTGAAGTACCATCATTAATTAGATCGATTGCATCTAGGTCGTAGGAGAATTCTGCATCGGGTTTGGGTACTGCAAGTTCTATTATTAAAATGTCTAGTAATTGTGTCAGAATTTTGAGAAAAATATAATTTTGGATTAATTACTGATTTTCTAATTATAAAATATAACCTACCTCTCAGTTAAAACATAAGTATATTATAAATACATCAGTGGCATACCCAGCTTTTTGGGGAGGAGGTGGCAGTTCATTTAAAAGGCGGCATAAAGAAGTAAAAGTAAAAATGAAATATAGATTTTTATCTATTTATCTAGCACAAGGTTCTTAACAATAACTTAAATTTCCTGACTTCCAGATTTTCCGAAACTTTTGGAAACTAATAATAAAAAAAATAAGTAGGGGGCGAAAAGTGGGAAACAAATTTTTGATGAGCGGGTTAGGGCGCAAAATGGCCTGAAATAAAAAAGTTTCACATTCCTCGATTTTTTATAAAAATTACTAAATTACTGTTTTTTCAATAGATTCTCCAAATTCCCTCACATTTTTAGACAACTGCAATTTCCCTGATTTTTCATATAGCAGACGGCTCCCAAATCCAAAGTCAAGGCTATCAAAAGAAGGTTACGCATTTGAACAAACACAGACGTCAGTTAAACACCGTGTTGGGGTTGAGGATTGAACCCAGTATACGATAGAGAGGTGAACAAGCGCGCTTATCACTAACATGCTTCAGTTTGGAAATACCCTACTGATAGTACAGCTTTCAGCTTTATTTCTTACCGTTTTAATTCCTTCCTTTTACTTTTAATTCAGTAAATTACTAATTTCTAACTGACATTAAATAAGTACTTAAATATTATTTCGCAAAAAGTACACGGTGGACTAAAATCGAATTTAAATCAAAGTTGTTGCCACTCGGATTTTGTTTCACACATTATTAGATGTATATAGAACCAATTTCCATGATATTTAAAATCATTCATCGCAGAAATTTTTTTTACAAGTATTTTACTTTTCTTGTTTAATGACACAGCCACACAAAAAAAAGTAGCCTAGCCTACGGACCAGGCTAGTGTGTTCTTATGTATATTGACTCGCTGAAACCGAATCCAAAGTCAGAATCGTCAGATTGGCTCATTTTTCACCTCTAACCCCAAAGAAACACCCACCCAAAAGCAGCAAATCTGACAATTCTGACTTCGGATTCTCTTTCAGAGGGCCCAAATACATAAAGGTACACTAGTATGGTCCGCCGGACAGACCATTTTTTGGGGGGTTGTTTCTTTGAGGTTGGGGGTGGAAAGCGAGCCAGTCTGACAATTCTGACTTCGGATTCGGTTTCAGCGGATACAAATATACAAAGACAAACTAGCCTGATTCGCAGGCTAGACCACGCTTTTTTCGTGTGGCTGTGTCATTAACAAAAAAAGTAAAATACTCGTAAAAAAAATTTCTGCGATTAATGATTTTAAATATCGTGGAAATTGGTTCTATATACATCTAAGAATGTGATAAGAAAGTTCCAAGTGGCAACAACTTTGATTTAAATTTGGTTGTAGACCACCTTGCGTACGTATAATTGTAAGGAAAGTATATAAATTGGTAAATCTTGTTACATTAATATTATTAAGAAATGAAAATTGTATTTATACAACCATCGAGTTTCTAACCCAATGTTATTTCGTAAAATAAATAAAGCATTTATAATAATAATAATAATACTTTGTTCTCAGAGCCACAATATGTATACAGACTTAGTGGAACTAGCGGATTGAAAATCAATCAATCTCTAATAAAAACAAAACTCTCAATCAGAGAAAATATTATTTAGGTATTATGCAAATCACAACTTACACACTTTTTATTTATTATGAAAATGCCTTTTTCTGTATATTGTTGCCCTAATCTGGGCACGCTAATATACTAGAGTTGAAATGGAATGTAAGGTTCAATGATCATTGTGAATGACTGAATTTTAATAAATAATTTAAGTATTTTCAATATATTTTTTTGCCTTAAAATGCCAGGAATCTTATCATATAATTCAATACTTCGTCAGTATTAGCTAGAAGAGTAGTTGTTTTGATTGGTTTTCCAATAATGAGTGTTTTAAAGTATTTTCCTAAGTAGTATATTAGCGTGACCCGATTAAGGTACCAATATACAGAAAGTAGATAATTTCATATTAAATAAAAAAAGTGTGAATGACTAAATGTAAATAAATGATTTAAGCATTTTCAATATTTTTTTCTTTAAAATGCTAAGAATCCTATCATGTAATTCAATACTTCGTCAGTATTAGCTAGAAGAGTAGTTGTTTTGATTGGTTCTCCAATAATGAGTGTTTTAAAGTATTTACCTAACTAGTATATTAGCGTGCCCAGATTAGGGCAACAATATACAGAAAATAGGTATTTTCATAATAAATAAAAAGTGTGTAAGTTGTGATTTGCATAATACCTAAATAATATTTTCTCTAATAATGGTAAAAGCAAATAAATAAAAAATAATTAATTGTAAAAAACTCTCAATTATCCTAATACAGTCTAAAAGTCTCAGTATTGCTGGTTGAAGCCCATTGCATAGCTATTAATTTCTCAACAGTGGCAGACGCGTTTCGCCTTCCCAGGCTAATCAGTGCCACGTGGTAGAGAAATGAATGGCTATGCAGTGGACTTCAACCAGCTCTCCCAAGACTTTTAGTTCTATGGTTTGTTGCACTGAAAAGTGTAGAATATAACCAGGCTGAAAAAAGTCAGAACAGTCTAGTGCGCCATCTATGGTACGCTAGATTTCCTATTTACATCTGGCATTACGCTTGGATTGTATCAGAAGTTAATCTGGATTTGCAGTTTCTGTGATGATTTTAAATAGTCGAACTTTGTGAAACATTTACTTCTGACCAATCTTTACCATCTTGCCTAAATGGCACCGTTAGTGGTCACACTCCACAAGAAATTTATGGAGCATTGGTAATATTATCCTCTACCTTAAATGTCCCTTATATACCCGTATTCGGTTAATACTACGGTATTTATTTATTTTTCCTGCACGGTGTATTTGTGGTATATACAGGAAATACTATAATATATTTTGTTATTGTTTATTGCTACTGCTGTTTCGATTGTAACGGACGTCAGCCGCTAGATGGAACCTGCCATTTTTGTTGCATGTCGACCTGTGCACAAGTTGTGCAAAAGAAAATTCTGTTCGAAGGACTAAACCTATCATGCCTTAAGTATTTTTGTGTCCCGAATCCGAATTTTCAATTAAAAAAATTTTCTACCACGTAGATTTCGAGTAAATCCCGTTTTTTATCGTCAAAATACGGTTTTTTGATAATAGAAATCGGGATTTACTCGAAACCTACTCGGTAGAAAATTTTTTAAATTAAAAATTCGGATTCAGCACACAAAAATACTTCAGACATGATAGGTTTAGTTCTTGAGCAGAAATTATTTTTTTTTTTTGTTATTACCAATTTTAACAAGTTTGGAAATATTCCAAATTTTAAGGAATTGTTAATAATGTAACAAAGAGGTTTAATTGTATGAATGACCATTTTCTTCAGAAGAGATGTTGATAATTCATCATCTCCAGGACTATTTTGTTTTTTAATGGTTTTACAGTTTCCAAAATTTCGCTTTCTGTACCCTACTCAACAATAATGGGAGTTTCGTTTCTTGAGATGTTATTAATAAATGATGTATTATGCATTTTTGCATTAAATTACTTGCAGCGTTTACATAGTAAGAATTTAAATTTTTAGTCATTGTGATAATGTCATCTGAAAACAAGAGAATTTTTTTTCTCAATTTCCTGTTTTATTATCTACTATATTCCAACGCGATTTAGATATGTTTTCTGAATTTGCAATTTCTTATTATAATGTTTTCCTAACTTCATTTTTTAAAGAATAAAGCATATAAGTATACACTACTGGAAAATGTCTTCTTTGTCTGAAGTATGAGTGTGACGCTTCTACTTCAAAATTTTATGGAGGTATACACTCCAAAATTAAATAGTATCTATTGTTGAGATAATGCCATGATGAAGTTCGATATTTTGTTGAATGTGGTTATAGCCTGAAAAAAATATGATGTTACGTGTTTCAGTTAAATTCAGTATTAACTTATTTGCAAAGAACCAGTCATTTATATTATTCAATATTTTCGTATTTTCTACAGTGATTTTTTGAAAACAATACTGGTGTACATAAATAAAGCATATTGATTCACTTTAAAGATATCAACGAGAACGTTGACGTGGATCAGAAGAAGCACAGGGCAAAGTGTTGATACTTGTAGAACACCACGTTTCATCAGTTCTTTTTTGTTAGTATTTAACAGTAGTACCTCGTTGTCGAAAATTTAATTCAACTCCACATATATTTTTCGATTATTTGAGTGGGCAAAATTAAAAAACACTGGGATGTTTGATCTTGGTTGCAAGGTGTAACATTCAAGTTGTAACTAGAATAATAGTGTATTACGTAATGAGTGTTGTAAGAAGCATATTACGCACGATGCCGCGTAGCGGCGAGTGCGTATTTCCATGAGTGCGTAATTGCTTTACAACTCGAATTATGTACTATACTTTACCTACGATCATATTTATTGAAATTAAAAGACAACTATTTAATGTGTACTTCTGATATCATTTTTTGATCTTCAATCCATAAACTTCTGATAGACAATTTCATATCTTTCTCGAGATTTTGCTGGCAACAAGTTGCTTGTAGCAGCCTCTGCTATTTGTATTATATTAGGATGTGTTATTCAACAAATATTATGTCAGTTTTGACAGCATTTGAAAATTACGTAGGTGCATTTGTTTCTTAAAACCCCGCGTCAGCGATATAAGCCACCTATAATAATTGCTCTGTCCCGTGCGTTTTGTTTACAGAGCGTTTTGTTTACAATATGTAAAATTCAACTTACATAGATGGCAGGTAGTGTGTTTTTTACTATTTACAACAGTGATCGTAGGTAAAATATATTTTCTTACTCTTAAAATGTCTTCATGTATTTTAACTAGTTGTGGAAAAACTTTAATTTAGGGGAGGACTTTTAAACAAGGTTGTATTTAAATGAGGAAATTTCTTATTGTTCCTTATCAATATCCAACACACGTAAAACTTTTTATTATTACAGATTAGTACAGAAAATATTTATACGCAGAGAAACTATGTTGTAAATGCCTTCGCTGTATTTAGTTGAGGGGTATTTGCTGATATAATATGGAACTGTGCTTTTAATATATGTATGTAGGCTGTATTTACTGAACCTAGAGCTTGCATTCATAGAGAAATGTTATTCTGTAAAGTAAATTAGTCTGTTTTGAACCGTCAATAATTTCCCAATGTATTTGAATGGAAATGTCTACATCAATGTATAAATCGATAGGTATCGTGATAATAATTTAGTACAAATATGTAACAGGGACGGGAATTCAATATGATAATTGAGGGACAAGATTAAACAGCAGAACTATCTACTTTTTGTATTTTTATCAAAGAAACCATCGTAATGGTATACGAAGATAGGAACGCATCGTGGATGTCACGGATTTATGTAGGTATCTGTATAAGCAGGGTCCACAATATATAGATGTATAGTCGAAGCAATGAATCTTTGAACTGACGTCATCATTCTCCTTTGTCTGAACTAATTCATTGAAAGACGACAACCATTTCGCACCATAGGCGTAGCGAATTTGTATTAAGATGCGTATTGAAAATTATTATAATAATAAGTAATAATAATATAAATAATGATAAATTGGACTAGATTAGACCATAAAATACAGTATTGGCACTGTCAGTAAGTTCAATGAGTAAATATAAAATATAAAACATGTAAAAGCTAAGAATTTATAAACATTTTACATACATTTGTATTGTCTTTTCACAGTATTTCAATTTCAATTATACTTTTATTTACCCTTGAGATAACCATGAAATAAAATATCAATTTCTGAAAATGTTCAATCATTCATATACAGTGTGTCCAATTTTGATTGAAATCGCCCTCATAGAACGTTTATTTTAAATCGGATTTAGATCGGGTTTCTATAAAAACGTAGACCTCTGAAAAGTGCGTTCTTGAATTTGCATTTTATAAAACATAAAAGCTCGACCTACTGTGGTCTTTCTTCGTGGCGGAAAATGAAGGAATCTTATTAGCAATTTTTTGATTTCAAATTTGATGACTCCACTGGATTCGGTAACCTTTCATATGTATTTGTACCAAATTTTGTGAAAAAATACCTATTCGCGATAATCACCCACCAGTAGTGAACAACAACATTTTGACTTATAATTGGCATTTGTGACATTAGAAAAACAGTTTAATACAGTGAAAATTGTGTTTGGTAGTATTTACAGTTTCCTAAAGTATTAAAAACAGGGACGAGTACGAAAAATGCCTAATATAATTTTATCAAGTGAATTTTCTGAGATTTGTTTTGACAGTTTCAGCAACAAAGTTAATCTTCCATTGAATGTCAATAGAAAATGGATTTGTTGTTCACTCTTATACAAGTTATACTGTCAGAATGAAGATGTCGCCCATCAGTGTGTCCCATTTTACTTGGAACCATCCCCATAAAAAGTTTATTTTAAGTCCGATTTAAATCGGTTTTTTCTTAAAACGTAGACCTTTGAAAAGTGCATTCTTGTAATACATTAAATTTTATAAAACATAGAAGCTCGGCCTACTGCGGTCTTTTTTCGGGGCGGAAAATCGAGAAATCTTATTAGTTATTTTTATTTGTTTGAAATTTGAGGACGCCACTGGATTTGGCAATCCTTCAAATGGGTTTGTACTAAATTTCGTGAAAAATACCTATTTCTAACTTGTGTGTTTGAATGTTTTGAAGGCATAATTAATTAAATGAATTAATTGCGCTGCGAACAGTAAACAATACGTGCGCCACTGACGATTGATACACGAGACTGATGCGTTTCTATGTAGTATAGACGTACATGTTACCATTATTCTCAAATCTAACACGCAAGAAAACATACGTAGGTCGTTTACTGTGGAAGACACGCACTCTTACATCCATTTCAGGCAGTTCAATTGTAAGAAGTGAGAGGCCAACATACAAAAGATAGTCTTTGCTTGCTACCTGCATTAGTGACGTCAATTCAAAGATCCATTGCTCCTACTATACAGTATAATAATAATAATAATAATTTATTGATCCGTTCGATCAATGTACATGATATTGGACAGGTCAAAGAAATACATTACATTAAATGCACAATTAAACAGGTATTAAATTAGTAATTTTTTAAAAACATCCATTATGTAAAATATCAATATACAAATGACAATTTTACACACTAAACAAAATTTTACTCAGAACTATACTAACATGTAAAACTGAATTATCTAAAAAACTGCTGATCACGCATCATCCAGGTAATCAGTCACAGTATAATAAGATTTATTAATCAAAAATGATTTTAGTTTTTTTTTGAAGTGGTGCAGGGGGATTGTTAACTTTATATCTTCAGGCAAAATATTATATAATTTTCTTCCAGCATACGATGGGGTCTTTTCAAAAAACCAAGCACGATGACTGGGTAACGTGAGGAGAGAACCATGTCCCGTGCTATAGTTATGATGGGCGGCATTAGCTTGAAACGTATCGATATTTTTTTTTACATATAAAATACAATTATAAATATAAAGGGACGGAAAAGTTAATATTTTGTGTTCCCGGAAAACTGGTTGGCACGAATCTGTTGGATTTAATGAGAAAATAAGCCTGATAATTCTTTTTTGGGTAATAAATATTCTATTACAATTGCCAACAGTGATATTTCCGCACAGGATAACATTATATGAAAGCACCGAGTTAACAAGTGCGTGGTAAATATCAATCAGACTTTTTGTGTCGACAGAATTTTTTAGATGTAATATAGCATAGTAACTACTATTAATTTTTTTACAGCCATGATCGATATGACATGTATAACTTAAGTCAGCATCAATATAAGTACCTAAAAACTTATTAGAACATGATATTTCTATCGTCACATTATTGACTGTTATATCGAAATGATGATCACTTTTTTTCCTATTGTAAAAATTCATGGCAACTGTCTTATCTACATTTTTCCAACAATATTTAGTAAATTGGTTGGAGATAATATTAAATTTATCTTGGAGATCCGCTGGATTTTCTGCATCAATTCCTAAAATGACATCATTATACATACATTATAACACAATTTGCAGAAATATATGTTGGTAAGTCATTAATGAATAATAAAAATATAAGAGGACCCAGCACAGATCCCTGCGGAACACCAAGATGGATTTCATATTTATCAGAAAAAATGTTTCCGATTCTAACTGATATTTCCTATACTTAAGATAAGAGATTATCCATGACAGGAATTTACCCCTAAAGCCTATAGCATATAAATTTTTTTTTCAATAAAATCAAATTTAAGACAGTCAAAAGCTCGTGACGTGTCGAAAAAAAGTGCTCGCACCGATTTATTATTTTCAATACATTTGTGTACATATTCAGAAAATTCATATCCTGCGGTTTCTGTAGATCTACCAGGGTAAAAGCCATTTTGACTCTTTGTTATTATATGATATTTATTTAAGAAAAACATTATTTTATCATAAATTACTCTTTCAATAACAACATAACACAGTTAGAATAGTAATAAGACGATAATTTTCTACACAGGTGGAATCAAGTTTCTTGAAAATTGGCACAACTATACTAACCTTTAAGTCATAAGGAAATTCTCCAAGCTCAATAGAACAATTTACTATGTATGCTAGGGGCTTTGCTATATAATATTTTATAGTTTTTTATATTTTGGTAGGAATACAGTCAATGCCACACGAATCCGTATTTTTCAAATTATCTATTGCAGCGATAATTTCTTCTTACATAAGTGTTGGCATCCACAATGCTTACTTTTCTTGTACAATGTACATCTCTAAATCCTTGTAAACGAGATGAATTATACAGGATTCTCTTCATGCACAACGAAGTATGTGGAATTGAGAATTCGCCCCTTGGCTGATACCTACATACGCAAAGCGCTTTGACATACTGTATTAATCGTATTAACTAGCGATAGCAACATCTCTACCGACTTAACCTCTACCAAAAACCTCAAACTTTCTCCAAGAAATCGTGTACGTCCACAGTTCGCTTGTATGTGTGAGTCTCACACCTAAGCAAATATTTCTTTATTTCATTTTTTTTAATATTCTTTGTTTAACGTTAAGATACGTATATCGTATTAAAAAAAATGCGGTAAAAAAAGTTAGTAATACCAAATTGGAAAAACTATTATTAATTGCAAAGACGATGCCAGATTTTTTCGTACCTTTATTTTTGCCATCTATACAGAGTGTTAAATGTCCCTGGGCTATTTTCTCAAAAGCTAACAGAGATATTTGTATTCTGATATGCGATAACCACACGCTGGCAATTGCTGGCTCTGACTGATTTACTCGGATCTCTTCGATCAACAGTTTGATGTAGTAGGGGCCATCAGTACGTTATAGTTCGAGCGCTGAAATTCATTTATTAATTTCAACTTCTATTTCGTTTTCTTGTGTGTGAAAATGACAATTTAAGAAAATAAAAATCAGTGATGACACATGTCGATAAAAAGCTTTATTTTAAAAGAAGAATCGTGAAAATCGGCCCAGTGGGAGCCACTGGCAAAGCCGGAAAAGAAAACTGCTTGTGTCTTAAATATATAGATATTCAACCTATTGTTTTCCCTCTGGTACATCCTTTAATCTACAGTGGTCCTCTAAATTTATTTGTCACCGAAAAGATAAATGACTCATGGCGAGATGCATGTATATCTCGTGTTTTCTCCTGTGTGTTTGCTTATCTTCAATATTTTTTTTCTGTGTCAATGTAGGTTAGTTGCAGTAAATGATTTTTGCAAGCTCTTATTTAACTTGCTTTGTATGTTAGTTAGTTAGTTAGTTGGTTAATAAGTTAGTTAGCATTTCTCGTGTTTTCACTAGCATGTATATCTCGTGTTTTCTCCTGTGTGTTTGCTTATCTTCAATATTTTTTTCTGTGTTGTTGTAGGTTAGTCGAAGTAAATGATTTTTACAAGCTCTTATTTAACTTGCTTTGTATGTTAGTTAGTTGGTTAATAACTTAGTTAGTTTGTATGTTAGTATGTTTAAGCGAACTCTTGTCAAGTCAGTTTTGAACCACTTAGCGACATCCGACGCGACGCATACGCGTGTAGTTCTGGTGACAATACAATAATATGGCACCCAAAAGTGTTTTTTAGTTTTAACACTATAATTTTTAGTTTTTTTGATCGCATACTGTATTCACTCAGATGTTGTATGTTAAGAAATGGCGAAGGATCCGGTTTTAAGTAAGGACGTATGAATATAAAATAAAGTATTTACGACGTAACTAAAAATTTAAAAATACAAATACTTAAATGTAGAAAAAAAGTTTAAAAACAAGCTTTTATTTATATTTATATGTACTAAAACGAAAAAAAAATAAAATTAATTGTCTTAAAAGCTTATCGCGTGAATAGACAAGCTTTTGAGACAATTAATCTTATTTTGTTATTTTTTTCGTTTTAGTACATCTAAATAGTAATAAAAGCTTGTTTTAAAAAACTTGTTTTTACAATTAACTTTTTAGATTAGTGGTTGACGAATGGCTTAGGGCCAAATGACAAAATATAATATATACATATTATACCTCTGGTATAGTTTTACGATATAAATGAATGTGCTAGTCCTAGAATAATATTAAATGTTATAAACAGTATTTAGCGATGCTCTATTATGACAAGAAATTTTCCATATCATGCCAACACTCACGAGGGGGGCTATAAGTCAACTTTAACCCGTCTCATTATTATTTCAGATGTCGTTGTTTACCTATAACATTATTTCAATATAAATGACCTTCGGAATTTGTAATAACATATGGTTTGTATTTTTTCTACTATATCAATGAAGATATGCGGAAAGAAATAAAAATTCTGGAAAAAATAGCATGATATAAAATAGTTCACTATTGCATCATAAGAGAAATGTTGGGTAATATACCACAATTCACAAACACATTTTAATTGTTCGTTTATCGAAATCCTAATTGCAGAAACGTTTATTTATAGAGAAAGATAAACAACCAAAATGAATTACAGTTTACAGAAAAAATATGTTGGTTTCTTACAATAGTCATTAACAATTAGATAAAGGACTACAAATAAAAATGTATGTGGTAAATTATATATTTGTAATAACTGTATGAAATATGAATGATCTGAATAAAATCCAATAAATATAGATATACAGTATGGTGGAAATGTATGGGAATAAATTCATTATTTCATAGGCATATGGTTGTCGACCTTTTAGCAAAAGAAATGTGGGAGGTATACCAGGGAATTGACAGGAAGGAGGCCAACGATAAACTATATCAGAGATGGCAGGAGAGATTTAAGACTTCGAGTAAGGAAAGGTCGACAAAGAGACTCATTCCAGATATTAAAAGATGGGTGGAGAGAGGGCACGGGGAGGTTGGGTGCTACCTTACACAGGCCCTAACAGGGCATGGATGCTTTGCAGGGTACGTCTACAACATCGGGAAGATCGAAGATCGAGAATGCATAAACTGTGGGGAGATAGACGATGCGGAGCATACCGCGTTTCGGTGTAGCAGGGGGAGATAGATGAGGGGTCATAGATATGCTAGACGATCCAGTTATACCAGATAACATGGTGTTGCGGATGATAGAATCAGAGGAAACTGGCAACTCCTGGATGACATAATAACATCAGTCATGAAAATCAAGGAAGTAGATGAAAGAAACTTGAAACCCTAATCGTTTCAACGAAGTAGGGAAGTAAAGTGAGGACATCTCTGCGGGGGCAGATCATTTTGAACACCTGACCTGGAATTCTGATGGTAAGCGATATGGAGGAAATACTAAGGACCAGGGAGGGGGCCACTATTCCGGATGTCCATGATGGGTTTTCCCTCCTCCCCTCGCAAACAAAAAAGGGCATATGGTTTAAAAAAAATCCAGAGACGGGTCGATTTTTATATTTAAATGCGAATCTCTTGTTATATATATATATATATACAGGGTGTTCCGTAAATAATGGATAATCTTGAAAATGGTAATAGATCAGGCCATACCCTATCAGAATATCACAACTTGACCTTATTGAAAACCCAACGGTTTTCGAGATATGGGCACTTTTTTGAAATTTTGAAAATTTCTACTCTGGAGTGGTATTTTGCATGCCACTGCCGCAAGGTTAGGATTTTTTCATTGTTTTTTGGTGAGTATTCTAGAACAGTTGTGCTATCAGACGTGTATAGAAGTTTTTAGATAACGACGGCGGTATTCTAAAAAAATATATATTTCCTCAATTTAGGTTCCACCTAGATTCCGTTTGCTGACTTTGACCTTTGATGGTGTAAAGAAAAGTGCCAAGCAAAACTTGCCACTTATCCTAAAAACTTGCCCACTTCTTGTTATATTGTAAAATGTTTAAAAACTCTGATTCTTCTTGTTAGAAAAAAAGATATAGCTGTTTGAATAGTGGAGGAGCTAAACTTATCAATTGAAAATTTTTAACAAGTAAGCCTAGTTTTTAATTGCATGTGACGCATGTCATTTTGTACGTCTGGTATTACCGATTCAGATTTTGTTTGTTTGTCGATAATAACAAATTAGCATTTCTTTGGACTTATTGGAATTTGTTGAGAACAACAATGCCTCGTATACAGTATACACAACGTGAATATGCTAATATGCATACTATTTACGGCGAATGTCGAAGCAACGCTAGTGCATCTTCTGTGAGTTATCGATAAAGGTACCCGAACGCACGCCATCCCGACTATCGTGTATTTATTAGAGTGCATAACGCGTATTGTGAGGGAAAGATTTCTAGTCTCCGTGATATTGGTCGTGCTAGTGAAGGAAGACCTCGTCAAGATTTCGACGACGAAGTGCTTGATGAAATCAACGACGATCCATCTACTTCTGTGCGTACCATATCACGACGGAAGGAAGACCTCGTCAAGATTTCGACGACGAAGTGCTTGATGAAATCAACGACGATTCATTTACTTCTGTGCGTACCATATCACGACGCACTGGCGTATTTAAAACAATGGTGCACGGAATTTTAAAACGATACCAACTCCATCTTTTCCATGTAAACTCTACTACCCAGAGAATATCCCTTGAGAGTGTTATTTTGCCGGCAAATGCTGCGGATAATACGAGAGGATCCAGATTTTTTTAATAAAATTTTGTGGTCTGAAAAATCATCGTACAGAAAAGATGGCTTTGTAAATTTACTTAATCTGCATAGTTGGCAGTTTGAAAATCCCCACTTGATGAGAGAAGATCGGTCACAATACCAATTTAAAGTAAATCTGTGGACAGGCATCCTATATGGTCAAGTGGTAGGCCCATTCGAACTGTCACCAACATTAACCATGAGGCTGACAATGTGGTTACAGAACGATGGATGCCCTTCACATTATGGGAGAGAGTTGAGAGCAT
The DNA here is from genome assembly GCA_936432065.2 of Rutpela maculata. Taxonomy (NCBI): domain Eukaryota; kingdom Metazoa; phylum Arthropoda; class Insecta; order Coleoptera; family Cerambycidae; genus Rutpela; species Rutpela maculata. The sequence continues at coordinate 320,502,911 of OW386285.2, read as the reverse complement.
ATCAAAATTTGAAATATCCAGGAAGATGGATCGGTCGCTTAGTTCCAATTCTGTGGCCACCCAGGTCACCAGACCTAAATCCTTTAGCTTTTTTTACTGGGGATGCATGAAGGAAAAGGTGTACTTCCGACCTGTGCAATCCTTGAATGAATTGCATGAGCGCATCGGAGTAGCCGCTGAAGAAATCAGCCGATCTGGATATTCACGCCATTTAAAACGTTCCTCTATTAAAAGGTGCAGAGCCTGCATCAGAGCTGGAGGAGAGCAATTCGAACATTTATTATAAGTTGTTTATTTCTTTTTAATAATGTTTAATAAATGCAGGTGAAATTACTTTTTATTTTATTTCGATCTTTCTTCGTCCTCTTACCTCAGAGTTTTTAAACATTTTATAATATATTTTCGATAACGCACAGCGGATGCACTGGCGTTGCCTCGACATTCGCCGTAAATAGTATGCATATTAGCATACTCACGTTGTGTATACTGTATACGAGGCATTGTTGTTCTCAACGAATTCCAATAAGTCCAGAGAAACGCTAATTCGTTATTATTCGCAAACAAACAAAGTCTGAATCGGTAATACGAGACGTACAAAATGACATTCGTCACATGCAATTAAAAACAAGGCTTACTTGTTAAAAATTTTAAATTGATAAATTTAGCTTCTCCACTATTCAAATAGCTATATCTTTTTTTCTAACAAGAAGAATCAGAATTTTTAAACATTTTAGAATATAATAATAAGTGGGCAAGTTTTCAAGATACGTGGCAAATTTTGCTTGGCACTTTTCTTTACACCATCAAAGGTCAAAATCAGCAAACGGAATCTTGGTGGAACCGAAATTTAAGAAATACATTTTTTTTTTGAATACCACCGCCGTTATCTAAAAACTTCTATACACGTTTGATAGCACGACTGTTCTAGAATACTCACCAAAAAATATAATGAAAAAATCCTTACCTTGTGGCAGTGACATGCAAAATACTACTCTAGAGTAGAAATTTTCAAAATTTCAAAAAAGTGCCCATATCTCGAAAACCGTATATATATATATATATATATATATATATATATATATATATATATATATATATATATATATATATATATATATATATATATATATATATATATATATATATATATATATATATATATATATATATATATATATATATATATATATATATATATGTTATATAATATTACACACTATCTTATTGCGACTTAGCCATAATAAACCTTCACAGGTATATCGTATTTCACGATAACAGCTTCTCTTATTAATTGCTTATCTTCAAGATATCATATTACACCTTTGTTTCTCATAACTTGTGCAGACTGCAGAACTGCAATTCCTTTGTTATATATTTTGCTTACTCAGGTTCTGTGGGTTATAAATATGACTAAACACGCTTTGTTGAATCAGTTATTAAACTCAGTTAGAATGCAACACTTCTAATTTATTATTCTAATTCCTTCTCCAAGAGCCAACGTTGGCTCCATTAAATAAATAAATCCTTTTTAAAAAGTCACTCATGTGAACCGTGATCTAACATTGGCGCAGTCGGTAGGATCCGTAAACATCATCAGAACAAGAAGCCTAACTGGTAGTGAAGCGTAAGAGAACAAGGGGAACATCTGCAAAAGGTGCCTAACTATTGCGTGTACATCTATTAGAACAAGGAGACCTTCCTCACTGGTGGTGGCGGATCCCAATCCCTTGACGGACGAAGAACCTACTCATGGAGATGAAATTAATGTAAGTCATTTTTAAGAATCATCTCGTTATTTTATTTTTCATTTTTACAATTATTATTTCTCACAATTATTTACGTGTATTATACCACTAATACACTCGGCAAACAAAGCCAATTCTGTTATCAAACAAATCCTTTACAAGCTACAACGCAACAATTCTAATTTTAAGTTATATATTTTCGTATTCACGAAACGACTGTGTATTATACAGTTAATACACAATTCATTTACGACGTAACAAAACAAGCTAATTTTAATTTAATTTCCGTATCATACTGCTGATACGTAACCAATTTTAGTTCAAAAATCTCTAAATAAAAAAGCAAAATGCCTGATAGAGCTCAACCAGAGACTGTTCAACCAGTGCCACCGGCACCAGCCGAACAACAACAACAACAACCACAACAAATTGAGCCTTACAAGCTCTCTGAAATTTTTTCACTAATACCAGAATTCGATGGCAACGCCATAAATTTACAGACATTCCTAAACTCGTGTTCCTGTGCACAAAGTATGGCAATTCATGACCAAAAAATTCTATTAACCATGCACATCAAAAATAAATTAAAAGGCAGAGCCGCCGAACTTATAAATTCACGCAACCCTAGCACATGGCCAGAAATAAAGGCACTACTAGAAACTCACTTCGGAGACTCCCGAGATTTAACGTCCCTAATTCAGGACCTACAACGAATTCACCAATTACCTAGTGAATCCGCCTTAACATTTGTTTCGCGTTTACAAACGCACAATGCGAAAATGCACGCTGCAGTGCAAAAACAAAATTTAACTTCGGAGCAAAGAACCGCGCAAACAAACCTGATTGAAACTATGACATTAAATAATTTGCTAACGGGTCTAGAACCAAATCTAGGCAGAATAATACGTGTCAGTAACCCTCCTTCTATAATGAACGCGATTATTAGAATTCGTAGAGAGCTACAACTCTCTTATTTTGAACAGCAAAAATTCCCAAAAAATAGTCCAGTCAAAAATCCAGTAATTCAACAAAAGCGACCACAAGGTCCCAATTTGCAACAAAAGTTTTGTTCCTTCTGTAAACGGAATGGACATGTAATAAGCGAATGCCGCACAAGGCAACAGTCTCAAAACTTCCAGAGACCAAGTTTCCAAGGAAACTCAAACTCACAAAATTTTTCTCATCAAAACTTCGTACAACCGAGTAATAATCAATTTAGTCAGAGGACATTCCCTCAAAATAATCAGCCAAATCAATCACAGCAAAACAGGCCCTCAGCCATAAGGCCGAACCCTAATTTTATGCAACAGCGACCATCAGCTATCCAACCTAACCCAAATTTTAATCGCTTTAACCAGCAAAAGGCTCATCATTTGAATTACGAACCCTATGACAATTATGATAATCAATGTAACTATAATCAATATAATGACTACTCACCCGATTATCAAAACGTAAGTGATAGTTATGAAAATTACGATTCAGGCAACGCTCAAAACTTTTCAGATAATTATACGGCTAATTCTCAATATTATGAGCAGTACGAGAATTATGCTGCTAATTCTCAAACACTACAGGAGGATTATACTGCTAATCCTCAGGATTTTCGCTTAGATCCGGAGTACCCCACGGATACTCCAACACAACAAATAGACCAATTCGACCAAATATCAAACCAAATACAAACAATGAATCTCAACGACAGTTTCGATCCAATGCTGAACTTCCCAGAACAGACGTTCATGTAAATACGCTTTCTCACACCCTATTAACCGTAAATTCAAAAAATCTTTATTACATCAAAGACGCAACCGGCAAATTTAAAATTTTGATTGACACAGGTGCAGGAATTTCAATTTTTAAACCTAAAACAGCTGAAAATTATAGACGTAGATCCCCTGAAAATGTAATTATACAGGGTATTACTGATCAAAAAATTTATATCAACGAATCTGTTCTCATCCCCTTTTCAGATGAGTCACACAAGGTTTATATCTATAACCTAGATATAGATTTTGATGGACTACTAGGCGCAGACTTTTTAGAACATTACGAATGCCGAGTAGATTTCAAAAATAAACAACTAGTCACAAATTTTAAAACCGTACCACTATTTAAAGTCACGGAAGAAACTACAGTAAATTTACCTGTACAACCAACTGGTAACTCTAACATCAAAAACCAAAATCCAAATTTAGGCAACATCAAAAATTTAATTTCTATCGAACCTCGCATGGAAAAAATCTGTAAATTAAAATGTAATCTGCAAAATACCGAGGCTATACTGTTAGCCCAAGAAATTGAAAAAGTACGCCTACCAAATGCTCTCGTAAAAATCGACAGCAACGGAGAATTTTTAACTTCGATCGTGAACGCTAACGCAATACCGAAAACTATAAATTTCTCTAACCTTAAACTAGAACCAGTACAAAAATTCAAATCAATTTTTAATTTAAATACTCAAAATTCCGACAAACATCCACAGACAGACAGATCCTTCGAAATTAGGAACGAATTGCGCTTGGATCATCTAAACGAAGAAGAGGCCGAAATAGTAACGCAGCTTTGTTTAGACTTTCAAGATATATTCTATTTGGAAGGAGACAATTTAACTTTTACTAACGAAATTAAGCATTCTATTGACACCGAAAATTCCCGACCGATATTCACTAAATCGTATCGATATCCTCAAGTCCATAAAGAAGAAGTTAAGTCCCAAGTATCGAAAATGTTAAGTCAAGGTATTATTCAACCCTCAATCTCACCTTGGTCCTCTCCTGTCTGGGTAGTTCCCAAAAAACTGGACGCTTCTGGTAAACAGAAATGGCGCGTCGTAGTCGACTACCGCAAACTCAACGAGGTTACAATTGGTGACAAATATCCTCTGCCCAACATTTCCGATCTTTTAGACCAACTTGGCAAATGCCAATATTTCACAACCTTAGACTTGGCTTCTGGTTTCCACCAAATTGAAATTAATCCCGCAGATATTCAAAAAACTGCTTTCACAGTTGAGAACGGTCATTATGAATTCGTGCGAATGCCATTTGGACTCAAAAACGCTCCATCAACTTTTCAAAGAGTTATGGATAACATCCTGTTAGGTATTCAAAATGAACGATGTCTCGTCTACATGGACGATATCATTATTTACTCTCCTACAATTCACGAACACATTTCTCGTCTAACTGAAGTCTTTAAACGCCTTCAAAAAGCCAACCTCAAAATTCAACCAGACAAATGCGAGTTTCTCCGCAAGGAAGTCGCTTATTTAGGACATCTCATTACAAAAGACGGCGTAAAACCGAACCCTTCGAAAGTTGACGCTATTTTAAATTTTCCTCAACCGAAAAATCCAAAAGAAATTAAATCATTTCTAGGCTTAGCCGGATATTACAGGCGCTTTATCCCAAATTTCTCCAAGATAACCAAGCCTTTAACAAAACTACTACAAAAAGACGTACCATTTCTCTTCAACAATGATTGTATAAATTCCTTTCAAAATTTGAAACAAACATTAACGACAACTCCGATATTAATCTACCCCAACTTTGATGAACCTTTCGTTCTAACCACTGATGCGAGCGCATTTGCCGTCGGCTCGGTGCTGAGCCAGGGGCCCATTGGCAAAGATTTACCCATTGCCTATGCTTCTAGAACCTTGTGCAGTGCAGAAACTAAATATTCAACGATTGAACGCGAGCTTTTATCCATAGTATGGAGTGTAAAGCACTTTAGACCATACCTGTACGGTAGAAAGTTCAAACTTGTCACCGACCACAGACCACTCACCTGGCTATTCTCTATAAAAGATCCAGGAAGTAGACTTGCTCGTTGGCGACTCAAATTAGAAGAGTACGATTACGAAATAATTTATAAACCCGGCAAAATCAATAAGAACGCGGATGCACTTTCCAGAATCAAAATTAATCATTTTTCTGAATGTTCCAAATTCTATTCAAAGGTTCTAGCCGCGAACGACGAAGAGTCAGACGACGACGAAAACCCAGACGATAATAACGAAATCACTAACGAACAGATTTCCCAAGAATTTGAAACTTTCGCCAACTTATATAAAACAACATCTTTAATTGACTATTCGAAAATCAAAGCCTCGAACAAACAACTTTTGTATCGAGAACACAAAGATATTATAACTTTCTTCCAACAAAATAACCTACAAGACCTCCATCATAAAATTATCGAGGACATATTCGAAGAAAACCCCGAATTTCATAACGATAAAATCAATATTGTATCGAGCAAAACAGTCAGACATAGGAGATATTTTATCATCCCTCTACCTTTTGATATCGAATCTGTAATTGAACATCTATTTTCGGTATTATTTAAAAATCAAGATGTCCTAGATCTCTCTAAGACATACTTTGTCGAAAATAACTTAGACCTCCCCATTCTTGAAATCCTATCATTCATTTTTGCGGAAAAAGACTTAAAAGTAGTAATTTGTCAAGATATCGTCAGAACTGCCGACGAAGATAAAATTCCAATTATATTGGAGCAAAATCATTTTGGTAAAAATAATCTACACCGCGGAATAAATGAAACGATTCGAAGAATTAGAGAAAAATACACTTGGCAAGGTCTAACTAAAGACGTTGAAAATTTTATAAAAAATTGCGAAACTTGCCAAAAGACTAAAGTATGCCGGAAAAACCTTAATAACCCTCTAGTAGTCACAGAAACCCCAAGAACACCATTCGAAAGAATCAATATCGATTTATTTGAATTCCCAACTCGAAATTACGCTTTAACTATTCGAGACGAGTTAACTAAATTTACACAAGCCTATGCAGTCCCGGACAAATCTGCAAAATCCGTCGTAAATACCTTGTTGTTATACTTTCAACATTACGGTACCCCGCTAAGAATCCATTGCGATTACGGTGGCGAATTTGACAACCGTTTGCTCAAAGATCTCTGCACCCTCTACGACATAAAATTAACTTATTCAAGCGTAGGACATCCCCAATCGAACGGATCCATAGAAAGATTTCATGCTACTTTAGCCGAAATGATAAGAATCCACAAAACTGAAAACCCAAACGAACATCCTTTCACGATTTTACCATATGCAGTAATATGCTATAACAATTCGGTAAATAAAACACACGGTTTTACCCCATATGAACTTATCTTTGGTCATACATCTAACAGACCACCCGAAACCTTGTACAACCAAAAAGAATTAATAACTAAATACGTTAGAGATTTAAACAATAGAATATCCCACTACTATAAAATAGCCCGTAGTCGAACACAATCTCAAAAAGAGAAAGCAAAAGTTCGCTTCGACAGAAATATTCCCCAAAAACGACCTGAATACAAAATAGGTGACTTAGTTTATGTAAAAGAATCACAAATTAAGAACAAACTACAAAACAAATTTAACGGTCCCTTTAAAATAAAAGAAATTTTTCAAAATTCTGCTACCCTATTAAATCTCGAAACAAAACAAGAAACTAATGTAAATTTTGATAGAATGAAACCATATACTGAAAATTAAATTTATTTTCAGGTTTCTCCTGCTGTTCGGATCAGCACTCTGTCAATACAAAATTACCCCGATCAATAACACTGTTGGTGTATACTATCACCAAGACACGGACATCGTGGTGACAAATGACAAATGGACTCTGCTAGTGCATAAAAATATTTCATCCCTCAAACTAGCTTTTGACAAAAACCAAAATAATTTAGACAGAATCTTGAACACCCTTGATGGTGCTGACCAAAAATCAATCCTGTTTAGAAGCGAAGTCAAAACAGAGTTTAACCTTTTAATGCAAATAGCTAGTTCGATAAAAACGAAATTTGACGAAGTCTTTTCAGACACAAAGAGATATAAACGCGGAATACTTAACGGTTTCGGAACAATATTCAAATCAATTACCGGAAACTTAGATGCCGAAGATGGCGAGTACTACACTAACTGTATAAATAAATTAAATAATGACGAACATAACATCAATTAGAAAACTTAATCAAAAATCAAATCTCAGTTACGACTTCTGTTATCAAAAATTTCAACTCAACTATACAAAAATTACAAATTGATGAGGAAACATTTAACAAAGATATCAAAGAAATTGAGCACACAATTCAAACTATGACTCAAACGATCCAAGCTGCCGAAATAAAACTAAAATTTCTATACATTTCCGAACAACTAATGGCCAGCTATTTGTATATCGAAGACAATCTAAACGATATTTTAAATTCAATAACATTCGCCAGATTAGGAATTATTCATTCATCAATCATAACACCTGATCACTTAGTAACGGCGTTACAAGAGATTTCACAGAGTTTGCGAAGGAACAATTTACCTCTTCCAATTAAACTATCAGCAGTTGCTCAATATCTGGATATTATTGAACTAAAAGCTTTTCAACTAGATTCTAATTTAATATTTGTTTTAACAATACCTCTCATTGAACCTCAAAATTACAACACCTTTCGTCTCTACCCTATACCCATACTTGATAACAGAACTGGTCTACATCACTTTCTATCTATTTCACAAAAGTTTATCGCGAGAGACGATGATTCTTTGATGTACATACCTATACAAAATTTGAAAGAATGCAAACCGCTTTATTTTGGAACCAAACTATGTTCGAACCTGTTTGCATATCCTATCGACCAAAATGCCATTTGTGAAGCTAGAATATTAAAACCATTGCCGAAACTCCCAGAAAATTGTCAAACTTCCTTCATCATTAGTCAAGGATACAACGTCCAAGAACTTGAAGACAACACATGGCTAGTGATTAATTCCGAACCACTTCACATTACCATCAACTGCCCGAAGAGAGAATCCATAACAGAGCTAATTAACAAAAATTCCATCATAAAACTACAACCAGGATGTTACGCCTATGCAGGCATTACTCGAATACAAGCCAGTGCTAAAGACTTTTCCGAAATTAAGGACAATTCACATCCAATCCAAATTCCTTTTGAATGCTGCAATCACATGCCCGACAAAATCGAAATTCCAAAATTAAAACCGCTTAAATTAAACAGTCTCGACGTAGAAGATTTAGATATTGCTAAAAACAAACTAGAGCAATATTCCAAAGACCTAAACGACCTTATAAACGAACCTTTTGTGACCAAACATGTATCTTGGTTCACATACTTCATAATCACCCTCATCATCCTATTAGTTCTACTTTACATAACTTGTAAATGCAGAAGAAGAAGATGTGGAGCATTGCGAATCCAACCCTCAACGGATAACCCTCCTTCACCTCCTTCAGAGCGAAGCAGAGTATTTACCAAATTTCCTAGACTGATCCCTCCAAGAAAGCGACCCGGTATTAGACCTCAAGAAGAAGAGGACATCGAGTTAACATAGACTTTCATGTGGAGTTTTACCCTTGTCTATTAATTTAGACTATTGTATTTTATCCTTATTACGTTATGTAATGTTTTATTATCGCTTACCAATTTTAACTTTTACATTATTTTATTATTTTGCTTTGTATTCATTCAACATTGTTTCAATTTACTTTTGCATTATATTCATCTAACGTTTTAACAATTTTCAAAAGTTGCTGCATAACATCAACTTTTTTATTAAGGGGGAAGTTGTTATATAATATTACACGCTATCTTATTGCGACTTAGCCATAATAAACCTTCACAGGTATATCGTATTTCACGATAACAGCTTCTCTTATTAATTGCTTATCTTCAAGATATCATATTACACCTTTGTTTCTCATAACTTGTGCAGACTGCAGAACTGCAATTCCTTTGTTATATATTTTGCTTACTCAGGTTCTGTAGGTTATAAATATGACTAAACACGCTTTGTTGAATCAGTTATTAAACTCAGTTAGAATGCAACACTTCTAATTTATTATTCTAATTCCTTCTCCAAGAGCCAACGTTGGCTCCATTAAATAAATAAATCCTTTTTAAAAAGTCACTCATGTGAACCGTGATCTAACATATATATATATATATATATATATATATATAGAGATATGCATGGTCATATACAGGCCCGTTTCATACACTGAGCGGTTGTAGTGCAGCCCGATTTGACGTTGTGCAGCCCGGGGTCGGGCTCATCAACGTACCCCTGTGTATATCATCACTAAATGGCCACAAATCACGTTAGCTTCCTTCCTACAAAATTTTGGGGTGGGCTTCAAAAAGTCATATTTTCATGTTCCGAGATACACTTTTAGTTCAGCACTACTGAGTCAGGCGGCGCTGTTCCTGTATATCCAAGACTCTTATACAGCTGATATCCATCGCACGTTATATAGCCCGATATATGGCATCGTTGCAATGGCTCGATAACGTTCGATTCTTATTTCCTCTTAAATACTTTCTTCATAAAGTCACAATCGATGAATGAAAGCTCTTTATTTGAATCAATTTTTTTACCTCACAAGTATTTTATCATATTCGAACAATTTTTCTAAATTCAAAAATTCATATGCCTACTAAGAATTATAAAATACAGGGCAAAGTGTTATGAAAGAAGAATAGTTGTTAGCATCTTAAACATCTTAAAATGTCTTTTGAAGTGTAATACAGAAATTCAAATAAATGTCCCTAAATTAGGATTGTTTTTTTTTTGCATTCAGTATTCAATAAAACTATACTTAATTATTATAATTTTGGTACTAAAATTTTCATGAAGAAATATCGGTCATTAAACAATAATTATTATTATGCAGAATGACGTTTTACATATTATAAGGATATATAGGCATTGTCCATAATCACTATAAGCTGGTACTACTTCCACATCCTCATAGTGGAGTGAACGTATAATAAAGGTAAAAAAAATGTTTTTTTAAACAGGCTTAGAATGCCACGAAAGGTCGATATTTTAAGTTTCAGCAAAAAAAAATTGTCTGTATTTTTTTTTTGTGCGCACGATTACTCTGGAACCGTTTATGATGTTAACTCAAAATTTGGGACACCTGTGTATTATGACGAGATCTGGAAGTAGATTATGTTTTGATCTTATTCCGTTGAAGTTTGGGATGGGGGGATAAATAGGCAAAGCAAGCAAGTGAGAGTTTATAAAATTGGGATTTAGTGTATGTACGAGAAGCCAAGTACCTACTCAAAATTTTTTTGACATCAGCCACTTCCACTATCACCCCCATTACCATCCCAACCCCATTATTAAAGGACGAAAAAAAATAAAATTATGATTTTGTGTGTGTATAAGTACCAAAGGCCTACATTTTTTTGCATCAGCTATACCCCCACTACCATCCCCCTGTCGATATGGCATATTGTTTATGGGCTTTTGTGGTAGACAATTGCAAATATTATATTATTAAAGTTCTATGATCAGTTATTTCCACATAATGGACTGCAAATACAGTATCAAACTTTTTTTCTTTGTAAGAGACTTGGATGTTGAAATAGTGATTCTTTAGGCAGCGGTTTTTTAAGTCAGCTTCCCTTTACTGTATGGTGCACCTAACTGCATGACGTGATCTGTCTTGGTTCCCTGTTAAGCCTACATGGTCGCTAAAAAAACACAATTTTGATGGGCTAACTTGAATCGTTTTATTCTATTTGGACGTGCAAAAGAGAACAACGTCATAACTGAGGAATACTTATTACTTACACATCCACGTAGTGGAGTTGAAGTATAGTAATCGTAAAAAAAATTTTTTTGCTCAAATTATTGAAGGTGATTATGGAAGGGAATAAAAAGGTAAAATTGTGATTTAGTGTGTATAAAGGAACAAAAGGCCTGAATACTTTTTTGGCACTCGCCACCACCTCTACCACATTATTAAAGGGAATAAAAAAATAAAATTGTGATTTATGTGTACAAGAGCCTCTAAATTTTTTGCCAACAGCTTCCCCCTCTACTACTTCCACTACCATGTTGCACATCGTTTTATGGGTTTTTGGGATAGACCATTTCAAATATTATATTGTCAAAGTTCTATGAACAATTATTTTTACACAGTGGATTGCAAATATAGTATCGACATTTTTTTGCTGTAAAAGGCTTGGGCAGGAAAATCTAGATGTGGAAGTAGTGATTTTTTAGGCAGCGGTTTTTTTTATTAATGAACACATATATTTTTATGATGGTTATTTGAATTTATATTTATAGTCGGTCTCCCTGCATGGTGCATCTGACGTCATGCACCTATCTTGATTGCATTAGATTCGGAATGACGTCTAGAAAAATGCGCAAAAGTTTCAAACCGCACATAAGCAATTGCAAAAGTTATAAACTAATGAAAATTGAAAAAATAACGAGTTCCGTTTTTTGCAAATAACTCGAAAACTATTAAAAATTTTAAAGAAAGATAGATTCTTAAAGAGGAAGAAATTCCCAATAAAAAAGTCCCGACTCCCGAAACTCTACATCTATTATTAACGAGATTATTAATAATTTTAATTTAATGTTGAAAATAGAGCTCCGCGCAGCGAACACTAAGGCGTTACGATGCTCTGAAACCGTCCGGAACAAGTAAAAATATTTTTTGTTATTAGATATTAATTTTAAAATTCATGAAAGTTATGTTATTATTTAAAGACTTAAAGGAACAATACCCCGTTGGAAAAAATTTTTTTTTATTAATTTTAATTACTCTTACTGTTTTTATATTCAAAAATACTATAAGATTACATAAACTTAAAATGTTTATTGCTATTGGTTAAACAAATTTTATAAACAAATAGATAAATTACGTATTTTTGAAAACTATTTTTCTGCCATTTTATTTGTTATAGAATATTAGATTTAAAAAAATTCTTAAAAACTTAAAAATTGTTTTTAATTGTTTATAATCACTTTTGACTTTTTTCATTATTTAAACATGTTTTTAAGAAAAAATTTTATTCCTAAATTTATTATTTGCAATTATCCAAAAGGTGGAAAAAGGATTTATTTGTTTATTTAATAAACAATTTGTTATTAACAACCGCCGAATGTGTTTATATTTTTTTTAGATAGAAAAAAATAACAAAAACAACCGTATACGTAAACATGAAAATTCTTTTGTGAACAATAATTTAAAAATCGAGAAAATACTCGTATCAAGTATGCCGTGGAAATTGACAAAAACTAGATTCAAAACATTGATTTTGTTTGCATAACCAAAGCGTTTTGTCCGAAATGTCCATTTTATTTAACACATGTTATAATCAAAACATAGCCTACTGCTATTCTTGTTTTATTACATGTAGGCAAATAATATACCTACATATTTAGATAAAAAAGGTATATTTCAATCACAGTTAGAAAACACTAACGAAAATGTTAGTGGGAAAAGAGCAGAGCGTTTGCCCTAAACAACTTTATGACAGCATCAGAAAAGGTGATTAAGGAATTCTTTCTGCCGCGATTTTATTATTTTAGTTTGTTTTTGGTTTTGGTGTGGTAACAAGTGCAATAAGAAGTCCTGAACTAAATCTAAGCATTGAATAAAAATAGACAAAAAACTTTCTGATAATTTTATTGCTATTTGTTTAAACAAATTTTATAAACAAATAGATAAATTGCGTATTTTTGAAAAATATTTTTCTGCCATTTTATTTGTTATAGAATATTAGATTTAAAAAAATTCTTAAAAATTGTTTTTAATTGTTTATAATCACTTTTGTCTTTTTTCATTATTTAAACATGTTATTAAGAAAAAATTTTATTCCTAAATTTATTATTTGCAATTATCCAAAAGGTGGAAAAAATAATTTTTTTTTGTTGTGAATTTATTTGTTTATTTAATAAACAATTTGTTATTAACAATCGCCGAATGTGTTTATATTTTTTTTTAGATAGAAAAAAATAACAAAAACAACCGTATACATAAACCTGAAAATTCTTTTGTGAATAATAATTTAAAAATCGAGAAATTACTCGTATCAAGTATGCCGTGGAAATTGACAAAAACTAGATTCAAAACATTAATTTTGTCTGCATAACCAAAGCGTTCTGTTCGAAATGTCCATTTTATTTAACACATGTTAGAATCAAAACATAGCCTACTACTATTCTTGTTTTATTACATGTAGGCAAATAATATACCTACGTATTTAGATAAAAAAGGTATATTTTAATCACAGTTAGAAAACACTAACGAAAATATTAGTGGGAAAAGAGCAGAGCGTTTGCCCTAAACAACTTTATGACAGCATCAAAAAAGGTGATTAAGGAATTCTTTCTGCCGCGATTTTATTATTTTAGTTTGTTTTTGGTTTTGGTGTGGTAACAAGTGCAATAAGAAGTCCTGAACTAAATCTAAGCATTGAATAAAAATAGACAAAAAACTTTCTGATAATTTGTTAACTAGCAAGAAAATAAAAACCATTAAAAATTACTGTCTCTGTATAATTTAAGAAATATAGTGTAATAATGCATAAATCTGTAACGAAAGTGAGTGAAACTATATCTTTTATTGCTTTATTTTTCGAGTTGTTTATAAAATATTGAAGTTAAAAATATCACGTGTCTATTCAAAAAATAAAGAAAAAAATTTGTACCATCTACAAATAATTCTTTTCGTGAAGTATACGTCATTACCTCTAGGACTGCAGTTTTCGCCATGTATTTTTACGGAATTGAAAATTATTTTTTCTGTACTAAAGCATTTCTTATAAACAATGACTTTCATTTTATTTTAAATTTCCAACTGCTCAGTTAATTTGTTGTAATGTATTCTAATGTTTTGATTATTTAATTTTAACAAATTCTAAAATAATTTTTTATACTTCATTTATACATTTTATTTTCGTCATAGTAATTTAGGACTAATAATTTTTTAGTTAGATTTATGGCTAAATACTGTAATATAACTCTATCTTGTTTTAAACAGGCGTTGTGTAGCTTTTGTATACCATTGGTAACAGTTCTTTTGGCATTTGAGACGCTTTAATTGTTTTATTGCTCTGTGCAAGAAAGCAACTGTCAACAGGCCCGTCGGGCAGAGCGCGAAAAGCCTTCTCTTTCTTGACCTACCCAATACTGAAGTATAACCAGATGGGACCTTTACTACTTATTAAAGCATGTTATTTTACATAGGAAATCAAAATTGACGACACTCTCCATTGGTCGAGACCGAAGATATAAGAAAAAAACTAAAAAAAAAAGAAATTTAGAAATTTAAGATTTAATCAAATATAACTTTAGAACTAAAACAGATAAAAATACAATTTTTTTTTTGGTTTTGACAAATAAACATTGCTTTTTAATTTGAAGTATAATTTATTGCAATAATTAAAAAATTAACATAAAAAAACTAGCAAAATTCAAAAAGATACACAAATCAGCAACATTTTTCTAATTCTTAACTCGCCATAACTCGCTTATATAACGAGGTATTCAATTTTTTCTTTCACCAAAAACTGACAAATTTAATAGGCTTCATTTTGTCTCGATTAATGCTGGATCTAATTTCTTAACTAAAAGCCCTACAGCCCTTGAAACACAACGAAGCACAGTACGGCGACGAAGACGCGAAGCTTCCTTTCCCGCCCCCGCTACTTTCTCGCCCCGTCAAGAAACTTATCGGCTGCTGGCCTCATTGTCTGGATAAATATTAATAAGTATATACTATTTTACTTACATGTAGGCTATTACAGTTTATGTATATTGTAGATTCATTTTTATCAATGGAGAAAAACTACATGTTTGTTTTACGAAACTGATGAAAGCAGTGAAAATCTAATGGTAAAAAACCAACTGTTATTGGCATCAGGTCTATTATTAATTGTGCAAATGAAAGAAAATATGCAATTTCATTAAAATTTTTCTAAAACAAAGTGGTGGCACTTATTTGCACACCCTTCGATACCGATTTCATTATTCTTGTCTGACATCTTTTTGTAATAAATAACATTAGCAAAGATAATACGTATTGTCTCTGATATTAGTAACGCGATAAAAAATTCAAGTGAGCCTTCATGTAGTTATAATAAAGAAAAAAAATCAGTTTAAAATAAAATGGCATTGTCTGATTTGTGGAAAATTCAGAAAAATTAAGAATAAATTAAGAACATCTTTAAGTACCAGTTTGTACAGGAACGGGTGCGGAAACTAGAAAAAAATATATATTAAAGCTGCAGTGTCGCATTATGATACAGAAATACAAGGCAAGTTACACATTTATTCAGATTTATTTGGGCTAATGAAAATTATCATAAAATTTATTATGCAAAATATACACACTAAAAAAAAATTGTTTAGAGCAAACAAAAATTTTGTTGCGTATATACAAAGCAAGTTCTTGGTTGATGTTAATAAATTTTTGTTGCTCCAAACAAAATTGTTTGAGGCAACAAAAATTTATTAACATCAACCAAAAAATTGCTTTGTATATACGCAACAAAATTTTTGTTTGCCCTAAACAAATTTTTTAGCGTGTATTAGCAAAAAAAAATTAAATGTGTACAAACTAAACAACTGAAAGAAAAAAATGAATTTAAAGTAGCTTTAAATATTTTATTTAAGTAGGTTTATCTTGCTGTTTTGCAAAAAAGAATTCTTAACTATAATATTTCTAAAAACACGCCTTAATGATATATTTGAAGAAATGACGGAAGAAAAATTAGATTATTATAGCAGTGGAAATATAAGAAAGAGATTAGAAAAGCATTTAAGCAAACAAAGTGTTTTGTGAACACAAAGAAAATACAACAACAGTTCAGTCAAGGGATAATAAAGCTAAAAGGATTTTTGTTGTTAGTCACAAGTGAATCAGGCGAAGAAAACTTGGTTCATGAGAATGAATTGACAATTCCTGATAAAGCTGCCGGTATCTTAAGAGAATCTATAGCTGGATGTTTTAAAACTATAAAAAAAACACGACTACTAATCTGAATGAACATAAATGTAAACAAGAAGTTTCAGATTTGTTATAAACATTTATGTCGTGGATACTAAATATGTCAGGACAGACAAATTTGATTTAAAAGTTATTTCTATAGTAATGGAATTTATATTAATACTTATGGAAAAAAAACAATCAGCTTAGGTCATTTTTTTAATCCTTTACAGATCACTACATGTGTTTCGTGCCGTCAGAAGAAAAAGAACTTAATGATATGCTTTATTCTTTTGGCTATGGTTATTCCTACGATGAAATACGTACATTTTTAACGTCTTTAGCTAGTCACGTATTAGTAAAAACTGGTGACATTTTTATACCACCTGGAGTTCCTCCAGTATGTTCTGAAGAAAACAATTACATTTATTGCAGCGATAATTTTGATCAAAACGAAGACAGGCTAGATGGTAAAAATCCCACTAGGAATAGTATTATTAAAAAAAAAGAACAGCCTATTTACACAAGCATATTTAGATCGTCTATCCAATTTTAACCGATTTTAATCCTTCCATTTTACATGAAAACAAAAATATAGTTATGTACAAAAATCCAACTAATCGTTCAGAGCCTCTGCGAGTTAGTGAAAGCATATGGCAAATAATTGTTTTGATTATGTGATTACCTCTGACATTTTATGGAAAATATTAAAATATACGAAGCAAAGTAAAAACTTTACTAGCTGGCATGATTTTACTTCCACATCCATGGAAGTATAGTAACGACAAAAAAATTTTAAAAAATTTTTATTGTTCAAATAGGCTTAGAATGTCATGAAACGTCGAGATTTCAAGTTTGAGAGAAAAAAAATTTCTGTCTGTCTGTCGGTCTGTAACTTTTTTTGTGCGCACGTTTACTCTGGAACCGTTTGAGATATTGACTTGAAATTTGGTACACATATGTACTTTAACAAGATCTAGAACTAGATTATATTTTCATCTTGTTCCGTCGAAGGGTTGGGGGGTAAATTTGGAGTAAATAGGTAAATCAAGCAGATAAGAGTTCATAAAATTGATATTTAGTATAGACAAGAGAAGCTAAGGTCTCAAAAAAAATTTTGGCATTAGCCACCCCCATTACCACACCCACCCCATTATTAAAGGGGATGAAAAAAAATGTGATTTAGTGTGTGTACAAGAACCAGAAACCTCAAAATATTTTTTTACTTTATGAAATTTGGCAGTTTTTGGTGAATAAAACATTCGAATAGCTCAATACATAAGCGAGTTACAATGAGTTTTCAAAAAAATTGACAATTTGTGTACCATCTAAATCAACGTCATTTTTTTAATGTTAAAGTTATTATTTTTGTAATAAATTATACATCAAATTAAAGAGAATCGTTTGTACTATAAAACTAAAAATAAATATATAATTTTATCTTTTTTCGTTTGAAAGTTATTCGTGGTTGAATTTGAATTTTGTTATTTTCATTTTTTTTTTGTTTTTTTCTTGTAACTTCAGTCTCGACTAATGGAGAGTGTCGTCAAAAGTGATTTCCTATGTAAAAAAACCTGCTGAATAAAATGAAATAGGTTTTATTTGGTTATACCTCGGTATTGGGTTAGTGAACGATAGAGCCAGTCATCCGACGTACTAAGATTTAAGTTGAATGTAGGTAGAAGAATGTAAGAAAAAAAAAGGTGCACAAAAGAGTTTACACACAAAAGGAAGAGGTCAACCTAAACTAGCTTCCCCATATACATTAAGAAAACATATTATGACTGTACGCAGTATTACATTAGATTGAGAAAACTATTAAACAAAATTTTTATATAATTATAAACAATTATATAAAATAAAATATAAATATTATATTACCTTTAATAACGATAATTTAACTATCAAATGTACCGTTTTTTATTATAACAATTATACGAGAGAATTTTATGCTCTACCGAAAATTTACGTATATTGTTTTGCCCTATCTTGCTTAATTTTCAAACGAAAAAGCATATTTTGTGGCAATTATTGTTAGTAACTTTTGAACCCGAAAAGAAAGAAAAGAAAAGAATATCACACAAATTCCTTTTTAAGAGTATGACCTTCGAAGACTAATTAATATCGGGCACAAGTATTTTATATGCTTGCACTAATAGTACAGTAACTAGAGGTTTTAACTTCGGAATAATGTCATATTGAACGAATTTAGTTCATTTTTGGAGGTATAATAGTAAATGCTTGACAGAAAAGTTTCTATATTGTGCGGGGCCTTGCTAATTTATAGAGGGTGAATGCCACCCCCTCTCAGGGGGTGGCACTTAAAAAATATATACATATATATTTATTGGAGCTGAAATATAATCAAACTTTAAGAAGAAAAGGTTCTATGCAAATTTTCACATAAATTGATAGTTTTTAAGTTATAACGACTTCAAAATTGCGATTTTAGCTTAAAAAAAAGGTATTTCCAAACGGCTTTCGTCAAGTATCTCGAAAAGTATTACTTTATCGAAAAAATGTTACAGACCAATTACAGAAAGTACAAACTGGGAAATAATTTTATTTTTTGTTTATTGATGTAGGATTAATAATTTCGGAGATAAGTTTATATTTGGTATCCAAGTGTTTCGAAATAACCTTTAAAGTTTAAAATGCATTTTTTTCTAAAGCAAGTGCTTTAAATGAGAAAAAAATTTGAACATCTAGGTAATGCTACATCCTAACGAAAAACTGTATTTGAGATAATTTCTTTAAATTACTGGCTAATTAGAGTAACAAAATGGCGACCTTTTTATATAAAAAAATATAAATACGCTCATTTTTACATCATAACTTCTTTACTTCTTATGCTATAGGAACGAGTAAAAAATAATTTGAAAGCGCAATTAATTGTCTTTAATTTCATTTCTTAGTATGCGTGACGTAGGTGTCTCAATTTCTGAGATATTTAACATTTAAACTGCATTTTACGACTTATAAACGTTCGGACGCCATTTGTAAACTTTCATATCTCCGAAACTATTAAATCTATGTAAATAAATAAACAAGCTAAATTCATTATCAGTTTATGAGCTTTATTTTTGGTCTCTACCCATTTTTCAATAAAACTAATATTTATTGAGATACCTATTTGGAAAAGGAAAACAAAATATCTTTTTATCGAAAATACCTTTATAGTTTAAACTGTATTTTTTTCTAGCAAGTGCTGTATACAAACCAAATTTGACATCTACGTCATGCTATATATTAATGAGAAACAGTGTTTGAAATTCCTTTTTTTAATTACTGGCTAATTACAGTAACAAAATGGCGACGTTGTTTAAAAAAAAAATGTGTAGACGCACATTGCTTCGGTCATAACTTCTTTGTTTTTTATGCTATAGAAACAAATAAAAAACAGTTGAAAGCTTAATTAATAACCAATTATTCTACTTACTAGCATCCTTGACGTATGTGTCACAGTTTCTGAGATATTTAACTCTCACTCTAAATAATTATCTTATGAACACTTGGACGCCAAATATAAACTTAAATATCTCCGAAATTATTAATCCTACATCAATAAACAAAAAATATAATTAATTCCCAGTTTGTACTTTATGTAATTGGTCTGTAACATTTTTTCGATAAAGTAATACTTTTCGAGATACCTGACGAAAGCCGTTTGGAAACCTTTTTTTTAAGCTAAAATCGCAATTTTGAAGTTATTATAACTTAAAAACTATAAATTTGTGTGAAAAATTGCATAGAACCTTTTCTTCTTAAAATTTGATTCTACTTCAGCTCCAATAAATATATATATTTCTTAAGTGCCACCCCCTGAGAGGGGGTGGCACCAACCCCCTATAAATTAGCAAGCCCCCGCACAATATAAAAACTTTTTTGTGAAGCTTATACTTCCAAAATGAACGAAATCCATTCAATATGACATTATTCCGAAGTTTTGCATATTTTTATCTCTAGGTACTGTACTATAATAATTATTATTATTTTTATTAGTGCAAGCATATAACATAATCAATAAAAGAAAATATTAAATTTTTGCTTGTCAGGCTTAAAAAGGGAACTTTGTGCTTTATAGTACGTCGGGTACATGGCTATATGAGCCAAAAATCTGCACTTCTTTATTGGGATGTGCCACTTTCTGTGGTCATAGTTGATGCCAAAAGATAACTTTCCAGATAGGGAGCTACTTTAAAATCCGTGCAACACCAAAATGGCGACCATTAAAGATGGCTGTCATTAGCCACAATGAATGTTTTTTATCTCAGCTCCTAATGTTCGATTTCTATTTTCTTTTTTTTTTTTGAATGAAAGCTCTTGTAAAGAAGACACTTTTTTGTTCCTATACATTTATCTGTACACTTTAAGGGTTCTGCGCAATTTAAAAAAATATATATTTTTAATTTTTAAAGATATTTCTTTGCACAGTGGGACAAACTGAATCTGATATAATTCATATAATGCAACTTTAAATTGATGTCAACTTGGGACAGCTGGTACGTAGTAAAGGTCATTGTAACAACTTTTTCAAAATTAAGCCTATAAGTATTATAGTGACAGTGAAATAAAATTAAATAAAAACTTATAAATACTTCAAAGAGAACTTCATGCTTTGTTGTTATTTGATGGCAATCATTTTTTGCTCATATTTGACCCATTTACTCGGAAACACAATTGCATCAAGGGATTCTTTTACTATTATACCTGATGTTACTGTACTATTAAAACAATTCGTTTTATATATCTGTGTTAGGTAAATAAACGTAATTTAATTTCTACCCCTTTGCATATTTTTATTTTACTGTTAGTAAGGCAATACTTTAAAAGTGGAAAACAAAAAATGAGGACAAATTCAAAATATTTAAATACTTATAGGCCTACCACGGAGTAATTACATTATCAGTTATTAATAATTAATGTCTGTTTGCATAAAAAAATAACCTAATATTTTATTAGGTTCTTCTAATATATCTTCAAATTCGTAACAATGAATAATAAAAAACGTAACTTTTATATTATTTTGGCGTTCAAAGAATGAATATATTTCCTTTAATAGCTGGCCCTCCATTAGCGTCTCTACTGTAAACAATAATGGTAGTAGTGGCGCAGTATAGCAAGTACTCCTATTATATTGTGCTTCGTGATGATGCATGCATCAAAGAAATATATATTATAAAAATATAACCTACTGAGGCCCGATTACATTGGCAACATCGCTGGGACGGAGAACGAACGCTACCTATATCCTTATATACAGCGGGCTTTGAAAGGATCAGTAAATATATCCGGGCTCTGAAATATGCCATGTTTATATAATTGAAAGAAAAATAATAATTAGCTACCTCTAGTGGCTTCCTATTAGAAAAGATTCATAACAATCGCCATATTTAATAAATTTGTTAATTTATACACTCGGGAAATGCCGGGCTTATGAACAACCTGTCGATATATCGGGCTACACAATATACCGTCTATACCTATATATATATATATATATATATATATATATATATATATATATATATATATATATATATATATATACAATTTGTTACGTCAAGCGCATGATTGTGGTAACATCATTGATGCTTTTTTTTCAAATAGGAACATAGCCCGTTCAATTCTTTTTTGGAAGGCATATTAATTATTACCTACCTGACTATATACTAATATTAACTAAATAAAATATAATGTGGTGGGCAAAATTTAGTTTGCGTTATAACGGTAACCAGTGGCGGATCTAAGGTAAAAGGCCCAGGTGGCAAACGCTTTGAAGGGCCCATTTTTTCGGATGATAACCACGCAAGCGACGGATGCATTGTCTTCGAGGGCCCTTTTGCACGGGGGTCCAGGTGGCATTTGCTCATTGGCCGTCCGGTTAGATCCGCCACTGACGGTAACCGTTAAAATAAATGTTCTTAATATAAAGACGACTTATATTCATCAGAAATATGAAACATGTAGGTATTAGTATAATAGTAAATTTGGTAAAAACTAACAGGGAAAATAAAAACCTAAATAGTTCCATGAGGTTTTTCTATTTTAACGGTTACTGTTATAATATAAAATATTTTTTTTCCCACCTGTATATTTTATTTTGTTAATATTATAGTCAGATAGATAATTAATATACCTTCCAAAAAAAAAAAAATTGAACGGGTTATGTTCGAATTGAAGAAAAACATCGATGACGTCATCATGACAATGCGGATGACGTAAGAAATAGTATGTGCCGTCTGTCCACGGATGGAGTCCGGAAGAGGAGACACGTTTTAATTCTAAAAAAGTACTTAATTCTTGATGAAAAAGTCTGTCTCACCAGAATCTCTCTTTTCAGTTAAGAGATCCTTGCCAGCTCTACAGGGTTAGAAAAAAATTTGGTTTGATAATGGATAATTTCTAAATATTTTGAAAATATTCTCAAAAATATTTTTAAATGACGTTTCTACATGATATTAGGGAAAAAACTGTAATTTATTTTTCTATTGTGATTCGTTTCATAGCAACAGATTCCGTAAAATTAGTTTTCAATTTTTTACGTATCAAATTGTTATAACTGTCGTTTAATTGGTGATTAGCAGATTTTTGCAACGAGCAAAATAAAATTCGCTCATTTAAGTCTTAAAAATTAACGATGATTCAAAACGTTTGGATTTTTGTTTGTCGATCGGAAAAAATATTCTTACAATAGACTTCTTGTTGAAAACATAATTTCTCCGATGAGGCAACCTTTTGTACTAATGGGACAGTTAGTATGCAAAATTCTAGATATTGGAGCAACAATAATCCAAGTTTTCGTATACAGGGTAGGAAATAATATTCGAAAAATTCAATGTTTGGTATGCCCTCACATACTCTGAATTCATTGAACAAAATCTTTTTAGCAAAATTTAAATCAACATTCAACATCAACATCTTCCCGCGTTCAATAACTTTTTTTCTTTATTATTTGAACAATTTACTCCTAGCAAGTCGTTTAAATTGTACTTCCAACAAGATGAATGTCCACCTTATTCCACTCTAATTGTTCTTGAGTGGTTAAAAAAATCAATTTAAGTACAAATGGATCGAAAGATACGGACAGATGCCTTGGCCACCTAAGAGCCCTGATCTCACGATTATGGACTTTTATTTGTGGGGGTACCTTAAATAAAAACAGGATTAATAATAGCGTCGATCTCTTAAAAGGTAAAATAAGAGAGGCTGTTGCCGATATATCACTAAGCCAAATTCGAAACAGTTACCAGTAGTTGAAAACTCGAGTAGAAACTAAGTGCCGAATAGCTTTTTATAAACATAAACACCCCACATATAGTAGACAACCCCCGAATCCAAAGCCAAGGCTATGGGTTACACATTTGGAAAAACGCAGATATACATCCATACCCCTCGGCATTGACAGTGCCAGGGCTGGGAATCGAACCCAGTACGCGATAGACAATACGACTAGCAGCTTTTCACATAACATACCTTAACCGACTAAGCTACCGTGTCGGTTGCCGATGAGTTTGTATTTTTATTTAACAAAATGTGTTATTTTTCATAAAAATTATTCTTCTTTTTTAAAATTGAAAAATCTCGATTTTTAATATGGATATACCAGATCAGAATTATTTTTTTCGTAAATAAGACGTCATTTTAAAATCATTTCGAAAATATTTTCAAAAGATTTGGATCCATAATCAAATCAACATTTTTCGCTAACCCTGTAGAGCTGGCAGGAATCCGATAACCGAAAAAAATATCCCTAAAAAGTAAGAAATAAAATTTTACTCAGTTTTACAAATACCTGTCTATTAGTGGAAAGTACCAAGGAACTGTACCTAATTACCTAATATCAATTTGAAATCGGTGCAAAACGGATTTTTGAAATTAGATATTTTTGCACCGACTTCAAATTGATATTAGGTAATAAGATACAGTTCCGTGCTACTACGATAAGTTTAGGAATACACGCCTCAGTATTTCAGGCTGAAGTGGCCGCTTTACAGTGGCGAACAAAAGGAATAACCGGGCAAAGAACTATTAACCAGTCAATTGCCATTTTTCCCGATAACCAACCGGCGCCAAACGCCAAAAAGCCAAATAAGTATCTTCAGAAATTTAGAAAATCACGTTCAATGATGAATTAACACACCAGCATTAAAGTTAAGTGGACGCTTAGAGTGACGCTTTTATTACCTTCTGCTAACGTCTTTTCTTCAATTTTTTTCCCGTCATTAAAGACCGTTTTGTAACGACTTACGCAACATATTTAAAAAAAATTTAGACTTGTACTCAGTTACATTGATTTTCATCACTTTCCGTAGTTTTCCATCGTTCTATTGACGCTTTATCTTCCAAAAAAGCTTCTGTCGGGCATGTACATTATTACGTTTTCGGTTTTGTTGGATTTGAAATTTTTCATGATTGACCGTCCGCCTCCGTAAACGTCTTCCTGTCTAACGCAGCATTAATCAAAGCATTTCAAGTAGGAAATAGCAATGTACCAAATTATGTTACAAAATATAACCAGCCCTTAGACTATGTATGTTGAGAC
This sequence comes from Rutpela maculata, assembly GCA_936432065.2. NCBI lineage: Eukaryota > Metazoa > Arthropoda > Insecta > Coleoptera > Cerambycidae > Rutpela > Rutpela maculata. The sequence goes on along the minus strand of OW386285.2, from coordinate 320,477,832 downwards.
TATAATACAAAACCATAAAATATAAATAGACGAATTGTAAAGTTAAATCTGGCTGTGATTTGTATAGTTGTTTTCAAATTTGTCCCCGCACAACAACTAAAACAGCTGTTTGTAATAATCTAATGGCAATCAAATAAATATAATAACATTGGTATCTGCAAGGCCGCTTCAATTAATCTAGCTTAATTAAAAAGAACAAAACTTTATCATTATTATTTATGATTTATTTTTTTTTAAACTGACTATTTGGTTATCTCAACTAAACAATAAACATTATAATTATTAATTAATGTTTTGCAGACATATTTATCGAATGATTCGGCAACGAAAATAATATAGTATAACTAATTAGCACATATGCCAAATACAAAGTAACAGAAAAAAATCAGTTGATATATTTAATTACTAAACACGGAGATATACTTTATTTTAGTAGTGGTAGGTCAAGAAGATGTAAATAATAGTACGAACCAAAACTACATATTTGCTCAGGTAGCGCTCAAGGTAGTCTGTACGAGGTCACCACTCGCGCAGGAGGGAGATGACGGTAAGAGAGCTACCGACAGGTATTTCAAGTGTATTTCATACCAATCGAGATTTTGGTACTATGTTGCTAAAAAAGTCCCAAACATCCAATGGTAGAAATGTAGGGTATAGCCGAAGGCTAGGCAGAAAAATTTTGATGCAGTCGAGATTGAGAGCATCTCATATCGCGATTATAGGTAGGATTGGTATAATAAAGTTGCTCACTCTTTTATGTCATTATCCCCGTAGGATAATGACACAAAACCGACTTCATAATAGTTACGTATGTAGATACTTAATACGTAGTAGTTTCCTTTATAATTTTTCTATTATCTTTTTTATCTTGCAAGATATTTTTTAAACATTTCCTTTAAGGGTAATTTTCTGTATATTCTAATCGTTATGGATACTACGATTGCGAAGAATCAATTATGTATGTGTTATGTAAGATAATATATTAGCCCTGGTTGACATTTACAGCAACTTTGTAGGCTCACACCTCGTATAAATAAATACATTTCTATTTATTTATTTATTTAATTAATATCCTCGGAAAATTGATAAAAAATATGACATAAATAAAATATAACATAATATTGAATTGAAAAGGAAACGAGGGTCTATAAGCTGACTTGTAGTAGTTCCCTAGAAAACCAATCCTACCTCTGTCCCAAATTTAAAATATGTAGGTTCACTGGAAGTTCCCTATAGATAGGTAGATAGATAGTCTTTATTTCATCACTATATGTACATACATGAACATTTGCAGCAAGTCGGGGTAAGAGCTGGTAAACAGCAAATTGTAATATCAACAAGTTTATAAAACACAAAACATATATATGTCAATAGGCCAGGCAACGAATGATTATAGAGGGAAATTTGTCTTCGGAACTTTGTTTGGACTAGTCTGGAGATGAACATATCAAAAGTCCCCACTCCTAGGTTGTGAGCGGGGATAGGGGGGCACTTTAAAGGTAAGCTTTTTTGTTTTTTCGCTTATACCTCGGAAACTATACGTCGTAGCGGCTTGACCATTCTATACAAAATTGAAGCTGACAAAATTTGCTACAAGAATCTCTACTTACATTTGTCGATGTGTTGTTTTGTTCTTGAGATATCCGCCCTCGAAATTCGGAAATTGCAAAAAACAATTTTTTCGCCTCACGTTTTTTGCTCCATTTGTTAAGATAACTCTTCAAATGTTGTTCCCACGAAAAAGACGTGAGAAAAGAAGTTGTAGAGCAGTAAATTTTTAATTTTTTTAACGTGAGGCGAAAAAATTGTTTTCCACATTTTCCGAATTTCGAGAACAGAACAACATATCGACAAATGTAAGTAGTGATTCTTATAGCAAATTTTGCCAGCTTCAATTTTGTATAGAATGGTCAAGCCGCTACGCATAGTTTCCGAGATATAAGCGAAAAAACAAAAAATGGGACCTTTAAAGAGCCCCCCCTCTCCGCCGCTCACCACCTAGGAGTGGGAACTTTTGATATGTTCATCTCCAGACTAGTCCAAACAAAGTTCCGAAGTCAAATTTTCTGTCCCTAACATTTCCCTCTACACCCTGTTTTGAACATTCGTTGCTTGGATTAAAATAACATTTCATAGAAAACAATAAATTTATAAAACACAAAAACATATAGATGTATATAACATTTCACATTGGTATACACAGATATGAATAAGTATAAAATGCAAAAATATGTAGAGTAGAGTAGAGCATTCTATAAATATGAGCATTTAAATACTCGAGTGTGGATTGGCACCATAGGGTGTCCTAAAGAATTCGTCAACCGAGTAAAAACAGTAATTTAGAATGAAATTTTTTACATTCTTTTTATAGAACAGTAAGTTTAGTTTCTTTATATGACATTGTAAGTGGTTATACAAATTTAGGTTGGGGGAATTTTTAGCGCTTAGAGTTAACCTGTTGCGAGGTACTCTAAGAAGTCCAGCGGCACGTGTGTTATGCTGATGGTAATCAGACTGGACAGAGAGACTGGACGCACTCCTATGGATCTCTACAAGACTATAATAAATAAACAGTAAAGGGAGAGGCATAATGCCCAGTTTAATAAAAATAGGTTGACAGTGTTCCGTAAACTTAGCACCAACGAGTATTCTTATAGCTTTCTTTTGTTTCCAGAAAACTTTTAATGCATGGTAATAAGACCACTGCGTAGTAAAGTCTAGAGTTGAAAAGGGAAAAATAAGTGTTTTTTAAGATGTCGAATTCGAGAATGCTTTTTAATGTCCTGAGGAAGAAGATCGTGCTTGAAAACTTTCTATTTAATTGATCAATATGGTTTACCCAGATAAGATTATCATCTAGGTATGCACCTAGGAGTTTAAAGTGCTCACCTTTGGATACATTTTTGTTGGTTGATATTATAAGTCTTTGAGAGTGTTAGTTTATTTAACGTGAACCAGTTTTTTGCCTGGAGTTCTATGTCGGAGCTGAGTTGGGTCAGATTGGCAATGTTGCGGTCAGAGCACAGGAGAGTTGTATCATCATCAAACAAAGTTGATTTACTAGGCAACATAAATTGTGGAAAGTCATTAATATAGATAAGAAATAACAGTGGCCTCAGGACAGAGCCCTGGGGTACACCATGATTAATATCTAGAATACCTGATATGTTATTTTCTATGACTACACATTGCTGATGCTTTAGCAAATAGGAATTAAAAAAATAATCCATATAACTGCATTTCATCGATCAGTTTATCGTGAGAGACACAATCAAGGGCCTTGGAAAGATCACACAGAGTAATAGCCGTATGATGCCCTTCCTCAAGACCGCCGACTATGTCACTCACGATCTTTACGACAGCCTGCGTGATTGAACGTCCAGAGATATTGATAGGGGCTGAGAAGTGATTCATGTACCAGATAACTTGACAATCTTTCTGTCAGGATAATTTCAAATATTTTACCAAAAATGGGGAGAATTGATATGGGGCGGTAGTTGTCTAATAAGGAGTCGACATCTTTTTTAAATATCGGTATAACGCGGGCAACTTTAAATATATTTGGGTAGACATCTTCGGCGATACAACTTTTATATAGTGCAGCTAGAGGAGCGGCGATAATATCCTCCGTAAATTTAATTATTTTGGCATTTAAGTCATGTATATCTAGAAAATTTGAATTTCTTAATGATTTAATAGCTGATTTTACTTCTTGGTTGTAGGTAAAGTTAATTCGAACGTTAACGTTGGGCAATGAATTAATTAAGTCGCCTGCAACACATACAAAGTGGTTGTTAAATGTGTCTGATGAAATATTTGGATTGACGACGTTATTCCGACAATTGTTTATTTCAAAATTTATTTATGAACTCTTTACGCAGAGAATTATGAATAGAGTAATCAAACGGATTTCTAGTCATATTACAAATTAGTTTAACAGAGGAGACCGTGTCCCTTTTATTTCGTAAAGGATCGCTAAACTAATTGATTGGCATCTTCTTATTTAAAGTACATTTTTTTAAAGGAAAAATGCGATTTATCAGATTATTAAATCTATTTACCAAAAGCTCGGACAAATACGTACTATTATTATTATGACTATTACTACTGCTATAAAAGACGCTCCAATCGGTGTCAAGTAATTGGTTTCTAAGTTTTACTAAACCATGGTTAGTAAATCTCCTGCGAAAAAGACAGGCGATGTGTCATTGTTACTATATATTTTAATAAATTGTTCAAAGTGGTCAGAGAGACAAGGATCTCTGACACCTATTTCATAGCCATCCTCGTCCAAGTTTGTCACAATATTGTCAATACAGCTGACGAAGTGGGCTGTCACCCTAGTAAATTCTATAGGTTTTTATTATTGTGGTGCATCAAATGCCATGTCGGTCATTAGACTGCTTTACCCAAATGCAGCATTGTTTATTTATTATACAAATTACAATTTGCGCAGGTTATTTCAAGCAAATTAGTATCCAAATCCAATGTATATCATTGCCGGAAACAATAGTAACTTTACTTCTCTATTATTTCAATATTTGGTTTGTTTATTTTGGTCTGTTAGTATCCATTCGAGACATTAACAAAACAGTTCTACAACTGTATTTACAATATATACAGAGAAAACTTTTAGTATGTTCACGCTTCAAACTTGATTTAGTTTAGTTTAGATAAAAAATACTGTAGTTACCCACATCTAGTATTTCTATTGCTACTTGATATTAAACACATTAAGTTTTAAAATATAAACGGAGGACTTAATAAAATTTTAGTTATTCTTTTTTATTGTAACTCATAGTACCTACAATAAAATTAAGAAAACACCCGAATCGGGAAATCCAAATACAAAAGGTTTGAGTGTTCCAAGTGGTTTATTACCCATTGCTCTAAATGTTGTGAGGAGTGTCGGGTTTTGGAGAGGGGAAGAGGAAGGGGAAGTATGTTTTCTCGCAAATATCCGAAAACCATGCAACGTAGCGCAAACATTACTCTATGCAAAATTAATGTACGTTAAATTTCCCACAAAAATGGTCTAATACATTTTTTGTTGCACTCAATAGTTCCGGAGAGGTGAAATACTGAGTGTCAACGAGATCACTTCCCGGCCGTCATTTCTTTATCTCTTAACTGATCGAGATGAAGCTAGGCACGTGTCACATTTTATCAAAATGGAATTTTTTATCCATCTGTCAAGTTTCTATGACTTCCGGTTTCACTTTTGATTTTTAAATGGGACACCCTGTATATTTTTGCATTTTTGGAATCTAGAGATGCTTCTACATACGACTGTGTTAATTTTATGAGCCTTTCCTCCATTTTGAATTCTTTGCAGCCAATTTTTATTTTCAATCTAGTGTGCCGTGACCCACCAGAAATTGTTCTAATAAATCGTAAATAACACACACAATAAATTTTACTAAAGCAATGTACCCATCAAAATGGCCGACTGGTGCATATGTGCAACGTTTTTTACACCTTGGAAAAAGAGACCAGGTGCAAGCCAGGTAATATCAGATAATGAAAAGGTGTGTTATGACTTACTTTTATTAAAAATTCAGTGTTTAACCATAGATAAACTCAATAATATTATTTCTGACTACTTGAATCTTGATCTTAAATTCATTTGTTTGACTGAAACTTGGTGTGTTGAAGCTAGTGTAACAAACTTTGTTTTCCCCCGTTATGATTTGTTAAGTTATTATTGTAAGCCAACACGGAAAGGAGGTGGCGTAAGCATATGGCATAAAACAGGTCTAAACGTGCAATATTTAGATCTTTATAGATATTGTAGTGAAAAAGATATTGAAGTTTCTGGCCTAATTTGGGCTATTAACTCCGAACAAAATGCTATTATTTTAACTTGCTACAGGTCACCTAGTGGTAGTTATGACATTTTTATAAATAACCTGCACTCTATATTAGAATTTATTTATAAACCGAAATTACTCATAATATTAACAGGTGATTTTAATGTAAAATCATTAAGCAATAACGAACAAAACAATTTTTCTGAATTACTTCATTCATACGATCTCAGTCCGAAGATATTTGACCCAACTCGTATAAGTAGTACAACTGAAAGTATAATTGACCAGATCAAATCAATTTTCTAACGGTACGTCAACAGTGCAAGATAACACGATTTCTGATCACCGCACAGTTCTTTTCTATATGAATTGTGTGGCTGACAAAGATAAGTCAAAAAAAAAATTATATTAATAGTAGAATGTGTGGAACTGCAAACTTAAATTGTCTTATTCACGCATTATCTAATGAAGCTTGGATTGACGTGTATAAAGCTAATGGCTCGGATGCAAAATTTAATAATTTTCATAATACATTAACATACTATTTTAATAGAGAATGCCCACAAATATGTAAAAAATGTTATATAAAAACGGATAAAGAATGGGTAAATGATTCGATTAAAGAGTCTAGTAAAAACCTCAAACAACTTTTTTATTTACAAAAAAATAATCCTAACCTGAAAAGCAACTATATAATTGCTAAAAAACACCACGACAAACTTGTTCGCCAAACAAAAAGGCAGTTTTATTTAAGTAAAATAAACAATACCAGTAATGCAAATAAATCTACATGGCATATAATATCCGAATTAACAGGTAAACCTAAGCCTCAGAAAAATATCGTATTAGAAATAAATAATATTCTTATCGAAAATCCGCAACAAATATCTGAGAAATTTAATAATTTTTTTATAAATGCACCATATGAGACAATAAATAAAATAACTGGCCAAAACCCCACTACAGATCTTGCTGGAGATATAAGGAAAACTAAGATTCCTCACAGCATATTTCCTTCGTTATAACAGAGCAAGAAATACTTTTTATTATAAAACATAAATTAAAAAATAAACATTCAACTGGACCCGATGATATTTCCAGTATTTTAATTAAAAAAATTGCTGAGTTTATCATTAAACCTCTAACTCACATTATAAATGAATTTTTATAGAAGGAATATTTCCTTCTATATTAAAAACTGCTTTGGTCTCCCCAGTTTTTTAAAAAGGTGATACCCGTAATATGGAAAACTACCGACCGATATCTGTTCCTCCTGTAATCTCCAAAATATATGAATATGCGATGTTAGATCAGCTTCTTAAATTTTTTGAAGTAAACAACATTTTAAATGATAGACAGCATGGTTTCCGTTCTGGACACTCTACTATTACTGCAATTCACTCTCTTTATGAAGAAATTTTGGAGGCAGATGAGGCGGGCGAAAGTCCAACGGGGATCTTCTGTGACCTCAGTCGGGCATTTGACTGCGTTCAGCATGACCTGTTACTTAAAAAACTATACGAATATCGAATAAGAAGTAAATCATATGATTGGTTTGCCTCCTATCTTAGTGATAGAAAACAGATGGTAAAAATACAGTACACAGAGCAAAATCAAAAAACTTTTTATACATCGAACATACTAGATAATAAAGTTGGAGTGCCGCAAGGTTCTATTTTGGGGCCTATACTGTTTATCATTTATATTAATGAACTTCCAGATATACTTGCTGAGGCTTTTGTTTCATTATACGCTGATGACGCCAATCTTCTTCTCTCTGATAGATCTCCCGCTATACTTCAAAATGAACTTAATACTACTGTCACTCACTTATGTAGTTGGTTTAATAGTCACTTATTATTTTTGAATGCTTCTAAAACAAATTATATGACGTTTCATACGCGTCAAAATAATATTACTTCTAGCCTAGATATTAAAATCAATAACGTGAATATTGAGGAAAGTAATTGCACAACGTTTCTTGGCATAGTTTTTGACAATACACTTACATTTAGTAATCACTGTGGCAAACTAGTTAGTACCTTGCACTCTAAATGTTTTCAAATTAGGACGTTGAAAAGTGTTTTGGACACGTCTGGTTCATTAATATTTTATTTTGGACAAATTCAGTCTAGATTAGCTTATGGCATTACTCTATGGGGAGGCTCCTCTAGTGCTCAAGAAGTATTTATTGCACAAAAACGCATTATAAGATGTATAGCGAGTGTACCACCAATTCATTCATGTCGTAATCTGTTTAAACAATATAAAATTTTTCCTCTTCCGTGCCTATACATTCTAGAATTGTTACTATATGTATACAAAAACCAATGTAAATTTGATAAAAATGAAATGATTCATTTTCATAATACACGACACAAAAAAAAATTTCATATACCAACTAAACGTTTAAATATCAGTAAAAGCACATAATATCCTCGGACTGAGATTATATAATAATCTACCAGAAACCTATAAAAACTTAAATAATATATATTTGTTTAGGAAACATATTAAAGAATATCTTTTAAATATGTGTGCATACTCTGTTCAAGAATATTTTGAATGGGATAATAATTGTTGATATGTAACGTGCCTATGCTTTATTATTTTAATATGTGATTATTTGAACAGTAATTCTTGTGTACACTTTAGCTTAATGTATATAAGTATGTATTTATTTTATTTATTATACATTTGCATATTGTTTAAATATGTATTTATATATTTTTTGACTAATTGTTTTATTGTATGTATTTGTCTATTTCTGTATTGTTAAAATATTGTCATATGTGCATGTGTGTCTATTGTATGTATATGCGATTTGACATGTTATTATGTGCACGCGTATATATTTAATTTATACAAGTACATACTCTGGTACTGTTATTATACAAATTAGACTTATCCTATAGCACACTGTATTGCTCTTACTGGATCAATAAAATATTCTATTCTATTCAATTCTAACACAAATCTACAGAAAAAAAAATTCTGCTCCTAGAACTAAACCCATCATGCCTTAAATATTTGTATGTGCTGAAACCGAATTTTCAATTTAAAACACTTTCTACCCCGTATATTCCGAGTATATGTCAAAAATTGTCAAAAAACCGCATTTTGACAATAAAAATCGGGATTTACTCGAAATCCACGAAGTAGAAAATTTGGTGAATTGAAAATTCGGTTTCAGAACACAAAAATATATGTGGCAGGATAAAAAAGGTTTAGTCCTTAGAGCAGAAATTCTTTTTTTTCTGTAGACCTGTGTAATTGAAGAATAATACGTACTGAATTATTTTGTGTCCCAGAGAGGTCCAAAGTTAATAAAATCAGTTATTTGAAATTTTTCAGGTGAGAGTAATAGGTGATGGCACTGATCTATTGGTTTTATTAATTACTCTTGCTCTCCTAAACTGAAGCTTGAAGATGATTGTGCCTGATAAAGGCAACCAGTCATATAAAATTCACAGTATTCAAGCAGTGCAGCATGAAATAGGAGACATGAAACGTGTTTTATTATGTGATTATGCCTTTACAGGCTGTGATTCTTTGTCCTCAATATATATGAAAGGCAAAAGGGCCCATTTAAAAAAGTTAAATGTGATGGGGAACTAAGAAAATCATTACTTATTTTCAATGACCCTAATGCATACACTATATTATGTAATTATGTATGTGCATGAATATGGATACGCATTAGGGATATTAGGTATATTATATATTTAATGTCCTACAAGTCTGTTATTTTACAATAACAACCCCATTTTGAGGTACATTAAATGAAAAATAACGCACTAGGGCGTTATGAATATCTATAACGCCCTAGGGCATTATAAAATTATAATACAACCCAAAACAAGCAAATTATGATAGCGTTATTGGCAAACAAAATGCGTTGCTATGCAACGGCGGCGTTTACAAACAATTTTGATTTTTATTCTCTTTTAAATCAAATCGTTCTGAACATAATAGATGTCAAATTAATAAATCGTAAATGTCAAAAAAAAAATTCGAATTAAATAACAGACTTGCAGGACATTAAACGTTGAAGGCACCAAGGGTGTTATAGGATAATGACGCCCTCGTTCGACGTACACTCCCTCGGGCCAGAGGCCCTCGGGATTGTACACTGCCGACCTCGGTGCGTTATTATCCTTATAACACCCTTGGTACCTTAATAACTATATTATTTGTTACTGAATGCCACTACTAAGTTTTCACACTTATGAAATGAGATCTTCATCTCACCAACAAGTATTTGTTAAATACTTCGGTGAGTAATCAAGAAATGTTTATTTACTATTTATTTGTATTTATGTTGTGTACTATTTTGTAAGTATATCTTACATTCCACTATTGTGATATTATTGGGAAAAATAAATATATATATTTTTTTTCGGTTTTCGTTGCCGGACAGGGCTTCCGTGGCCTCCGACATCACACGGTAGCCGCGCCGGCTAATTCATTACAGCCACTCTCCACGACCTGTGGAGTTAGTGACTGTATACACCTGAATCATGTGCCCTAAGCAGACGAAGAGACCCCAAGATAACCGCCTTCTGCATCTGACCTGCCAACCATTCTACCGAATTCTGACAGGCCGGTATGATATTTAATTCTGAGAGCAGCGAAGGCTTCATCCCTCCGAGTACGCCGACTATTAGGACGACCATCTTGACCGAGTAGTCTGGGTACAGCACTTGGAGCTCATACCGGAGATCACGATATTTGGTCCGTTTTTCCCCCTCCTTCAAAGCGATGTTTGTCTCAGCAGGTGCTGAGAATTCGATGACAAACATCACTTTGCTCTGGTGGTCGAGGAGGACTATGTCAGGCTTGTTGGCTTGAATTAGCCTGACGGTCGGGAACGAGTAGTTCCAATAAATTCGGCACCTCTCGTTCTCGACAACGGACTCAATATCTCCGGGGATGTAAGGCAGCACTGGTGTTTGATCTACCCCGTACGAGTGCCGTAGATGGTAGTATAGCACTCGTAAAGCCGCGTTATGATGGTGGATCTAGGCCGAAATCGCGTATATCGGGCATGCTGAAAGCAAATGCATCAGAGATTCCGGCGCCTGACGGCAGGTCCTGCAGTTGATATCAGGGACCTCTACACCCATTACGCGGCTTCGGTAGACCAAGATGTCTATTACACCATCCTGACAGGCCACAATGAATCCCTCGGTCTCCGACTTAAGCCCAGCTGACCTTAAAAAGGCGAATGTCAGCCTAGTCGGTAAACCCAGTGTTTCTATGTTCTTATAGTATACACCGTGCATGGGTTTATCGACATGCTGCCTGAACAGATTCTCCTGTTCGGCAGCTTTTATTTGGGCTTTCAGACGATTTGGCTGAAGCTCGGTGACTGACTCTGGATCAGCACCGCGCCGGCCACCTCGTCTGACGTCGAATACGAGACCAAGTTCATCTGCGGCTCTTTTTGCTGCCTTGAACAATCCTGCGCCCCTACGATTTCGTGATCTCTCACTAATAGCACGAGCGGATCCGAGCTCCTGAGGATGTTACATGCCATACTCAGCGCTACTCTGCCATGCATACACTCCAGACCCAAGAGTCCTCGGCCCCCCGATGACGTGGGATGTAAACACGAGGAACGGACGATCTAGGATGAATGCTCCTATGAATATGCATCATCTTGCGGATATATCTGTCTAGTTGGCGCAGCTCATCTACAGTCCATTTTACTTCCCCAAAGGAGTAGAGCAGAACAGGAATGGCAAGCATGTTAGTGGCAGACGCCTTATTCTTCCCCGAAAGTTCGGAGGACCAAATCTTTCGGAGTAGGCATCTGTACTTGCCGCGGGCATCTGTACTTGCCTTTATTTGTTGCACATCCTGGATGTGATGTTGTTGCACATCCTGGATGTGATGTTGTTGCACACCCAGGTATGTGTAGGTCTCTCCGGCATCCAGATGTATCAGGATGGTTCCGTCTGCGAGCTGCGCATCTTCAGAGAATTCCCCGCATCGCCCTCTCTTGAGGTGGACGACCGCGCACTTGTCCAACCCGAACTCCATACCAATGGTCCGCGTGTACTCCTCGACCACCCTTAGAGTATTTTGAAGTTCACGCTCACCGGAGGCATACAGTTTGAGGTCATCCATATAGGACAGATGGGTGACCTTATGCCTCCGGTTGCTGGGTGGGCCACAGTGGTACCCGCAAGTTTGGCGGAGTTCAACAGATAACGGCAGCAGTGAGATGCAAAAGAGGAAGGGACTCAGAGAATCTTCCTGGAATACTCCTCTTCTGAATGCTACCTGCTCTGTCGTAACCCGCTGTTCACCTGATGTTATGGTGAAGCGGATCCTCCAGAGTGGCAGCAGTTGTTCTATGCATCTCACTACTGCTACTGCAAGACATTTGAGCAAATGTAACAATAGTTCATACGATGTTGTGTCAAATGCCATCGATAGATTCCGCTTGTATTGCACAGAATCCTGTGTAATACAGCGGTCTACCAGCAGGCTGTCTTTACAACCTGCCATGCCGTTCTTGGCACCACGCTGCTCGTATATCTGCTGAAAGACCGAATCAACCTGCCGTAGTGTCCGAGCGTACAGGATACGTGTAAATATCTTGTAGCCGGAGTTCAGACAGGTGATTGGCCTATAATTTCTTGGGTCGGACAGGTCACCCTTTTTGGGAATAAGCACGGTACGTCCCTTGACAAACCAGTCCGGGATTGGCTGCCCCTCATTCAACCACGTGTTGAAAACTCGGGCCAGACGACGGTGAGTGGAAGGAAATTTTTTCCACCACCAGCTGTTTATGCCGTCTGGACCCGGGGCAGCGAAGTTCTTGGTGCCAACAAGAGCTTGCTGGACTTCCTCCGGACTGATTGCCGCGTACACTTCTTCTGGCCCTACAGTTGGTGGATTATCGACAACACGCTGTGGCTCTTGAAATAGGCGGGAAGGATTCGTACGGAGCAAAGCGTTTTGCTCCATACTTCGTACCCGCCTATTTAGCTTTTTCTTGATAGCCATAAGCGCTCGAATCCTATCTAAACAGTGCTGCTTAATAGTGAGCATCACTGTCAGATTTAGAGTGTGGTGTTGGCGTCTGAGTCCGGCTGCTGTTCGCCGGACTTTAGGCGTAATTGCCTTGCCAGTGGTTACGTATTCCACCACGAGAAGCGTGTTGTCTGGACAACTGTATTTTGTCTTCGATCTTTTGTACACGCCGCTTAGCCTTTTCGATACCACTCGAGGCATTGTTTGTCCTCTCGTGGGGAACGAGTTGGCTAGCAGCGTTGTACACGCCAGTGTTGATCTGCCAGATGTCGGCGTCTTCTGGCAATTCCTCATCGATGACAGAGTCCATCCGCGCCAGGTCTTGTGGCTTTAGGGTAGCTCTGCTGTTAAGGCTAACCCTCGTCCTTCAGTTAACATTTTCTAGGGTGTTCCTCAACAGCTATTTGCCGCGGTGGAAGTGCGGCTGGCACTTCTTCCTGCTGCCGGGGTGCCCTTACGTAGCCTGTCCCGCGCAGGAAGGATACGTGATCTCTGAGCTGTTGCTCAGAGAAGGCGCGATGCTCTGGATGCATGTCGCACTAGATTTCGTGCAATCTCGCTATGTATCCCCTGCGCGCAGGTTCGCTGCTCTCATAGCAGGTCAGCAAGTCATTTCGAAGTTCCCTCGTCCACTTAAAGCGTCCTTGTATATTGCGTGCGTCGTCAACATTGAGACCATTATTATTATTATTATTACTATTATTATTACGTCACCAGATCATTAATGACAGTTGCAAAGCAACCGGCACAAGGAGAGTTCAAGTTAGCTACTTCCAACAAAGCAAAGGAACACTCACTGAGAGTGTATCACCAAGTGCAACATTGCTATGAGAAAAACCCACTGAAATAGGGCTGGAAGAAAGTCAGTGGACATCTGCGCCCAATAACAACGTCTCTTGCTTGCTCCAGAACAGTTGCTGCGCCTAATCTCTTGTTTATGCACAGGAGAGTGTCTGAACAATTGTGAGTGCCAAAGAAGTGCCCTTCAGTACTCAACCATGTGCATCAACTGCGCTAGATATGGATGCAGTAATACAGAGGTAGCTATTAATTCTGATGCGGAAGAGAACTTAGTGTTTCTAGATGAAGAGGACGTGCAGGAACATTTTGAAATGAATTCAGATACAGATGAGAATGATGAAGAAGAGAATTGGCAATAATCTCTGTGGTAATAGTTTTCATTTCAGATTCTTCTGTCTAGCTATGTCGATTTTTCTGTTTCACATATTTAATTTGTTTTATGTATATAGTTATATATCAAGTTTAATATAATAAATTATTACTTATATCATGCTTTTATTTTGCTCTCATTGAATCCATCTCCCCTCTACAATTCAACAATATTATCAATTTTTGATAATTTCAACAATTATTCTACAATTTGCAATGGGAGGAAAAAATACCGGTTTCCCCCTAAATATCTTCAAAACTATTGGGCCTAGCAAAAATATGTATATATGTATTGTACTCTTGTACGAGATTTAACGCACTTTAATTTTGTAACCTCTACGTTGGATGGTTTCCACGATATTTGCGAAATACTGAGAAAACATATGGTTCTAATACCTCTCACCTCTCCCAAACCGGACAGTATGCCTGCGGAGACTTTTTACCACATTTAGAGCAAAGGATAATGTGACACTCTCACTTTGTTTTCTTGGATTTCCGGATTTGGTGCTAATTTTACTATACTATCAAAAAATGATAAGTTAATTCAAACCATCATAAATTTTGAACTACTCGATGCAATAGGGAAATCAGAAAATAAAATATTCAAAATCGTAAACTAACAGCATTAAGAACCCCATAGGCAACAGAAATTAAAAAAATAAAATTCTCTTCCAGAAATACAAACGGTTAAAATTTGTCGGATGACGGCGTCAAGCAACACCGATTCTGCTTTGGCTTTGAAAATTCCGCAAGCGCATGCGCATTTGTCAGAAATAGCTAGCAGTGAACTCAACCTAACCTAAAATTTAAACGTATTCGTTGGAAAAACATCTTCAATATTCTGAAATGTCACAAAATTCTACTTTTGATTCGTTCGTGCCGAGTCGAATTTTCGAATTTCGCTATGCAATTTACGATTAGGTTTATCTGGAAGACTTTCTCTTTACGTCGTGACATCGTACGGCCGTTCCAGTGTTTTTCGAAAAATATGAACGTGTCAGGATTGCATGTTTTTGCAATTTTTTTAGCTCCGAAATGTAAGCTGTTTTTTGCTATTTTTCGCAGATATCTCCGAAACGGTGGGAGTTACCTCAAAATAAAAAATAACGCCAAACAAGTTTTTTCCACTATGAATCTTCTGCTGCCATCAGAATTTGATTTTTTTTTTTCGTTTCGGAGATAACTACTGAAATGTCGGCCATGTACGGCAACAAATCGCAAATTTTGAGCTTCTATAGTTGGCAACTTTTTAATCTTGGCTCCTACGCCAAAAGACTACTCTAGCTAATTTAAATAGAATTAAATTTGCTAAAACTGATTTTTTTATTTTTTGAATTCCGACAAAAATGAAGGAATTAGATGGGGCGGGATTTGGGACTCCTTTTTTTCGGTAAAATTTCTCCATTTTTGTCACCATAATTAATCGGTAATTAACTGAAATCCATCTCATATACGATGATCACTTAACATCATGTACTACTTTGATGCTCCGTTAATCTCGGACCTTCGAAACAAACGCTTCTGCGAAAAATTATTTTTTTAAGATTTACATACACTCTATAGGAATATCGAATATCTCGATAATTATCGTTTTTTTCGAAAAATTTGTAGGTAGCTTATGTAAAGAGAATTGATTGAGCTTTCCGACACTTTTATTTTTTCTCTAACATAAAAAACAGAAGACTTATGTCCGAATATGCGGACGTCTCAAAGCCAACCGCCGCCCAGTCTATTAATTAGGGTGAAGACGTACCGTTTGGCTAAAGTACGCCATCTGTAGGACCCCACGCGAGACTAGTGTTCTCTACGTGACGTCACAGTGCTTTTCGTGAGGAGTAACGAGGATTTCAACTTTAATTATTTATTGCAAAGTAATTACTGCGATTTAAGAGCTGATATTCGGTGTGGCGTGTTTTTAAACACACACTTTAATGGAATAAAAAAAATGGGCAAATTCCCCATTTTATAACTCATTTGTTTTAATTATCGTTCCTTTCACTTCATATGTGTTTTTCTTTGTTTCTTAGTATTGTTTAAATTCCTATACTTCATTTAGATGTTACGCATATTTACATTTTTTAAATTTAGCTCGACTTTTTCTATGATGTGTAATTGTGTATTGCCTTATATCATAGAGACATTTTTTCTGAGTTCGGAACACCTTTTAGTTTTTAAATATCTGTAATTTTTTCAATTTTATGCATTTATTTCTAGTTTGTTTCAAGTGTCATCCTACGCAAAATTTGAGTCTTTAAAGTCAGTAAAATTTTATTTCAATCCGATTAAAAGTAGCAAAATATTTTACGAAAAAAAAAAAAAAAATTGTACCCTGTTTAGAAAAGGTACTAAATGTTGGGAAATCAATTTTTACCGTCGGCGTCGGTTGCCGGGTAAAGATACCATATTGGTTCGTTTTCACTTTTTTGTGTTTTTAGTTGGTCCCAGATGTTAGAAAACATTATTTAAGTATTATGTAAATCACAACTTGCAAACTTATTTTTAAATATGAACTACTACTAATTTCAAAATATGTTCTATTGGATTGGCGTCCGGTGAGGTAGCGGGCCACTTCATGTGATTTCAGTTTTCTTCTTAAAAAGAGAAAAACTGATGAACAGGTCTCGTTCTATGAGATTTCACCTTGTCCTCAATGTAAATAAATTCGGGTCCTATAATATCAACAACTGACTTGACATGATCTCGCAAAATGAGTATCGTTCACCATTTGTTTTACCATGAATTATATATACCATGATGAACGCTTATTGATATTTTTCATGACCAACGTAGAAAAAAAGTGAAGATATGAGTGAAATCGCATAACGTTATAGATTTTTTTTCTTAAGTGGCATTCCACATATTCAACATAGATTGTGTAGAAAGAAGAATGAAAACTAACAAAACAAAAAATCATGGAATTAGATCAAGTAGTTTAAAAATTATGAAGGTTTGAATTTGGTGCTTATTTAGAGTGATGATTCACGTTCAACGAATTGGAGTGTAGTATATTCGACGAATTCGCTCACTTTTCGCAAACAATCTTGGAGGTGGGTTGAAATCTTTGATGAACCACTGACACTGTGTACACACAAACAATGAAACACTGATGAAGTCCAATAGTCAGAAATTTGTCAGCGTATGGTGTTACGTATACTTCCGGCACGGGAATTCCTTGAATAACTTTTTTCTGCTGACTTATTATTGCGGTCAACAAATTATTTTATCACAAGTTTGATAATCGTTGAAATTTATACGATATGCACATACTGATACATAACCTCATCTTTATCACTTTGGATTTTTGTATTTTAATATATTTGAATTAACTCAAATACCTTGTATGTCAATCTGCGTAATGGAGTAAAATTAGGCGGAGCTGGCTTTTGGTTATCTCGGTGGTGTTCTTCGACCACCTGTATCAGAAACTACAGTTGAGGTTCATTTTGTGTTAACAGTCCACTGAACTCTTGACACAAATCCACACCTCGTTCAGCATGATCACTGACCAAGTTCAAAGCTTACTAAAAACTTGCCCGATCTTATCAATTTTTCGGGAAAACTTGAACTGTTTATCGTGAAGCTCCATTTTCTTAAAGAGCCTCGTACTGTTCGTTGTTGCAAAAGTTAAAATACTATTTCACAGAAAGATTTCAGGTCAACTAGGAGAATCATAAGAGAGATTATGTATATCAATTTTTTTTTATAGCCTTTTGCACAAGATTTTTGTTTATCAAATAAAGTTAAGCTATTAAGTTCAATACCAAAAATGTCTTGCTAATTTCTCTGACGTTACTTTACAAATATTATAATTAATGGTGGAGGAGCTAAAAAGAGTACTTAAAAGTCCGAAATTTTTGTAAGTTGCATAAGATGCCATAGGAGTTGTTATTCAAGTCATTATATAAATATGGGCACTAAATAGGTATATGTGACGTAATCTACTTTAAGCGTTGGCTTGAACTTATTTCTAACCATTCAGATTTTAAGAAAGTATAGAACTTTAGACGTTCAGTGTGCGTAATCATCACTCCAGGTTCTACATTATTCCTTCCAAGAATCTTCTCAAGAGAAATCAGAGCTAATTCATTCTTAGAGCCATTTCTAAGCTGGAAGGTCTTCAGTTGGTTGTTAGTAAACTATAGAATACTTTTCTTTATATCTTCACTAAGGCTGCAACTTCGTCGATTCTTGTCTAAATTGTTGCTTCATAAATTGACTTTCAACAGATTTGAAAACATTTAGAGATAATAGCTTCCGGATTGATCTTGAATACATCCCATGCAAATTTGAAAAGTTGCGGTTGTAGATAATTTCATAATATGGTGCCTATATGCCACTTAAAATATTGCCCAAGAGACGCCACGTGTAAAACTGAATTAACGTCAATACAATTGAAGTTTTAAGTATACTATATACTTTGGGGAGCATTGTATTTACAATTTTCAAATTAATTTTGCTAATGTAGCTATTTGAATATATACAGGGTGGTCCATAAGTAATGATCCATAGAGCAACAGTGGGTTTCTGACATCAAAATATTACGATTTAACTAAACTTACCTTATAGCGGGGCAGCTTAACGTCGAATTTCGCGTTAATGTGGACACAGCGGACAAAAGCATCAAATTTTTTACAGGTACTAGTTAGGTACGTAGCTTTCAATTTTTGATAGGAACCAACTCCTCCGTCGGCCATCTTGGATTTTATAGCGGCCATTTTGAAATATAGGTATATTATCAATATTTCGGCTTCTAAATCACTTAGGATCACAAACTTGGTGTCCAAGTATGCATATTTGGGGTAAAGGAATACAACTACACAATTTTTAAATGTATCACACTATATATTTATTCACTAATATATGTACCAATTAAAAACTCTTCACTGATGAACTGTTTTGTCCGGTGTATCCACATTTTCTAATATGTTTTTTACTTTGCTTCAGATTGAATCGTAATACAAGATGGATTGGAACAAGTGCATGATCTGTCAGAAAACAACTTCAGAAAATCTAAAATGTCCATTCAATACACATAGAATCGAAGACAAGACAAACTCCATACCGGTCTTTCTTGAACAATATCAATGAGTTTAGAAGCTTGGAATCATTGCCAGTGAAATTAAATATTGGAAGCGACATGATTGCGGATGAACTGGCCCAAAACCATGATGCATAGCACAAATCTTGTTACGTCAAGTTCAGTAATTTGAAGTTGAATAGATATATAATAATAGAGCTAAAAAGCGGGGAAATACTTCAGGAGGCAGCACAAATGTGGAGAAATGATACCGACGTGAAGCGAGTAACAAAATGGCGTGTTTGTTATGTCGTGGAAGCGATGGACTCCTTCATGAATTTCGAACATTAACAGCTGAAACGAGCATACGAAAAATGGCAACAGAACTGCAAGTAACCCAGTTTTTGGCAGCATTAGAAGGTGGTGATCTCATTGACCTTGGCGCCAAATATCATCTGCAATGTTATACAGCACTAGAATTGCAATTTCTTTGCGGACTAACTTGGCAGTCTTAGCTAACAGAAGGACATCATGTTCGTAATCACATGACATGGCCTGCTGCAGCATTTCCCGCATAACTTCTTCAAACACCAAAATTTTATACTTTCCATCACTTTGTCCTTGCTTGTGGAAAGTAAGCTAGCACTTTTTCCCTCAATCTGGTTCTATTATTCAACTTCTCAGCGCCAAGGATTTTTAATCGGTTCTCATAGAGTTCATGCAACTTTGAAAATTTAAAGTAGAATGTCCCATCTTCCACACAATTCTCTATGTAAGTATAAAGCTCCACAAATTCTGTAGCCTCTATCTGACTTTCCTCTGCAAATACTCCCACCAAACCCTGCTCTAGTTTCCTTAGGTGAGACCGGTAGCGATTTATCAGTGCTGTATAACATTGCAGATGATATTTGGCGCCAAGAGCAATGAGATCACCACTTTCTAATACTGCCAATAACTGGGTTTCGTGCAGTTCTATTGCCATTTTTCGTATGCTCGTATCAGTTGTTAATGTTCGAAATTCATGAAGGAGTCCATCGCTTCCACGATACAACAAACACGCTATTTTGTTACTCGCTTCAAGCCGGGATCTTTTCTCCACAGTTGTGCTGCCTCCTGAAGTATTTCCCCGCTTTTTAGTTCTACCAAACTTCAAATTGCTGAACTTGACATAACAAGATTTGTGCCATGCACCATGGTTTTAGAGCAGTTCATCCGCACTCATGTCGCTTCCAAAATTTAGTTTCACTGGCAATGATTCCAAGCTTCTAAACTCATTGATATTGTTCAAGAAAGATCGGTATGGAGTTGTTTTGTCTTCGATTCCATATGCATTGAGTGGACATTTTAGATTTTCTTAAGTTGTTTTCTGACAGATCATGCACTTGTTCCAATCCATCTTGTATTACAATTCAATCTGAAGCAAAATAAAAAACATATTAGAAAATGTGGCTACACCGGACAAAACAGTTCATCGGTGAAGAGTTTTTAATTGGTACATATATTAGTGAATAAATATATAGTGTGATACGTTTAAAAATTATGTAGTTGTATTCCTTGACCCCAAATATGTATACTTAGACACCAAGTTTGTGGTCCTAAGTGATTTAGAAGCCGAAATATTGATAATATACCTATATTTCAAAATGGCCGCTATAAAATCCAAGATGGCCGACGAAGGAGTTGGTTCTTATCACAAATTGAAAGCTACGTACCTAACTAGTACCTGGAAAAAATTTGGTGCCTTTGTCCGCTGTGTCCACATCTTCATGATAAGCTGCCCTATTATTAGTACAAGAGATGATATTAACAGAGATACAGGGTGTTAAAGTCAATATTATATTTTTAATTTTCTCGTATAACTTTTTAAGTTTTTCAAGTATTGTTGTGAAAATTGGTGAATGGAGGTTTTTTGAGATGAAAAATTCAAATCTGCTCCCATTTTTTTGTAGATCCTAGAGGGCGCCAGATAAGTATTGTTAAGATGTAAATGTACCCTTAACTTTTTTACCCGTAACCCGCTATCCCCTTTTTTATTAATAAATCCTAAACTTATCTCATTTTAGCGAAAAAAAAGTATACTTGTCATTAGTCTTAGAAATTGATCGTTTTCGAGAAAATCGAATTTTAACATTCACCCTCATAAATCATTATAAGAAATATTAACGTAGTAGGCGCCGACGACAACAATACTTTTGAATTAATTATTTTTATTTATTTGCTTGTATCATGATTAGAGAATATTAAATAAAAAAAAGTGCGAATGACTAAATGTAAATGAATGATTTAAGTACTTTAAATATATTTTTTTTCTTTAAAATGCTAAGAATCCTATCATGTAATTCAATACTTCGTCAGCATTAGCTAGAAGAGTAGATGTTTTGATTGGTTCTCCAATAATGAGTGTTTTAAAGTATTTACCTAACTAGTATATTAGCGTGCCCAGATTAGTGCAACAATATACAGAAAGTAGGTATTTTCATAACAAATAAAAAAGTGTGTAAGTTGTGATTTGCATAATACCTAAATAATATTCTCTAATACTTTTGACATTTAAAAATTTTCTTGACATTCATTTTTTGCAATTTTATTTATCTATTTTTCTTAATATCAGTTAATTAACGAAAAACAGAACATGCCGAGACATAATAATTATTCAAACTCAGATATGAGAGATATGGTTAATATTTATTGTCAACTGAATTACAATGGACGTGCAGCGCAACGTGAGTATTTGCGAAAATTTCCAAACAGATTACAACCTGATCGTAGACTATTTCAAAATCTGTTCAGTTTAGGAGAAAGTGGTTCATTTCGTCCTAAACGTGATAATTTAGGTCGACCGAAAATTATTACGCCTGACCAAGAAGAAGAAATATTAGTTCGCATTGCAGATGATGCACAAGTTAGTACAAGACGATTATGTGCAGCTACAGGAATCAGTAAAACTTCCATTCTAAAAATATTGCATGCAGAAAAATACCATCCATTCCATTTTACGCCCGTTCAAAATTTATTGCCTGTCGATCTTCCACTAAGATATCAGTTAGCAAGTGATATTCGGAGCAGACAAAATATTGACCACTCATTCGTCAACAGAATATTATTTACGGATGAAGGTGCATTTACCCGCCGAGTTATCTTCAATTTAAGAAATAACCATTTTTGGGAAGTTGAAAATCCTCATATAAAGTGAGAACGACATTTTCAACCTGAGTTCAAAATCAATGTTTGGTGTAGGATCATTGGGGACCGTTTTCTAGGACCACATGAATTGCCAAGAAATTTAACTGGTAACAATTATTTACATTCTCTACAAGACGATTTTATTGATATGTTGGATGCACTAGCACTGAATTTGAGATAAAATATGTTGTTCATACAGGATGGTGCTCCGCCATATTTTTCTAATCAAGTACGAATTTATCAGTGAACTCTATATACTACCTGGAAGGGACCCGCCTTGAGCGACAAGTGAGGCAAAACGATTGAATAGGCAACCCGCATCGTCTACGGATATCTATCTCTTTCTATCTCATTGTAGTTAATGGAACGCTGGCGCATTTTTTAAATATTTTTTTAATTTTTCATGTTTATTTAGGAGTAAACGTGACTTTTTTCTGAATAGTTCATCAACAAAAAAGTAATAATGTAAATAGTAGAAGGTTCAATTAAAATTTCAACTGTTCTTCTATTGGGTTGGTAAATAAAATGAAAACAAAATTAGAAATACAATTTTTATTTAAATATTACAATACATTGTACATAGCTACTACTACTTATATAGCTATTATTTAACAATTGCTAAATAAAACAAGTTTTGTCATTTTTTTTCTTATTGTGGCACTTTTTCCATGCAATTCTAAATTTAATAATTTGCTATGGTGATACATTCGGCACTTTAAATATAAAGCAATTGTTTTTCGAATGATCTGAATTTCGTGACATTCCTCACCAACAAATTCTTGAATTACAGGGTGCTTAGGTTTAAAAAGATCTATATTTACAGTAAAATGATTTATAACCGTATTTATAATTTTTTGTTTTAAGTTTATTTTGCTTCTCAAAAGGTTTTCACTTTCTAATAGAAGGCGAATTTGCTTTTCTGCAAAATGTAAAATTTTATACACCACATCTGAAGCATAAAGAAGACCTCCTCGAGTGACAAAATTGGTGAATGATTTATAAGCTTCTGGTGGGGCGGTATAAGTGTGGTCAGTAGATATACTATCTCTATATAGTAATATTTCAATACAATCATTACATGTAGTGGCATTAATGAGGTTACGAACTATATATCCAGAAATATAAAACACTACATGTTCTTGAAATTCACTCAATTTTGTTTCGTCTAAGCATCTAATTAAATTAGCAATTTCATCAATATTTGTAGTCTCGTCCATATTTTGTTTTTGTCTACCTTCTGAACGGAATTCAAACGCGGGAGTGCAGTAACTTTCAAGATCAGAACAATTTGCACTGACACTTGAAGTGACTGAATTCTTGTAGAGCAACTGTCTTAACGCCCACTTTAGTTGCTGAGTGTTTGGATTGTTATTCCAACCACCTCTGGATCTAATGCAAGAAAAAAAAATTTCCAAGTGATCTTGTGAGTACTTATATGTTAAAAAGTAAGTTAGTGGATTTTCATTCAAAGTTAAGAGGTCACTGGCTAAACCTAATGTACTCTCCATTGTTAATATGAAACCAAGAGCAAATGTTTTACGCAAATGTTTTAACAACGGAATGCCATCAATTTCCAAAGTTCCAAAATAATCCTTTGTCTTTGAAAAAATATCTTTAAAATAACCCAAAGTTTTTGACCTAATAAGTGCCTTATACCCTTTCCCAAATGGATTTCTACAATTTAAAATATCAAAAATTCTGTCTACAGTACGTATAAATTCCACAGTGGCATAACTCTGTTCAAAACCCGTGACATTGGTTTTAGCAGATATTCAATGGCATCTGCCACACCACTACTTATGGTTTGTGCAGCCAGGCGTACATTCATAATCTTATTCTTGTAGTTGACATGATGAGAACTAAGCGAATCTGCCAATTTTAATTTTTCGCTAATATTGTACGTTTTGAACAAAAATAATTCCCAAACTACTTGAATTTCTACTTCAAAGATAATTATGCAAAGAAACATAACTCATTTGTCTGAGTATGACAAAGACAGGTTACCGTAAATAATGCTATCTTTGTTTCCGTTGCCCCTGACACACTACAGGCTGTAACAGCAAATGCCCGGGTCCCTTCCAGGTAGTATATAGAGTTCACTGGAATTTATTTAAACACCATTTTTCATGAGCGCTGGATTGGTCGTGGTAGTCCGTTTCATTGGCCAGCACGTAGTTCAGATATTAACCCATTTCGATATATGGGGCGCAATGAAAGATCTTGTTTACAAAAATCCTATAAATACCCATGCACAACTTTGGCAAGAAATCAATGCAGCAGCAGCCTTTTTTGATCCAATGATATTATTTAATATGAGGCGATCTTTTATGAATCGTATGGATAAGTGTATCGAGGAGAATGGTGGACATATTGAACATTTACTCTGAAATAATAATATCTTTTGATAAGTTTCCTTTCCCATTCTGTTTTCTGTTTAAAACATAATTTTCGTTGTTTAATTAAATTTTCTTTTCATTGTTTTTCAAATAAAATTAATTAACTTGATAATTCGTGTTTTAATTCTACGTAACAGTGTCAACATTACAATTTTTAAATGTCAAAAGTATTGTTAGTATCGGCGCATACTACGTTAATATTTCTTATAATGTTAAAATGCGATTTTCTCGAAAATGGTGAATTTCTAAGACTAATGACAAGTATATTATTTTTTCGCTAAAATGAGATAGGTTTAGGATCTTTTAATAAAAAAAAAACGGGGATAACGCTACGGGTAAAAAAAGTTAAGAGCACATTTACACCTTAAACAATGCTTATGTGGCGCCCTCTAGGATCCACACAAAAAATGGGAGCAGATTTGAATTTTTCATCTCAAAAACTTCCATTCACCAATTTCCACAACAATACTTGAAAAACTTCAAAAGTTATATGAGAAAATTAAAAATATAATACGGACTTTAACACCCTGTATCTCTGTTAATATCAACTTTTGTACCAAGGTTAGTTAAATCGTAATATTTTAATTTCAGAAACATTCTGTTTTCTGTTTAAAACATAATTTTCGTTGTTTAATTAAATTTTTCTTTTCATTGTTTTTCAAATAAAATTAATTAACTTGATAATTCGTGTTTTAATTCTACGTAACAGTGTCAACATTACAATTTTTAAATGTCAAAAGTATTGTTGGCATCGGCGCATACTACGTTAATATTTCTTATAATGTTAAAATGCGATTTTCTCGAAAATGGTGAATTTCTAAGACTAATGACAAGTATACTATTTTTTCGCTAAAATGAGATAGGTTTAGGATCTTTTAATAAAAAAAAAGGGGATAACGCTACGGGTAAAAAAAGTTAAGAGCACATTTACACCTTAAACAATGCTTATGTGGCGCCCTCTAGGATCCACACCAAAAATGGGAACAGATTTGAATTTTTCATCTCAAAAACTTCCATTCACCAATTTCCACAACAATACTTGAAAAACTTTAAAAGTTATATGAGAAAATTAAAAATATAATACGGACTTTAACACCCTGTATCTCTGTTAATATCAACTTTTATACTAAGGTTAGTTAAATCGTAATATTTTAATTTCAGAAACCCACTGTTGCTCTATGAACCATTATTGACGGACCACCCTGTATATATTATTAAAAAGGGCTATTAGGCAAACGAATAAATTAAAAATGCAGTCTCAATATAATAAAATTTACTTGCATTGAGCTACATATAAATATTGTTCTATTATGCCCATATTTTACTTGGCTTCTATGTATATTGGAACAAAATAAGAAGGAAAGTCTACCAAAATTTAAAAGTTAAGAATAAGGACCTTTCTATTGGTAACATCTGTATTATAACTGTAAAGCCAATATTATTTTTTGTTACTTACTAAAAATGGCTAATTGCTAATTGTTTATTGGTCTAGTGTGACATTCTTATTAAGACACTAACTGAAACACTAATAGCAAATAATACATAATAACTGCGAAAAAAATGTAATTACTTTTTTATATCATGCTTTGTCAGCGAGTTTATCGGTAACATGACAATCTTTTCACCACTAAATTTAATTACACAGTAATTAGGTTTATTGATCACTGGGGGGAACTAATTCGACCTACTGTCAAAACTTTCTGTTAAGGCGAGGCATTAAATAGCTTCTGTTTACGAACCCTAAATCTAAGGGAAATGTAGAGCCTGTGTCGTTATAAAGAATATAAAATTACGTTTAAGAACTTACCAAAGTAGCACTCGGATGTGGTTAGTCTAACCTGAAAAAAATAGTAATTCCGTTAAAAACGCAATAGCAATTTTCATGAGTTTATATAAATAGTCTACACATACATATCCCGATTGGTCTATAGGGACTCTCTGCCAAGAATAACATGTAGCTCCCGCCGCGCTTTTCACACATTGCAAAAAATAAATAAAAAGCATGAGGTAGGCAAAAGAATAGTTTGATTATAATATAGCAGGAATAAAAACAAAAATTGTAATTCTCATACTTTACAACCATTTGTCTTACTTTGGAACGTATAGTCGGGGAGCCCTCCTTAGCTGTACGTGCACCTCCCTCACCTCCTGATCCTTGGGGACAATGTTTTTCATAAAGATTAAAGCCTAAGGAATAATTTAAGACATGTCCTAAAAAAACTGGCTGTGTTTTCAAAATGGCGGTCATATTAAAAAAAACTGTTCCAATGTTGTTTTTCCGTAAAAAAACAACTTGCATAAAATTTTCTGCAATTTTATTCCTATACAATATTTTGATAGGAGTTACCATTTTCCAGATACATGAGTCCAAAATTAAGAAAACATGGAAATTCATATGTCGGTAAATCACTTAGAGGAAATAACTTTGACAATTATTATAAGGCGTATAATATAACTTTATATTATTAATAAAAATAAAATAAATAAAAATTAGTAATAATAATAATAATATTATAATTTGCAGACATTTTTCTCGAAAACGGTAACAATAATGGGTTATGAACAGATTAGGGTTAAAAGTGTTGATGGTGACTCTCTTGGATTCTGCGGCTCATTCCAATAAAATTAAATGAAAATTACTCTTTGATACCAGATTTGGCAATAAAATAAGGCTTGTTAACATATCCGCATTAGCAGAAGAGTATGGACCTCAAAAATATTCGGCATTACTGGGCCTTCATTCATTTACTAATTAGACAGAAATGTGGTGACAAAGATTTGTCTTTATCAATTGACACTAAAGTTGATTTTTCTTCGATCCCACCATCAAGTCTTGCTTTATCGAGCATTTTAAAAAGAGTGTTTACCAAACGCGTATTTGGCAATTATCCGACGAAGGTAGTCACAATATTCCAAATCCTTGGAATGATTATGACTGGCAAGAAAATGGAAAACCTCTTTGGTGTTCAGCAGATAAAATACTGCCTCAATCGCTTCATAAAATTCTCCAGGAGGTAATTCCAAATCAAATCATAATAGACGAAAGTGAGGATGATAACGATATCATAAATGAAGCAATAGAGGAAGAAGACTTGAAAGAAATATTCGGTGTATCGGGACACAGCGATAGTGAATCTGAAAGCGAATGAGGTGTTTTATATTGATTTTTATATTTTATTTTAAAAGCTGAATCATTTATCTGGAGAATGATAATTCCTATCCAAATATTGTATAGGAATAAAAGTGTAGAACATTTTATGCACTTTGTTTTTGTGCAGAAAGTTTTTCTCCATCTTTTTTAGTTTTTGTGTTAAATGACGAAAACAATATTTGCAATTTTTTTAAACGGACGCCATTTTGAAAGCACAGCCCATTTTTTTTAGGGCATATCTTAAATTGTTCCTTAGGCTTTAATCTTTATGAAAAACATTGTCCCCAACGATCGGGACAGTTAGGGTGGGCTCAAGTAGTATTACGTTTTATATTTTATTTTAAGAGCTGAATCATTTATCTGGAAAATGGTAACTCCTATCCAAATATTGTATAGCAACAAAATTGTAGAAAATTTTATGCACTTTATTTTTTGTTTTTCTCCATCTTTTTTAGTTTTTGTGTTAAATGACAAAAACAATATTTGCATTTTTTTTTAAACGGACACCATTTTGAAAGTAGAGCCCGTTTTTATTTTTAGGGTGGTAGTAGTAACATACAAACGTTGTATCACACAGATATCACGTACTTAATAAAATAAAATATAAATAACCCTGTTGTTAAAGAAGGTAATGAGGAATAGTTATCTACTTTTTCATTTAAATAATAATAATAATTGACTTGTTATTAATCCTACTGTATTAAACATAATTGAAGACACAAGTATGTGACATTTCCGAAAAAAAAAAACGAGTTTTTTTTATATGAATGAAAGTTTGGACTACACGAAATTCCTCCAGGTACAATACATTTGACTCTAATACCAAAATATCTGGTTTATAAATTTATAAAGGATCTATGTACTGTTGAAGTTGACAGGCTGTTAAAAACTTTGAGATTAATTATCTCATAATCACTTTGTTGTTACATAGAGCCTTCATACACTTGTGTCTTCAATTATATTAGATGACCCAGACCGCCATGATAAAAGTAAAATTCTCCAGTAACCTGTCTGTCCAGTCCGGCGCTGTACACATATTAATCGAAAACGGATTGTTGACAATCGACTACTATACTTATTCCATTACAACCCCATGTAATGAATACACTATGTTGCGCATTGCTTTTTTGCCATACTTTTGTTTTTTCCTGTTAAATGTTTGTTGTTTACAAAACCTCTCCTTAGAAAATATCGTATGCATCATCAGTACTCAAATTTTAAAGCTAATAAGTAATCAGTGTTGTTCTAAACATTCTAAATTTTAAATATTAAGACGAGGTTGGTTATATATTTATTTGTGGTTTAATTCGACTAGACAAAGACATTATCCAGCACCAAGAAATACTGGCGAAGAAGATATAGAGAAGCCATTGAAAAAATAAACATCCGAATATAAATAAACATTGTTTGTAATTGTGACACTGGACTACAATTACGAACAATGTGGAAGTCAATGTATTGCATGAGCAACGATCCGGAATACACCTCCTGATAAGTTAAAGTCACAAAAGCTAAAGCACCATGCTTAACTGATGCACTAAAGCCGCTTATGAAGCCCTGGGATGATGCAGGTATAAGGTAACCAACTCACCTGGTGATTGGATTTTGTATAAAACATTAAGAAATCAAACATTAGCAACTGTAAGGACAGGAAATAAAAATACATGGTATACTTTAAAAAAATTTAAGGTTAAACGTCATAATTCTATTGAACTTCCGCAAGCCTTAATAATCCTGACAATATTAAGAATTATTTTATTCCCGTTCATCAAAAAACTGATAATAATAAAGATATTATTGACTTTTATAATAATAATTCATTTAACGATAGGCAAAGTAAATTTAGTTTTAGGTTGGCATCATTAGAGGATGTTCACAATGCCATTTGCTGTATTCAGTCAAATGCATATGGAACGGATAATATAAATATCAAAATGATCAAATACTGTAGTCCCTTTATAAAAAACCGCTGCCCAAAGAATCACTACTTCCACATCCGGATTCTCTATCTAAGTCACATCGAAAAAATTTTGTATGTGGAAATAATTGTTTATGGAACTTTAATAATATAATATTTGAAATCCTCTACCCCAAAAACCCATGAAACGATACCCCACATCGGTAGTGGGGTGGGGGTGGTGATAGGGGGTGGTAGTGGGGGTGGATGAAGTAAAATATATTTTGAGGCTTCTAGTTCTTGTACATACACTAAATCACAATTTTTTTCATCCCCTTTGATAATGGGGTGGGGGTGGTAATGAGGGTGGCTAAGGCCAAACATTTTTTTGAGGCCTTAGCTTCTCTTGTATATACTAAATACCAATTTTATGGATTCTTACCTGCTTGATTTACCCATTTACACCAAATTTACCCCAATTTACCCCCCAACCCTTCGATGGAACAAGATGAAAATATAATCTAGTTCTAGATCTCGTTAAAGTACATATGTGTACCGAATTTCAAGTCAATATCTTAAACGGTTCCAGAGTAAACGTGCGCACAAAAAAGTTACAGACAGACCGACAGACAGAAAAATTTTTTTCGCTCAAACTTAAAATCTCGACGTTTCATGACATTTTAAGCCTATTTGAATAATCAAAATTTTTTTAAATTTTTTTTGTCGTTACTATACTTCCACTGGATGTGGAAGTAAAATATACCTTGTATATCGTAAACTGTACTTTCCGGATAACTGGAAATGTTCTCTAGTGATGCCATTACCTAAAACAACGATTCCCTATCATTTAACGACTTGAGACCTGTCAGTGTGTTCTACCTGCTTTATCAAAAATTTTAGAGAAAATAATGTATTCGCCGATATCTTACATTGATAAATATCAGTCAGGATTTAGATCTGCACATAGCACTGCCTCTGCTCTTTGTCAAGTTACAGATGACATTGGGGCTACGGATGGAGTTATGATTACCGCATTGGTTTTATTAAATTATTCTGAAGCTTTTGATAAAGTCGATCATGACTTACTAATGTGTGCCAAGGTAAAATTTTACGGTTTTGATGAAATTGCGGTTGATTTTGTTAAAATATATTTACACAATGGGCGACAGATAGTTCGAGTAGGCGATTCATGCTCAACGTACGCTTTTATATTAACTGGAGTCCCACAGAGTTTAAGTATCTTATTTTTTGTGTTATACACAAACGAAATTCTCAATAGCTGAGATGTCATATCATGCATACCCAGATGATACTCAATTATATCATAATTTTCAAAAAAACAACTTTCTTCTTTAGCAGAATATGATAAATAAAAATTTAAAAACAACATATAATATGTCTCTTCAACATAATTTACCTCTCAACCTCAAGAGATGCGCAGTTTTAATGTTCGGTGGCACAAATGACGTAGATGCAATAAGTCAAATGCAAATAAAAATAAACGGAGAAATTCTTTCCACGTTAAATCAGCAAAAAGTTTGGGCGTAATATTTTTTGACAATTCATTAAAATTTAATTCACAAATAAACAAAGTAAAACAAAAAACCTTCATGAATTTAAAACTTTTATACTCGAGCAGACACATATTAATTAAACTTCAACATGCTAAAAAATCTCTGTGAAGCGTTGGTGTTATCACACTTGAATTATTGTAGTTTCATATATGAATCCTGTTTGGACAAAATAGATAAAAGCAGATTATAGAAGATACAAAATTTGTGTTGTAGACTTATATATGGGCTCCGTGAATATGACCAGGGAATATCTGCTGGAATAAAGATATTACGTTGGTTAAATGTAAGTAGAACATCCTTGTTTAAAAAATCGTTCTCTTATAATGCAATAAAATCGTATAATTCTTTACTCACTTCTCTAAAATCCTGTAATCCTTTAAAATTTAAGCGCAAACCAAAAACACTATTACTGAGCTATCAATACTGATAATATTTAAGTTTAGGAGAGAATTTTTCCTTTTTTAAAAATTATATCTTTCCAGTGTTTTCCTCTTCGTGTACCAGTCAGTTACAATTATTGTAAGTAATAATTTAAGTGTTTTATAGAGTTAAGTGTAAGGGTCTAAACTTCGCTGTGTATAATATTTTTTTTTAATAAAGGCATTTATTATTATTACTATGGCTGAAGGACTTTTTCCACTAAACTGTCAAGTTAAATAAATCGAAACGTTAGCAATTTAGCTAAAATTAGCTTTGTTCTTCATCGACATCCCCCCCCCCCAAAAAAAAAAATATTTTAGCGAGTAATTACCTCGAGTTGAAGTATAGCTATGGACCTCTCTAGTGTCTAACCACTATATTTTTAATAAAAGAGTATCTCGTTTACACTCGAATGACAACAGACAGATGCATAGATAAACTGATGGAATCGAAAAAACTATTCGTAATCGACGTAATGTGAGACACGATAATCTGAGGATATTTTAGATGATTATTTTATCACAATTATATTGTTGATCATTCGATACGGTAGTGCAGCAGGCTAAAGCATAATAATGGCGAGGGTGCTCGGCCACAGTATCCAATGTGTACGGGGTTCGATCCCCAGCTCCGACATTGGCAATGTCGGTGGAAAATGGATGTTTTCTGCGATTTTTCAAATATGTAACCTCCTTCTGGATAGCATTGGCTCTGAATTTGGAGGTTGTATACTATGTATGTTCATTTTTATAATTGCTTTTTCATTATTTTTTATAACTTATTTAACGTCAACCTATTTCCGCCACTCATTAAATGCAGCCGAGCGTCACCCATCATATTAAACCAATATTTAGATGGCACTGTTTGAACATCAGCGACATCACAACTCGATAGCAACAAAAAAGTTCAATTAATTCATGTGGGTGTGGTAGCAAAAGGCTATTGTATTTCCAATTACCCAATGTATATTATAAGCAAATTCCACATTGAATGTAGTGACTATTTCATTTAAACTCTAACTGAATGGTGCGGGAGCTAAGTGGCTTTTTCAGAAACTCATCGTTACAAGCATTTTCTATCCGTTGATTAATTCTATCAAACTTAAATAACGACAAAATAGATTTCTGGCATATGTCAGCCCATCGAGTTGGCCATAGTTCAAGATATAAAAATCAGTAAAATTATATCATCGTTACGAGGCTAATTTTTTTGTGTGTACACATTTTATGTTTAGAATGAATAAAATAAAATCGCCAGAAAGTGTGGGCCGTCAGGGGTGCAGCCAGAAAGGCCAAAGAAGTAAAAAAATGGAGTTATATAACATGATCGTTACAAGCCTTTTTTTAGGCTGAGCATATGTATTTAAATGTTTTGAACACAAAAAAATATTCCCAGAAAGAAACTCCCGTCAGAAAGGTTAGCTAGAAAGAAAATATTTAGGATTTTTGAAAAAAATTGGATTTTTTTCGCATGCTTCATCTCAGAACTCTAAACTCTTCGTTACAAGTTCTGGCTCCTTTTTAAAACGTAAATACAAGCTCCTTCAACAATACAATAGCCTCCCCAGAAATTTCTTCGTGTCAACAAAAGTACCATAGGCTCTTAAATATACAGGAATTTAACACTTTCGGCTAACTTGACTTCCTACCGTGCCTCAGATGTATTGTATCATTATTACCTTTCTGGCTGCGTCTCCTGACGGCCCACACTTTCTGGCGATCTTATTTTATTCATTCTAAACATAAAATGTGTACATACGAAAAAAAATGAGCCTTGTAACGATGCCATAATTTAACTAATTTTTAGACAGTGTGCGTGACGTACCTGACAAGAGGTGCCCCTCCAGAAGTCGATTTTATGAATTGTTATCATCTATTAAACAATAAAAATATCTCAAAGTTCATAAAACGATAATGTGCCGAAAAAGCCACCTAGCTCCCGCTCTAGAACAAGGATCAACATCTTACAAAAACAACGTTCGTAATAAAATGTTAAATTTCTTCATGCTAAATATTAAGAAGTTGGAACAAAACTACTTAAAATTATTTAAAGTTAATGGTTGTTGAAACAAGCACGTACCGCTTCAGGAATAGAAATAATTTTCAGACTAATCAGTAGAGTCTAAGTGTGATTGATATCCTCGAAAATAGATTTCTTATTGTTTTCAATTTATATTTAAGCGCCGGCGCCGGTTACTTATTTGATGCACATTTCAGCAGTTTTATTTTATTTAAGCTGCAACTCAATTAAATTTAAACGAGAAAACACTTTTTTATCAAAATCTCCAAAGAGCTTTGTTGCATTAATGGGAGAAAATACAATGGCGAGGTGTATTAGAATGCTCAAGATGATTAATTTTCAGATATATTGTAGTATACAGCCAAGAGAACTGTCAAATTACTGTATCGTGATTGTACTAATACCATTTTTCTGCGTCCGCTAAAAATGATCGAGTAGTCGGGAATCTCAGCTCCAAATTAAAGCTCAGTTTTTGAAGCTTAAATACCTGTCAGACATACGACTGGAAAGTGTAGTATTCGCTGTAAAATTTTCTGCTCAATCCGAACCCTTAATCCACGAATTTACCCTTATTTTCTCCTACAAAACATGAGCTAAGAATCTTCTTCTCTTTTAAAATTGTAGCTCATAGTGTATTTAACGTAACAATTTAGTCAAGACACATCTAATATTTATATAAATTTTAGAAAAAAATATCGCGCGAACCTCTACCTAGTCGGTGCATTGAAAAATGTAGTCTGGAAGGTTTTTTTTATTTTGGAAAATTGACAAAAACTATCTTGCGTGAAACGGTATATATGATTTTTTTTAAACTTGTCAGTTCTGCGACCCAGCGCTACGAAGTTAGCTGTCCCAATGATTCAAAACCGACAGATGCAGGCTATCGTTTGCATAATACCTACTTAGTTATTTGGTTTCGGTGTTGTATTAGTAGCTGCAATATTCCTGTGCTAGGTTTTACCAGCTTTATTTTGTTAAAAAGATGTAGTTATTAATATAGTTGTTTAAAATTCCTCAGATTTAATTACTTCCATATCGTACCTAGCAAACATTTTTGATAAAATTAGCTCCAACTCGGCTTGTTAAAAAAAGAATTGACTTATTAAGATAATTATGACGTAAAATTGACTAGAAAAATACACTTCCGATGAAAATTTACCAATTGGTCTTAATTTAGATTTCAGTTTACGTAAATAATACCAATTAATCCACCTTGTACACAATTTTCTTTGAAAGTGAATTTAACGAAACTAAAAATATTCTTCAAATAGGTCGTGAGGTGAGGTACGGTACCGGTTTTAGTGACGAGACCTCGATCGGCAAAGTTAAGCACGACGGGCGAGTCCGTCACTTGAATGGGTGACCGTATCTCATCTCGCCATCCTGGTTAAGCATTAAGCATTAAGTAGCATCATTAGGTAGATTTTGTTGGAAATCCTACATATTGTATACCTAAATATGTACCTATTTGGTCACTTTTATTACACTGCTGCATTACTGCTTTGAAGTAATATTAGGTAGACAAAGTCGATAAATCCTACCTGCTTATCTACCTGATTTCAACTATTAAGTCAATTATCTTTTGTAGTTGCATTTTCAAAGGCAGTTAACTTTGAGGTTAAGTTAGTTCAAGACGCCATATTTTCTTAGCACAGTTGGAGTATGATTCCAAATTGGAGTTTTAAAAATGAGAGTGTATAGAAATGAACTGACAAAAAAGGAAAAATGTTATATAATTATACGTGTAAACTCATATTTAACAAGTATAGCATACTTTCAACTCAAACTATTACTATAATTTTTTTATTTGGTAATAGGAATTTCCTTATAGATGAATATTTTGTAGCCGCATTGTTATTTTACGAAAGTACAGCCGCTACTATGCACAAAAATTTTTTCGGAGTATAGATTTTACAAGCGAGAACTGCAAATACTTTACTTATAAATTAGATTTATTTTAGTAACGACATTCATTTTGTATCATTATTGTGAGTTAGGTATCTCTCAAGTTTTGTACAATAATACTTCGACTACGTATAGAGAAAAATAGCAAATAAGTATAAAAATCGTATTTATTTCCTCTTGTCATTTTCCAATTTCATATATGTCTGTAGATTCTACCTAAAGATAGTCAACTCAATATCGAATTGGAGTCGAATTTAAGTAAAATTGTCCTAAACGGGTATTATTAGTAACCAAATATATTGTGCGACTACAGGTACGAGTTATGTATGATATTACCTGTTTTAGTCAATATGATTTAATTTCCACGTCGTCTTATGCTCCAATTATGTCAATTCCACGTAGCATCAACGTAAATTTTACCAAAACATGGTTAATTCTAATTTTGCGACTAAATTTATTACACAAAATTTAGGTAGTTTTCACGTCAAATAGTACCTAAATGTTTGCTGGGTAGAAAGAAGTATAGTAACGGTAAAAGAAAAATACGATTCTCTGTATTCAACAAAAAAAAATCTGTCAATATGCTGTCTGTAGCTTTTTTTTGTGCGCATGATTACTCTTGAACGGTTTATGATATTGACTTGAAATTTGGTACACCTATTGTAGCTATTGTATCTAATTGTATTTAAATATAATAGATATGAATGTATTTAGATCAGCTAAATGAAATACATTACAATTAATAATTAGAAATTATTATAATTATAAGTTATTATCACTACATTTACCTAAATATTAACAACCAATAATGCAAGACACTCCAGTTCCCTTACTGTAACACCTCTTGTTGCAGATATTATCCTTACAATTTCAAACTACTACTTTAGAAGTGATTGTTTGTTAGACATGGTAGCTGTCAGCATACCTTCTGTCAATGTCTAGCCATACTAAAGGACATCTGGTAGTTTTGGACATGTTATCTGCTTTCTTTCAAATAAGAAGTGTATAGGCACATCTCTTGGCATATTCATAAAATGTGTCTTCAGTAGATGGTAAAACTATAAAATCGATCTTGCAGTTTAAAAATAAACGTATCTTTAGTTCAACAAAGCATCTGTGGAAATCTAAGTGAACATACAGATATTTAAAGAATATGGAGGCAGTGCTCGATTTTTATGCACCCTCCGGATTCGGATTGAGCAGAAAATTTTACTTCAATTACAACACTTTCGAGCTGTATGTCTAACAGGTGCTTAGGACTGAAAGATAGACGTCTTCAGAATCTGGACTACAGTAGGTACAAAATATCTACATAAATTATACTAAAATATGTTCAAATTCCTTTTACATTATTTATTAATATGTTCTAATAAATAAACTGAATATGGTGTCAGAGTCGTTTTTAGTTGTCATTATCACATTGACGTATATACAATAATATATAATTTCATTCAGGACAATGAGAGTACATGCTTTTGTTTTATATAATAAGGCTTTACACGAATGCACAGTTTTTGTTGCAAACAATATCTACTTATTTTTACAATAGGTATTTATATTCCAGTCAAATAGGGAAAATTAGATATAATAACTGATAAACTTTTGAAACTTAACAAAGGTGTTTATTGGGGCCTACTGTTAAACATACTAAAAGTCCTGAACTCAAACTGGTACGCTCCAGCCGCCATCTTAAAAAATAGTTGTGTTTCTTGCTTATATCTCGCTAATCATTAGAGATTCTGAATTTTGTTTATGTAAAAAATAAAAGTTATAATTGTTTCTACAAATGTCATGTACATTTTTTTTCGTATCTATTATCATAATCTTTAAAAATTTGAAAATTGCATTTGATCGACACATTTCTAAAACTATAAGAAATAATATCACTCTTGGAGAATAAAATCATATCACTATGTTGGTCATAGAATTCTAAATAAATTTCAAAATGTCTGTCGTCTGTCTGTAAGTCTGTCCCTCTGCCGGTCTGCCTCTTCGTCCCTCATATATTTCTGAGCACGATAACTTAAGAGAGGCAAGTCTAAATTTATTTAAATTTGGACAGTAAATCAGTGTTAGCTAGAGAAAGAACTCTAGCATTTTTGAAAAAAACGACTTGTAAATATAAAGGTTATGAAACATTTTAAGAAGAAAGTGCACGTGAAGAGTGTTGTAACACCTTTGATAAGATTCTGTAAACACAAAGATATTTCATGGTATACTAACCAACGTTTGGACAATCATGATGTATCATCAGGAGGTGATTAAAATTGCAAGTATGCCAATTAAACTTACAATCGTATCAAAAGTTACAACCTCTTCACAAGCATCTCTTTTTTACAATATTTCATAACCTTTGTATTTATAGATAGATTTTTTTCAAAAAACGCTAGAGTTCTTCCTCTTGCTAACGCTGACTAACTGTCCAGATTCCAATAAATTAAAATTTGTCTCCCTTATGTTATCATACTTACAAAAACATGAAGGACAGAGAGGCAGACGGACAGATAGACTCACAAGACGACAGATGACATTAAATAATAATAATAATATATGAATTACTTTCACAAAAAAAATACATTTTACTTAAATAAATAATGGTAAACAAACATGGAAGGTTGCTCACTTATGTAATAATCCTGCATGTGAGATCAGAACTTTAGTAAAATAATAATAGTAATAGTTTGTTTGTATACTGGAGAATTCTAGTAAAACTTAAATTCTATAGTTATAGTAAAAAAGGATACGTTTTAATATTTTCTTATCTGTTTCTGCTTTTTGTTTAAGAGATTCCCAAGACTTACATGAGTAGAATATTGCCGTATCGTCGGCTATGTGATGATAGTCCCTTTGCTTTTTATTGAAAATAGCCCATTTAAATATATGTTGAAAAGTACAGGGCCTAGTTCAGTTCCTTGTGGAACGCCATATTCACTTGTTTTGTAATCAACTTGACGTATTGTTTTCTGTTAGTAATATAGCTTTTCAAATGTTCTAAAGCACTATTTAAAATATAATAAAAATATAAAAATAAATAGTGATTGGGCAACTTTTATTTAAGGCAGAGTACATTTTGGTTGTAAGTTGCAAGATAGCGTCCTGAGTGGACTTTCCCTCTATGAAGCCGTACTGCTTTTTTGAAATTATGTTGTATTTCTTCATGTAGCTGTTTAATCCCTGTTTTAATACTTTTTCAAACACTTTGGCAAAAATTGTGATTAGAGATATTGGTCTATAATTATTTATGTTTGTTCTATTACCGCTTTTATAAATAGGTAGGACTATAGAAGACTTGAAAGCAGAAGGTTAGTGTTCAGCATCCATACACTCATTTATAATGTGAGCTAATGGAAGAGATATTAGATGTGCAACCACTTTCAGAGTTTCTGCCTTCAAATCATCCACGCCTACAGTTTTTTTGTTATTTAGTGTTTTAATAATATTTTCCACTTCTGTGGGGTTAGCGTTACCTAAAAAGAAAAAACTTAAATGTTTAGTTTTTTCCGGTTTAAATTTATTTTTTATTTTATGTGCCAATTTCTTTCCTATTGTTAGAAAGCTATCATTAAATGCATTTGACATTATCTAAATGTTTTCTCCGCTGTCGGTAAAAATACTTTTTACATTATTTTCATTGTGGTTTGTTTTAGTTTCTTGATTACAAATTTCTTTTACATTTTTCCATAGATTCTTTGTGCATTGTTTGTTCTGGTTTATTTTATTTTTATAATAGCTTACTTTTGTCCTTTTTATTAGGTGATTTACTTTATTTCTATATATTTTGTAGTTGGCTTTTAATTGGACATTGTTGAGTTCTTTGAGTGTCTATGTATACATTTTATCTCTGGATTAAGTAATCCATTTGTTATCCAAGACTTTCTCTTTTTATTTTTTATTTTTGTATATACTTGTACATTTTGTGTTTTTTACTATTTCCACAAATATATTTGTTGCCGATTCTAGGTCTTCATTAAGCAGGATTGATTTCCATGTTCCTGTATTAAGGCTTTCTATCAGTTTTTTGTGATTAACGCACTAAATTATATTGTATTTTTCTGTATTATTTACTGCTTTATTTTTAGAGATTATTTGAACTAACGTCATTAAGTGTTCAGTAACATTTATCTCTATTATTAATGGTAAAATATATTCTATATCTAACTTGGTTTTAATAAATATATGATCTATGAATGATTTTGATAA
Organism: Rutpela maculata; assembly: GCA_936432065.2. NCBI lineage: Eukaryota > Metazoa > Arthropoda > Insecta > Coleoptera > Cerambycidae > Rutpela > Rutpela maculata. The sequence goes on along the minus strand of OW386285.2, from coordinate 320,438,046 downwards.
TTCGTTAATTCGCGTATGTTCATTAATAACACAGGTCTACAAAAAAAAATCTGCTCCAAGGACTAAACCTATCATGCCTTAAGTACTTTTGTGTGCTGGATCCGAATTTTCAATTTAAAAAAATTTCTACCGCGTAGATTTCGAGTAAATCCCAGTTTTTATCGTCAAAATACGTTTTTTTGCAATATTTGACATTTACGTGAATTAGGAAGTTTCCTATTTTAGAAATATCATGCACATTCAACCTCATTTAGTAGTCTTTCAGGTAACTAGTCAAACAAACAAAAAATTATCTCGATATCTTAAAAACTCACGAACTTATTCAATTTCTTATTTGAATACTTCGCCTCGGCTGAAGTCCACCGTGACGTCACAATACACAACGCGCTGACTTGCCATGCCGGCGGCGCGCCGTATGTTCCCTTTATTTAGTGTATGTGCTCGATTTTCTGAAATGTCACAAAATGTCACTTTTGATTCGTTCGTGCCGAGCCGAATTTTCGAATTTCGCCGTGCAATTTACGATCAGGTTTATCATACGGCCGTCCCAAAGATGTTTTTCGAAAAATATGAACGTGCCAAAATTGCATGTTTTAGCAATTTTTTTCGGCTCTCAAATGCAAGCTGGTTATAAACTGCCGGTGCCTGCCAGCGAGTATAAAGGTGCCTGCGCCTGCTCGCTGTTGGCGGAATCATGTATTGTGACGTAATCGAGCCTCAGCCTAGATGATCGCAGCATTTTAAACTTGGAAGGACCATAACTTTTTTATTTATGGAGATAATTTAAAAAAAAATTACAGATATTTTTTAGATTTTTACGACTATTTATTACGAGAAAATGAGAAAAATGGAAACTTCCTAATTGAAACAAAGCCAAATTCATATATTAAATTTAAGTATGATATAGCCTCATTTATAATTGTTTCATTACTAATTATGTTTATGTTTATCTCTCCACGGAATAGGGTGTAATCAGCATTTTCATGGTTTGTCTCTAAGTATGTTTTTAATTCCCCAATAAATTAGCAGGGACAACTCGAAGGTGAGCTATATACTGCCGTTATGATGTATTTTTTGTTTTTGTAATTCAATGTTATATTTGTAAACTTAAAATTATTTGTTGTTACAATGTCTGAAGTATAGAGGATATTATTTTTTATATAAAATATTACTCCATCATTTTTATTATAATTTCCATAGTTCTAAATTAAGTTACAACCCTGTAACTTATATAAATCTATATCTTGTATTTACCAAGTCTCCGTTAAAACAATTCATTCAAAATCAAAAGTGAATTGATGTAACTACCATTTAAATTCCTCCAGATTTTTATTTACACTTCGAGTGTTATTGTGTACTATTTTAAAATTTTCATTTCTTAAATTTACATTTAATACCTCATTGCATTCCAAGACATTAGACAAAATTTCTGTTTTTACCGTCTCTAGTTCGTAATCTCTGATCTCTATGATACATTTTATCAGAATATACGAAGGTTATATAGGTAATCCTAATAATATTATAATATATACTAATAATGTCTAACTATTAATAATGTAATATGATACTACTGATAATGTAATTAATTCTAATTATAATGTGAAACAACACAAAAGAAGTAAAAGTGTCAGAACTAAGGGAACCTAAAATCTTCTTATATTTTGGAGTTATAATGGATCTTCTGCTGTCGTTCCTGCCGTTTGGCGTGCTTGTTGGTAGTATATTATGTTTTTCTGTTCTTATGTTCGTTGTTTGGTTTGTTGAGCTGCAGCTGGCCTCGTTTGTAGGATTTTTCAATTCAGATTGGATGATTTTTGAATGAACTTGATTTAGGAATGTTATCGTTCTCAACGTCCAAATTGCTGCTCTAGAGATTTTTCTCAGTTGGGTTTTTCAATTGTTGGATCGTGACAGTTTTACCATTAACAAATAACTTATTATTTTTTACAAACGCATCCTGGTTTCGAAAGTTATTTAGAAGTAGGAACTTGCATAAAAATTTAATTTGGAAAATAATATTCACAAACGTAAGCTGATGTGTCCGGTTATAACATATATCTATTCGGCTACACCAAGTAGATTTAATAACTATAATAATTTCCAGTACACTTAATCGTTTAGCTTGGTAGGCAATAAAATACAGTACGGTGACCGTTAAATCAGTTAGAGGATCCTAATAAATTTAATACGTTACATAAATATATAAAGCGTAATAAATGGCTTATATTCACTGAAGAACCTGTTATGTAGTCATATATCTATATCGTTAAAAGTGGTCTTGAATTGTATCGTAATTTCTGCACAGGGCTTTATTTGGGTGCATGAGGTCAACGTTTCAAATCAAAAACGAGTTTGTTTTTTCACACCGTAGCTGAATATTTAATGTCAATGACCGAATGAACAGACTAAGTACCTCATTAGTTTTTGTTTCGTGTTCAATAAAAGATAAATTAATTATTAGAACAGGCGTTGTTCTAGTACAAAGAGAGTGGGGAGTTAGGCGTATCAACACTGCAATATTCAACCATGGCTATGAAACTATTAACACTCTTGGTAAAAAAATGTGTCCTTATGACATTTTTATAGACTTCTCAAATGCATTTCACTTTGTAGATGATGTCTTATCCACAAATAAACCTTTTAGATACCATATAAAAGGCTCAACGCTGTTTTATTTTGTCATTTTTAGAAAATTGGCGTCAGATGGTGAGGTGAATGGTACTTCGAGTGATAGCTACGGGGTTAAAATAAGACTGCCATAGGGTTTGTTCCTGGGGCTATTTTTGTCTTTGATTTTTACCAACGATTTAATTACTTATATCAAGCAAGGTCCGAACACACAAACAATTTCTTAAGCAGGCAAATCGAAACAAACAATTATTGAAAAATATGCCAATGTAGCTCTACGGTTGTCAGAAATGGATTATAAAAAGTTATGTCGTGACCAAACAAAATTTATTGACCTTAAATAGAGTTTTGCTGCAGTTTTAGAGAAACTGACGGTATCTACATTTACGTATGTACATTGTCTGATTGTATACATGTGAATGAGAATAAGGAGTTTTATTATTATAATTTTTTAATTAATTTATTTATTTTTTTTTTTTTTTTTCGGTTGACTGATACCGGACAGGACCACCATGGCCTCCGATACCATATGGCAGTCGCGCCGGCGATTACAGCCAATCTCCACAACCTATGAGGTTACAGCCACTCCCCACAACCTATGGGGTTAGTGACTGTAAATTCCCGTATCGGGTGCCCTAAGTAGATGAAGTGACCCCCAAGATAACCGCCTTCTGCATCTGGCCTGCCAACCATTCGAATGATTTCTTACAGGCTGGTACGGTCTTTAGTTCTGAGAGCAGCGTAGGCTTCTTACCTCCAAGTACACCGATTATGAGGACGACCATCTTAACATAGTAGCCTGGGTATAACACTTGGGGCTCATACCGGAGATCACGGTATTTGGTATTTGGTCCGTTCTTCCTCCTCTTTCCAGGCGACGTTTGTCTCAGCAGATGCTGAGAATTCCATAACAAATATCACTCTGTTTTGATGGCCGAGGAGGACTATGCCAGGCTTGTTGGCTTGAGTTAGCCTGACGGTCGGGAAAGAATAGTTCCAATAAATTCGGCGTCTCTCGTTCTCGACAGCGGACTCAATATCTCTGGGGATGTAAGGCAGCACTGGTGTTTCGTCTACCCCGTACGAGTGCCGTAGATGGTAGTATAGCACTCGTAACGCCGCGTTGTGTCGATGGATGTAGGCCGAAATCACGTACACTGGTCATGCAGAAACCAAGTGCATCGGCGATTCCGGCGCGTGTCGGCAGGTCCTGCAGTTAATGTCAAGGACCTCTACGTCCATTACGCGGCTTCGGTAGACTAGTATATTAATTACATCATCTTGGCAGGCCACAATAAATCCCTCGGTCTCCGACTTAAGCCCAGCTGACCTTAAAGAGGCGAATGTCAGCCTAGTCGATAAACCCAGTGTTTCTATGTTCTTATAGAATACACCGTGCATGGATTTATCGACATGCTGACTGAACAGCTTCTCCTGTTCGGCAGATTTTATTTGGGCTTTCAGACGATTTGGCTGAAGCTCGGTGACTGACTCTGGGTCAGCACGGCGCCGGCCACCTCGTCTGACATCCATTATTATTATTACATATTTGATTTAATCAAATCGGTATATTATTACCGAATAATTTAATCATCATAAAAATGTTGACAGAAATTAGTTTTTTAACAGGCTGAACTCAAATATCGAAACAAAATGTTTCTGTGTCTGTATAGCTAGTATAGCTAGAGAGCTGATGGCAATACGGGTTTATGATTTCATTGTAATTAACAATAATATGGAATGAAGGTATTGATATAACAGATCGATCGAGCAGCAACCGAGCTTGGTTGCTGCTGATTTTTTAAATAAATGAATTTCAAATTTGCAAAAAAAGGCTCCTATATTATTTTATTATTTCGGCCATAAAATTATTCATGTATCAAAAATATAAACAAAAAAGTGGTGGACTGAAATCCATGACTTTATAAAACTAATTGTTAATTTGCAAAAAAGCGCTATTAAGTCATTCCATTGTATTTCGCATTAGTTTTAATTTGTGAGTTTTTATATTTATAAGTAGAGAAAAACACTGGCTGGCGTGTACGCTGCTGATTTCCAGAAATATTACAAATTTGCTCCAAAAAATGTCAATGGAAGAAAACAGTTTAATCAGTGGGGGATTTTGCCCTGCAAAAGGTGGGGTGGTAATGATTTTGATATATGTTGTTTAAGTCAAGGCCTTGATAAAAAATAGAAGTTTTACACAATTATTTCGAAAAAAACAATTTGTATTGTTTTTTCCAAATAATTCGGCAACGGTCGATCCTACAAGAGAAATGTTCAAGGCAAAATTGAAGAGGACAAAATTTCCTATATTTCTTGTATGCATTTTTATTGTTAGTCTAATGTTTAAAGAGATACAGCGTCAGAAAAATTGATTTAAGATGACATTTATTTTATTAAATACACAACTTGTTACGAGACACTCTGTATACACATGCAAGCAAAGGAAAAATAAATGAGTTATAAAAAACATTCGAATATTTCTTGGGACTACCTAAATAGCGATAAAAGCTGTCAGTTTCCCTCTGCCACCCCTAGGAGATAAAAGCGGGTTGTAGAGGGTAACTAACACGATAGAATTTTTTTTTGTCCAAAATTTGCTTCAGCGCGTCAAAATATTTCAGAAAAGTTAGATCAGAACCAGATCTTTAAACTTGTATTTTCGATACTGGCAATTCTTCAGAAATAAAAACAAGTTCATCCTCAGTTTTTTTTGGCGTCTATATTTTTTTCGCTAAAACTAATATTTATTGAAATATTTTCAAGAAGGAAAAAAAAATCCTTTTTTTCGGAAATACATTTATAATTTAAAATATAATTTTTTTAAAGCAAGTGCTTTAATAACCGAGTAATTTGAGCATCTAGGTAATCTGCTATATATTAACGAAAAACAATATTTGAGAATTATTTTTTTGAATTACTGACAAATTACAGTAACAAAATGGAGACATTTTAAAACAAAATGGAGACATTTTAAAACAAAATGGAGACATTTTAAAACCAAATGGAGACATTTTAAAACAAAATGTGAAATCCCACATTGTCTCGGTCATAACTTATTTATTTTTTATACTTCTATACTACATCGTGTCTTATTTTCAGCCATAGATTTTACTTCTCCTCCATGCTTTTACCATTAAGCTGGCTACATTGTCTAGTCCTGCGCCAAATGTTAACTGGTCTGCCAGGTCTGCGGGATCCTTGAAGATTCCAGTTTAGCGGTATTTTCGTGGTTTCGTCGCAAGATATGTCCTATCCATTTCCATTTCCTCGACTTCGGTTCAGTGTAGATTGGTCGTTGGTCAGCCAAGCTCCTGGTTTGATATTGTGTCTGGCCAGAAGATGCGTAATATTATTCTAAGGCATTTATAAATAAATGTTTGTTGACGATGGGTTAGTTGTTGATTTATCATCCAGGTCTGGCAACCATAAAGCGGTACGTTTACTGGCGAGTTAAAGAAGCGCATTTTTCTTCTGGTTGAGTATGCCCTGGATCTCCAAGCTGGATTCAGCATGCCAAAGGCATTTTTAGCCTGTTTAATACAATTTTCAATATCCATATTCGTTCCTTCTGATGTTGTTATAATGCTACCGAGATAATTAAATTGTTGGACATTCTCGACAGGGGTGTTTTGGATGCTGAACATTTTGATTTTGTCTTCTTAACATTAATGTACAGTCCCACTTTTTCTGCTTCGTTAATTATTAGCTCAAGTTGTTGTTCCATATCCTGATATGTATGTACTAGAAGACAAAGATCATCTGCGTATTCAAGGTCTGTCAGTGAAGTTTGTAATGTCCATCGTATACCCCTCGCTTGTAGACTAAATTTCCTTAGAACACCATCCAGCACTATATTAAATAATGAGGGTGAGAGGACACAACCTTGCTTAACACTCTTCTTAATGGCTATGCAGATAAGATATTACCGTGTATTAATCTCAGCAGCACCACATAAAAATGAACTGTAACGTATGCTTGAAAAATGGTAATCAACTAGGTATTTGTAGTCGGTCACACCCGACTGCAACTTCTACTAGGTGTTTGTTAAATTTAGTACCATGTGCGTAAATGCATGTATGTACACGGAGTGGATGCAGTCAGCTGCAAATTATTAGCATAACAATTCATGCAAATGTAAATTACGAGGTAAATTATCATAACATTTAAATAATAGAGTTGCTTTCGATCGACTGCTCAGTGTTCAGTAACTATATATTTTCTAAGTACACATAATACACACAAAGAAACAAGTTGTGTTTATAAAATTGCAACAAAATTGTATGCTCATTATTACTTGTAAAGCAAAATTCTGCAAACAGTTGCTAATATTATACAACTGACTAAGTAAGTATGGAGTTTTTATCAAAACTAGTAGCCCAATTAATGGGTAAAAAAGTGTGTTCGTAATGCAAAAATAGCGTAAGTCGGTTTTTCTTTTTCATAATGTTCGGGGGTCATTCTGAGTACTTTGTCGAGTTGTCGGGGTCAGCAGTGGTTGGGGTTAGCCGCCATATTCGCGGAAAGTCAAACGCAAATATCTCGAGAACCATTAATGTTACGACGAAGAACTAAATTCTCTACAAATTCCTTCACAGGCTTATTTTCGTAGAACTAAACGTTTACGAGTTTCAGCGAGTTAAAGTTTTCTAAAAGTAGTCTTTGCGGAGTATTTCGTAAACTGTTAATCATACATTCAAATGTCAAACGGAAATCTTGACGAATACCTAGTAATTTTTCTACAATTTTTGTCACAGACACTATTTTGTAGAATTAATAGTTCGCGAACTACAGTCCGTGAAAAGTTATAAAAAATGGTGTTTTCAAAATGTTTCGTTAACTATTGCTCGGATATAAAAATATGTAATTACAAACTCGTAGAGCATTAAATTCTCTACCACTTTTATTTAAAACTTTTTGCAAAAGTTATAAAAAATGATTTTTTCAGAACATCCCGTCAACTATCGATCGGATATAAAAATATGTAGACTTGTAGAACACTAAATTGTAGAGAATTTAGTGCCCTACAAAATTTATAATATTTCAGTGTACGATATGTAGGTTAGGAGATGTTTTCAAAGAACTTTTTTTTACAACTTTTAACGGGCTGAAGCCTGTAAAATATTAGTCCTACAAAATGACATATGCCACATAGATTGTAGAGAATTTAATGCTCTACATGACTTCTACTTGACATTTTAATGGACGATGAATCGTTTACAAAATACTTCAAAAAAACTACTCTGTTCAAATTCTTACGCTCTGTAATTCGTAAACGTTTAATTTTACGAAAATAAACTCGTTAAGAAATTTATAGAGAGTCCAATGTTGAACATAAAAGGTCCTTACCATTTTTGTTGTAGCATCAATGGTTCGCGAGATATTTGAGTTTGACTTCGCAAAGATGGCGGCTAACTCCAATCACAGCCGACCTCACCAACTTGACAAAATACCAAGAACCCGAACCCCGAACAAAATAGAAAAGAAATATTTATTTTTAGAAGAAAAAAAAAAAACTACCCATTTGGACTATAGCGAATATGGTGACAGAACACTATAAGTCATCTCCCTGCCTACCACGATATTTTCTATTTATTGAGTTGAGTTTCCGTTGCTTTAGGTATCAAAATTGCTCTTTTCTGTGTGTATTTTCTTGGAAACCATTTTCCTGAGAGAAACCTGTATCACGCATACCTACATTAAGGTGCCGTAAGGATTCAGTCTGGACGCTACACACCGACAGTGCCCCATTGATTATTTCTGATCTAATCCAAATTAAACTCGTTTGAATATTTTTAGCAATTATGAGAACCTCACCTGAAAGATAAGAGTAAGTGCGTCACTATTCATTACGTGTTCAATTTTGATTTTTCGAATACTATTAGTAATTATGAAAAACACACTTGAAAGTTCACACAGGAAATCTGTATAATCACTAGGGATTGCATTACCGGTTAACCGGTTAACCGGTTAACCGGTTATTAGGACAAAAAACACATGACAATAATTACCGGTAATTTTAATTTTTTACCGGTTATTTCGGTAAATTCTGAACTTACGATATGTCACGTGTTCAACGTTTCTATTTATGTCACTGACTAGTATTCACTAAATACAGAGTGACTGTCCCAACACCGAGCACTTTTAACAATAAATAAATAATATTATAAAAAGTAAACTCCAAACACCAAGCCCTAAGAAATACAAGAGAGACATTGACAATATCTTACGACAGAAAATTGAATATTTCACTGCCGCAAATATCCGTGGAATACATTTAGAAGTATGTTATTACCAATTCTTATTAACTTATCGACCCACCAATATCGATTGAGGAAGGGCATTTTCAGCTGGTGGTATTCTATGCACAAATATCAGACAACTAACATATATAGCTTTGAAAAACTAACCCTTTTAACAGGCCATTTTTAAAAAATATTGTATTTTTAGATTAGGTATTCAGTAAATGCCCTATTTGAGTTTATGTTTATAATTTTTGTTATTTAAGTGGATATTTTTGCTATTTACAGAATAATTAGTTATTTAAATTTATTTCATTTATATTTTTTCTTTTTGATAAATTAACTCCTATATAAAAAAGTCACATTTTTGTCACTTTGACAACGATAAAAAAGGTGCATCGTTTTTTATCACCGATAAAAATGCCTGTTCCTCAAAAGCAGAGTACACCTATTAGTCGCACGTCACTTTGAAATCTGTACTGTCAGCTATAATTTTTAAGTATTGTGGAAACTATACTGTACGATATGAGTCGTTTTGGGAAAATTATAATTATTTTTAATAAATGATTGTTGTTCGTTCACTTTCATATTCTGTCGTTAATTTATCTTGCCAAAAAACACTCGAGCTTTTCTTCTATGGATAAATTTCTTTTTAACTCAAAATTTTGCCACTCAGTAATTTTGCTCGAAAAACTGACATTTGACAAAATCATTCGACCTCCGGTCTCGCGATTTTTTCATGTCAGTTCTTCTTATAAAATCACTGATTGGCAAAATTATTTCATTACAAAGAGAAATTTATCCAATAAAAAAAAGTCTTGTGATTTTACTGTTGATAAAAAACCTTTTGTTTGTTCATTATATCACATATAAGTACGTATATAAAAATGTTTTTTGTTAAATTTAGATAATTTTGTATATCGAAAAAGACAATTGCCATTTTCGCCACCCTAATCACCCATTCTAAAAATTACCGGTAAATACCGGTTAACCGGTTATTTACATTTTTATTTACCGATTTACCGGTTATTAAAACTTCCGGTAAATTGCAATCCCTAATAATCACACTTTAATAGTGATGCATTACTGATTATTTCGGGTTATTATCACCATTTTTATCATGCGTAATTCTCTTGATTGGCTGAAAGAAATACAGTTTTGGCCATTAATTATTATTTGTATTATTGACCTAATAGTATGCCTCTGGTTTACTCAATACTATTTAAAATATTAGGTTTTAAGTTAATAAATTAGGTTAATAGAGATTAAGTTGATAAACCCACACAACACAAGGCTGTCCGAGGGACGTACTATGGCAAATCCCATTTAGTATTTGGGCTTGCCTATGGACATCCTAATATCCCAGTTTGTTTGCTTTTCGGCACTCTTTTGGTCATCCCAATGTCACAACTCGGTATCAGATAAAAGTAATACGAGGGACGTCCTGAAGGATATACCGGCGTTTGTACTAAGGACGTACCAGGACATCCCGGGATATTTCGGGATATCCTAAGTATTACGAATAGGCTGTACAAACTACATACCGAAATGTCCTAGGATATCCTACGGACTGAAAATAGATATCCATGGGCAACTTAATTTTTCTGTTTCTTGGTGGGATCCTCTCCCATATGTTTTCTTCTAAAACAATGTTCGTAAAATCAACAAAATAATACAATTATCCAGTATTTTACTGGAAAATAACCTCTACGCCTGTGATTTTTACGTTATAGGAGCGTAGAAGTTATTTTCGAGTAAAATGTTGGATAATTGCATTATTTTATAGATTTTACGGACATTGTTTTAGAAGAAAACATGTGGCAAAGGATTCCACCAAGAAACATAAAAAATTAAGAAAATGTCACAACCAACATTTAGACAATAATGTTATACTTAAATTTAAAAAAAAATTGTATCCTAACATTTTTTAGAATTTTTGTCAAATTTAATAACAGCCGAACATGAATTTTTAGAATGTAGCACACTCCTACTTCTCTATTCTCTTCTTTGCCTCGCTTTTCTCTTTTGCACTTCTCGGATAATCTTTTAACAGCTTCTGCTTTGTTTTCCATAATATACTCATTCATGGGTGCAGCTAAAATAAACATAGTTATTATTATTTGAACCACTATTATTCAAAATATATATGAAAAGTGGGCAAGATAAAAATAACAGAAATTATTGAAGGATATGGGTATGACCTATAGCACTCAGTGAATAATAATAATTTACCGAATTATAAATTAAAATCCATAAAGTACACTCTGGCAAATAGAGTTTCAAGATAAAAGATTGCAGTCTGTCCACCTGTGTTCGTCCTGATATTGTATCATATCTTTCGTTTAAAAGTGTAATAAAAGTTTCAAATAATTATCTTAAAGCACAATATTTACTTACTTATTTTCATCCACAGTTGGTAGTTGGTTTTAAAATTAATAACTAAGTAGGCAAATTATTTGTCATTCTCAAATTCAATTTCATCAGGTTTATCGTCAATGTGGCAATACTTTCACTGATTCACATTTTCTCTCCAAGCTGATTTCAGCATTCAATTCTTGAGCCAAATTAATAGTTTAATTCATAGGTTTCTCAGTGATTGTAAAAAACAGGAATGTGTATAAATTCTCATTTTTTTAGCTTCCTTTGGCATTCTGAAAGTATAAAAAATCATATTAAATTTTCGAGGTTTCGAACACGACATTACTAACTAATTAAATATTTAATCACAATCAAATAAGTTTTTCATAACATGAAGTTTAATAGGTTATGTTATATTTTTATACATTTGTACTCACTTTTTATAGTCTGGAATGAAGACACTGCAATAAAGCAGAACCAAATAGATAAAACACAAATATACAACTTTAAAATATTTCATACAGCCACTAACAATAATTATTAAGTATTTAAATATTTGAGAAATAAAAAATAATAAAGCGTGGTTGCTATGTGTTTGGTTTGGGCACTGAGTTTGGGGGTATTTGTTTTGGTCAGTTTGGCCGGCCGGAAATCAAAACGGCGCTTTATTTAAATATATTAGAGACCTAGTATTAGGGTGCATTTTAAGGAGATTTAGGGCTCTTCATCGGATGTCCGTTCTTAATCCTGATGTTAGTCGACATAGTTAATGCCAAAATGGAACCTATTCAGGATAGCCCATTGACGTCCATAAAAGGATATCCGGGGACGTACTAAAATGGGCTGTCTTGAGGACGTCCTAAGATAGGATATCCTAAAAGGTACATCCGATTCTCTATTTATTTTACATACTGGGATATCCAAGTACGTCAATTTGTCATCCCATATCCCGATTGTGCTGTGTGGGAAGTTAATAAAGTAATTAAATAAAATAAATTAGTTTATAGCTTAGCTTTCTGGCGTTGTGATTACTGTATTTTATTCCCTCTTCTTTTTAGGCTTAGTACACTTGAAAAACTTTCCATTGCACACACAAATGTATTATTTATTTATTTACACTTTCACGTTTAATATGTCTGTATTACTTTGCTTTATAAATACGTGTTATTCACTTTTGGCACTGAATATTTATTGCTTTCTTTAACGCAATAAAGCACTTGAAAGGGCCTATATAGATAGGTCTATTTCCGTCGACCGTCAACTAAGGCACAGCTTTACACTTTATTTTTGGTACTATTTAAAAACACTAATAGTAATTTTCAATTTATTAATTATATATGAACTTTTTTTCCTATTATGACATGTCACTTTACGCAAAATTTCTTGGCTTACTGGTGGCTTAAATTTGATTAAGTTTACTGAGGTTTTAACCGACTTTTAGCACTTATTTCGGGAGCGTCTTACGATGCGTCTATACACGCCGTTTAACCAGAAATGTTTTAATAGAATCTATATTAAACAAAAACATTTTCTAAATGGTATTAGGTATACGAGGTTTTGTACAAGGTATTTTACACCAGTATGCATATAAATTTAGAGCTAACTGCCCTTGTGACGCCTCTACCGTTTTCGCGGTATTATCAAATAGTAGCAATTTGATAATTTGTAACAGTCTATATATTATAGTTCTGTATTTCTGTACTTTAAATGAAAAGAAGATTCTGGAGTAGAGTTGGTTGCATAATCATCAGAGTCAAGGCATTCTTTTATTCATCAATCCAGTTTTATGAGATGGCAGGTTTTATAAATTATAAACTAAATAGATTTCAAATTTAAAAACATTTACTAATTAAGAAGAGATTAATCAAAAGAACGTCAAGGGAAAAATAGATCGAATTAATTAAAGTAAATAAGGTAACCTAAAAATTTATTCAAACTCTTCTTCCTCTGGCTTAGTTTATTTCGCTAGTTAGAAGACGTTATGACTAATTGAAATTCGGAGATTTAAAAGCGGCTGTTGTTATTTGCTAATTGGCCAGATTCGCCAAGAAAAACCACGTGGGCACGCTAAGCCGTTTTAACTTCCCCTTCAAACCTGAAAACTCGAATAGGCAACATGTTGTGTTAACTGCACAATTATTACTTTATTGTAGAAAAGCTATGCCTAATTTAAGAAACTGAAACGCACCCTCTTGGTCCCTTGGGGTAAATTATCTTCCATTTAAATGATTTCATATTTTTTTAAATAATTTTCTAAGGGTTATTTCGTATCCTTAGGGTAGCAAAGTTTCCCTCTCTCACGAGGCCAATTTTCCTTTTGATTCTTCCACATAATGGGTAATAAATATTAACCGGTTGAAATTTCTATGACTATGAATGAGTGAATAACGAGAAGGCCTACACAATAAGCTTCAAATTTAAACTTCGTTTTCGAACTACTCTATGATAGAGGCGCCATTTTTTTAAGTTGAGGTAGGAGATCCTCTATAGGTTTATCGATAACGTTCAGACTACCTGGGTCACAAAATTGAGTCCGTTCTTTCAAGATAGTCCTTATAAGGTTTTCAAGTAAATTACTGTAATAGTTTGGAATTTAAAGAACATCAATAGATAACTATAATGTAAGTTATAATTACAATTAATTATTTTTTATTTGCTTTTATCATGATTAGAGAATATTATTTAGGTATTATGCAAATCACAACTTACACATAAGTTATAATGCTTTTCAAATCTTTTTCTAATATATTAACTACTTTTAAATCATATTTCTTATCCAAAGTGTAAGAAATGGCACTATTTTACCCTTATTAAATTTCAATGTTATTACATGATAGCTAGTGCTACACTGAAGTGAATTTTCTGTAATTGAAGCTATTTTTAAAAAGAGGCATTATTTTTGGTGATTTGATGTAAATCTTTTATATTTTGTTAATATAGGTACCTAACGGTGCAGATCAGGTAAACTGTCCATGTTTTAATTCAATAAATTAATTCATCATGTTCTTTGAGGTGTAACCTTCCAGTAAAGCTGTCGATTTATTAAAATGTGTTTTATTTTCTTCTACGATAACATTTCAGCAGATAACATAGCGATGAGCAGATTTTAGTTTATAACGATAACAGTAAGTATTGTCTTCCATAGCTTTTATAACACTCTAAGGTGACGCCCTGAAGAACATTATATTTTAATACCTTTATGTACTCCTAGAAAATATAAGAGATATATTTATAATTAAGAACCATTATTAACTAAATATATACAGAAACTAGCGCCTAAACTGTTATATTTCACTATTTTATAAAATTAGTCAATCGAATTTACGGGCGACTTGGTTACAATGATTCAGAATAAAGAAATCACCGTATTTTTCACAAATAAATCAGTTTAAACACCACATCAAGCACCAGTGTGAACTTTTGCCAGCGTGATACTAATATAATAAATAACTGAACAACCCTTAACCCTTTCGTCTATAAGTTTCAAGCATTTGACGGTTTAATTTTATCAGAGCAGTCGTAATTCTCATAAATCCGAATTGCAGGATTGCGAGCTTTGTGAGATAAAATGAAGTGCAAGTGGAGATACGCTTTGAATTTATATATGTGGTCAGTTTTCGTCGTAAAAATACAATTTAAAAGGTTTTGTAGTTTTACTAATTAGTATAAATGGTATTAGTGTGACAAAAATAAGCTTTAGTTTCTGCTCGTTTTGGGGATAGGAGACCTGAAAATTAGAGCACGAAACTAAACTGAATGTTTGAAATAAGTTTTTCTCAAATTTTTCTGGTCTTATAATTCCACCTACTGTCAATGCTGAAACCTATAAGGCTTTTTTTGACACACTTGCTACGTATTTTCTGACTGAAGAGAAGTTAGTTATATTGGGTGATTTTAATATTCCAACCTACGTAACTTACAAGTTCATTAACGCTGTTATGAATCGGTATATTGCCTCAATGACTAATGTTTGCGATTTCTTGGATCTTAAACAGTTTAATGAAATATTAAATTATAACAACAGACTCTTAGACTTAGTCCTTAGTAGATTCAATATTCATGTTTGGAAATCTGACAACTACTTGCTTTCGGAGGATTCTCATCATCCACCTTTAGATCTGTGCATTGACCTAAATTCTGGCTATAAGAAACGTAATAATCATAATTACTCATCGTTTAACTTAAAAAAATCGGATTTTAATAAACTGTACCACGATTTGAGTAACATTGACTGGTCTTTTTTAACTTATAAAAATGTAAACGATGCCTGTTCACAGTTTTATGAGGTATTAAATGCTGTTTTTGCAGAAAGTGTTCCCAAAACAACCCCGAAAAACGCTTCATATCCACCTTGATTCAGCAGAAGTATCATTAGAGAGATTAAAGAAAAATCTCGTTTATGGCACTTATATAAAGAAAGGGGGAAGCACAATATCTGAATCAATTTAAGTTATTAAACGAGATGTTGACTCTGCACATAAAAAATATCGAAAGTTCGGAATCGCAAATTAAATCTAACCCTACTTGCTTTTGGTCCTTTCTTAATAACATGCGTAATTCATCTACAATTCCTCAATCAATGTCTACGGCAACAGCCAGCTTAATGGTCCTCAAAGCATAGTCAATGTGTTTGCTACTTTTATATCATCATATAATTACGTTAAAGCAGATGACGATAACACTTTCGATATCCCACAACTTAATACTCCAATTATCAAAATGGAAGAAGTTCTTATAGTCTTAAAGAAATTTAAAAACAAATTAACTACTGGTCCTGATGGAATTCCATCTTTTTTACTAAGAGGCTGCGCCATTATCTTCGCTTTACCGCTGACTATCGTCTTTAATCTATCTCTTCAAACAGAAACATTTCCTCAAATTTGGTGTAGGTCAAAAATTTGTCCTATATTCAAAAAAGGTGATAAGAGTGCAATCGAGAACTATAGACATATAGTTATCCTCTGTAACTTTGGCAAGCTTTTTGAGGGTATCTTATATGATATCTTCATCAGCATGGTTTCTTAGCTGGCAGATCAGCAACCACTAATCTTGTAAGTATTACCAATTATCTTGCTACATCACTTGATCAAGGTGGTCAAGTTGATGTAATTTATACTGACATCTCCAAAGCTTTTGATAGGCTAGATCATGGTGTCTTATTAAAAAACCGCTGCCCAAGGAAGCACTACTTCCACATCCACATTTTTTATCCAAGTCACTCACAACGAAAAAATTTTGTATGATGAAATAATTGTTTATGGAACTTTAATAATATAATATTTGAAATCCTCTACCCCAAAAACCCATAAAACGATACCCCACATCGGTAGCGGGATGGTGATGGGGGTGGTGATCGGGGGTGGTAGTGGTGGTGGATGAAGTAAAAAAACGTTTCGAGGTGTCTGGTTCTTGTACACACACTAAATCACATTTTTTTCATCCCCTTTAATAATGGGGTGGGGGTAGTAATGGGGGGGGTGGCTAATGCCAAAATTTTTTTTGATACGTTAGCTTGTCTTGTATATACTAAATACCAATTTTATGGACTCTTACCTGTTCTATTTACCTATTTTCCCCAAATTTACCCCCCAACCCTTCGACGGAACAAGATGAAAATATAATATAGTTCTGGATCTCGTTAAAGTACATACGTGTACCAAATTTCAAGTCAATATCTCAAACGGTTCCAGAGTAAACGTGCGCACAAAAAAAGTTACAGACAGACAGACCGACAGACAGACCGACAGACAGACCGACAGACAGACCGACAGACAGACCGACAGACAGACCGACAGACCGACAGACCGACAGACCGACAGACCGACAGACAGAATTTTTTTTTTTCGCTCAAACTTAAAATCTCGACGTTTCGTGACATTCTAAGCATATTTGAACAATAAAAATTTTAAAAAATTTTTTTGTCGTTACTATACTTCCACTGGATGTGGAAGTAATTATCAACCTTTGGACTAACCACGCATTTAATCAACTTTTTCTGTTCATATCTGTCTAATAGGCTATTAAATGTACATTATCGTGGTTTCACATCTGTTCAAGTGTCGCCAACATCGGGAGTACCGCAGGGCTCTTCATATTATTCATTAATGATATTAAGTTACCGTTAAATATATCGAAATGTAATGCCATGTCCAATGCAATGCACTTTATAGATGTTTCAACAATTACTTTGCTGTTTAATATCTTTGTCAGGTCTAAACTAGAATACACTTCAGTTGTCTGGAGCCCAAAGTATGAAACTCATATTTCTAACATAGAAAAAGTTCAGAGAAAGCATGCTAAATACCTTTCTTATAAGTCAGATGGTGTTTATCCAGCTGTTGGTACACTGCAATCTGAATAGGGTTTTCCCAGAAAAAAAAATATTGCTGAAATACTTAATTCACATAAAACAATGATTTATGGCATATTTATTATCTTTTTAATTTTACTAATAGTAACGAAAAAAAAAACTTAAACTTTGAAAATATTGAGTTCATTTTAAACAGCCATAAATTAGCGCGTTGTGACATCAATGCCCTGAAATACAATAAAAAGTCGGCATAAGATAGCCGTGAAAAATATAAAACATAACCTCTATTTATTGACAGCACTTTTTAATTATTATGAGTTGTCAAAATGACTAAAAAAGCTTGTTTTGTACCTTTGTGTAATAATACTTGTGAAAATGCTCCCTCAATATTATTTTTGACAGTACCACTCACTATTGAAAGACAAAAAAACTGGTTTTCTGCTGTAAAATCTAAACAAACATTTCATCTGGGAAAAGATTTGTTATACAAATTCATCATATCAAAGTCTACTTTAGGTAAATTATCAGCAGCACCTTTAATATATCCCTCTTTCACTTTACTCCTTTTGATCGTAGAATTAATAAAACAGAAACCAGAAACTGATGAAATATTTTCACTCCAAACAATCCTAACATCAAAATATAAATAAAGTTTTAGGTTAATCATCATGTGAACTGTCAATGCAGACGCGGGTGAAGGTTAAGCCTAAACTACAAAATATCAACGTCCGACGCTTTTACGAATAACTTGTGTGGTATTTATCTGGATTCTGATTGGCCAATATTTATAAGTCCACTGCTTTAGACCAATCACAGTACAAATAATAAAAGAGGAAATTCTGAAGAGTTTTAGAGGAAAGCTTCCTTTAACACAGAATCTATTACCAATTAATTATATCCATAATCTCATTGGTTTTCCGGGCAGATACGTTATTCTGACGCGTAAAAATGCCCGTTTTAAAAAGCCCTGAAATTATCAGCAAGTCGTTTTAACGATATTTTCTTAGAAGTAATTCTTATTAGAAAAGTAAATTGTTGTAAATTAATAGAATGTTTTATTATATCATTTTCACGACATAAAATGTAAAAATAAAATTAGTGGGAAAACCCTATTGTTGACTAGATTTAACTTAAATGAATTAGCGTTACGACGAGCATACTTTGCTGTACTCTTTTTACATAAACTTTTAACCAACAAAATTGACTGTCCTGAGCTATTAAATGAAATTTACTTCAAAGTCGATAGTATTCTTTATTTTATTTACCGACTCCTCGTACTAATTTATTAAAATTCTCACCTATTTACCCTATGTGCTCACAGTTTACCCAATAGGCGGACTTAGATCTTTTTAACTATAGTATTTGTAATGTTAAGGAAATGCATTTTAGGTAATTAAGTTATATAATAGGATTGTATTTAAGATTGTCTTTATATAGAGATATATTTTTGTTTTTATCATTTGTATCTTGCTGCCCTTTAATTGGATTTTTTCTGTCAGTTGTACTTTTAAATAAATAAATAAATAAGTAAGTAAGTAAGTAAGTAAGCAAGTAAGCAAGCAAGCAAGCAAGCAAGCAAGCAAATAAATAAATAAATAAATAAATAAATAAATAAGTACCTATGTTGAATCCAATCTATTGAATTGTAGGTTTGAATGTATATTATATAGTCTACTGAAAAATAATTGGTGTGATTTGTTGGTGACAACAATAAAGTTTAAAAATTAAATAAACAAAAGCGTGTAAAGAGTCCTTGACGTTCTCAGTATTGTATCGGTAAAAACTACATTCGCTTAAAGCCAGCACCCACAAAAAAACAATGTTTGGGCCAAAAATATCAATAATAAGAATGGAAAAGTTAATGAAGTCCAATAAAATATAGAAAAGGAATAATAACAAGGGGAACTGCCACCTCGAGTTTGTATGAAGTTTTCTGGATTTGATTTCACAAAAGCTACTGAATTAAATATGCATCACAGTTAGTGGCCTATTAGATGTTTTAGAAAAACTACAAATAATCTGAAGTTGAAAATTTACGGAGGGGGGTTTTCGGGGGTGCTCTGTTTGATGAAAATAACGTCACGTATGTGACACTTCAGGTTATACCGGAAATTGACATCAACTTCTTTATTTCAAATGGCATGCCTTATTTTTTAATGCTGGATTCGAATTATATTCATTATTTTAAGTAACTTTCAATATCATTCCCTAACTAAAAAACCAACAATTTTAAAGATATTTCGATTTTAATGAAATCTTATGCCGAGAAGTCAACCGCTCCCAAAATTTTGTACACCAGATTTCCTCTTTGACGAAGATTACACAGA
Source organism: Rutpela maculata (assembly GCA_936432065.2). Classification (NCBI taxonomy): domain Eukaryota; kingdom Metazoa; phylum Arthropoda; class Insecta; order Coleoptera; family Cerambycidae; genus Rutpela; species Rutpela maculata. The sequence continues at coordinate 320,418,178 of OW386285.2, read as the reverse complement.
TTTACTCGGATTTCCTGACATTTCCTTAAATTTCTTCAAGATTTCCTCGAATTTCTTTAAGATTTCCTCGATTTTTTTTCAAAACAAATTTTGAAGAGCGGCAAGGTGAAATCTGAAAAGCAAGAGATTTTCTGAGATTTCCTGGAATTTTCTAAGATTTCTATGAATTTTCTAAGATTTCATCGGATTTCCTCGGATTTCCTTAAGATTTCCTCGAATTTTTGTGAAAAAAATTTTTGAATTTTTTAGGGGTGAGAAATCAGAAAAACAAAAGATTTCATAAGATTTTCCGGGATTGCCTAAGATTTCTTCGGATTTCCTGAGATTTCCTCGAATAATCGATCGAAGTTGTCGAAGTTGCACCTCATTTTCTGGGCACTCTGTATATTTTGGGGCCTTTGTAGCTTGAGCCTACATAAGCTCCATCTCTCGTAGACATACGAGAGAGAAATTTAGAGAATGATGTTGAAAGTTACATTAAAATAATGAATAGAATTCGAATCTGCAATAAAAAATAAGACATGCCTTCGAAATAAGAAAGTTGATGTCAACTTCCGGTATAACCGGAAGTGTCACATATGTGACGTTACTTTCATTAAATAGGGCCCACCAGAAAACCTCTGTCCCTAAATTTTCGGCTTGAAATTATTTGTAGTTTTTCTAAAACGTCTAATAGGCCACTAACCGAAAAAGCGAAGATTAGTTATTTGATACTGTTAGTATGTTTAATTGCTTAAATAGTGCTCTACGGGAGGGAATGATAGGTTTAAATAGCATCGTGAGAATAATTTTTTTCTAGATTATCAAGATTAATTATTTAATGATAATCCATTGTTAGAACAAAATTTTACGGCAACATTTGCATATAAGATAGTTCAGCTGCAGTAGGTGCGTCGTCAGAAACTAATGTCACAAATGAATCATCAAAATAAACAGCAATGTCGTTCACGAAAATTATAAAGAGCAATAGTCCAAACACACTCCCTTGGGGGACGCCCATGGTGACTATGGTAGTGTCAGATTTATAAAGAACACCGCTGTTCCTTATAACAACTTCCTGTGTAGTATCCGCCAAATATGTCAGTCAGTTCAAAGCGGTATTTTTTTTCATATTTATCTAGTTTCATTAATAGTAAATTCGGATTTAAATAAAAAAAAATATGCATGAAGTATTATTTTTAAGTCGAGATTATTTGAAATAAAATTGTATAATGACAGAACAAGTATGCAGTCAAATTCCCCCCCCCCGGTAATATGTTTCCATCTTCTAAATCAATTATAAGTCTACCACGAAAAGATTTTTCATAGATTTTTAAAAAGGCAGATAAAATCTATACCTTTATAATTTGATATTAAATTTGTGTCATCTTTTTTGTGAATCGGTAAAATCAGACATTTTTTAAATATCGTTGGAAATATATTTTCTTGAAATAAGAGATTTATTAATAGTGGAGTGCAATTTAATTTCTATCTTTCAGCTCGTGGGCACTTTTGGAGAAAAATGTATGACCTTGCCAGATATGTGGCTTACACCCTGTAGATTAGGAATCCACTTGTCGTAAAAAAATCGTAATGAATATAAGGGCACAAATCAAAATTTTCTAACTAACCACAACACGTGATAGATCATGAAGCATATTTTGTCCAAAAATCATTAAATTCTCTGTAGAATTTCTATTTTTAAAATAAATAAAGAAACGAACTTTTACGTTGGCTTATATGGCAGTAAAAAACAAAAATACCCATTTTCTCCGTTCGACTACAGTTGAAAAAACCGCTGCCCAAGGAATCATTACTTCCACATCCAGATTCTCTATCCATGTCACTCACAACGAAAAAACTTTGTATGTGAAAATAATTGTTTATGGAACTTTAATAATATAATATTTAAAATCTTCTACCCCAAAAACCCATAAAACGATACCCCACATCGGTGGTGGGGTGGGGGTGGTGAGAGGGGGGGGGTAGTGGGGAGGTGGATGGAGTAAAAAATTTTTTGAGGTTTCTGGTTCCTGTACATACACTAAATCACAATTTTTTTTCATCCCCTTTAATAAGGGGGTGGGGGAGGTAAGGGGGGTGGCTAATGCCAAAATGTTTTTTTGAGACCTTAGCTTCTCTTGTATATACTAAATACCAATTTTGTGGACTCTTACCTGCTTGATTTACCCATTTACTCCAAATTTACCCCAATTTACACCCCAACCCTTCGACGGAACAAGATGAAAATATAATCTAGTTCTAGATCTCGTTAAAGTACATATGTGTACCAAATTTCAAGTCAATATCTCAAACGGTTTCAGAGTAAACGTGCGCACAAAAAAAAAGTTACAGACAGACAGACAGACCGACAGACAGACAGACAGACCGACAGACAGACAGAAATTTTTTTTCTCTCAAACTTAAAATCTCGACGTTTCATGACATTTTAAGCCTATTTGGACAATAAAAATTTTTAAAAATTTTTTTGTCGTTACTATACTTCCACTGGACGTGGAAGTAATTAATTATTTTTCGAACACTTTTTCTTTCCCACGACGATATCTCCCAAACTATTATATTAATAAAAAAAAAATATTCTTTATTAAATATTCGCCATATTTTTCAGATTACTATGGTTCTTAAATCAGATTTTTTGAGAATATAATAACCGAGATATTTAATAATGTGTAGTGTTGTCAATTTTCGAAGCTTAGCGGCGGCATCACGTTCGCTGAAAACAGTCGGTGTCCCACTACTTTGAGACTGTTTCAACAACCTGCGCTGCTTCCCGTAAAAGCCTGCGTTAAATAGATCGCCACTTGTAACTCTTTTTGTGATATTTTTAAAGGGCATAGCAGGATAAGCATATGTTAGGTGCCCCCGCACCAATCGGGTCAAAATTTTTAGCACAAGTTGATAGTAGTGTTAGATGAAATTTCCCAAAATATTATTTTTGGAAAACCATTTTTACGAGAGTTATGGGGGTAAAAAGAAAAATGGAAAATTTTTTTTTTCTCTAGAACGGATAAACCGATTTTCATGAAAAAAATATATGTTATGGCTTTTGATGGTGCAAATGTGGGAAAAAATTATTGAGTCCATTTGTCGAAAAAAAGTGGTGAAAAAATTTTTTCAAAATAAAAAATAATTTTTTCTTAGGGGATGTTCTAGAGGCACACCCACCATTTTCTTCCAAATAAAAGCTTATATGCCCCTTTAAAACATATCCAATTTTCAAAGCGATCGGAAGGGTACAACATACTCAAAATTGATAATCATTGGCAGACTGCGGGCGGCGCGTAGTCTATGTAATGAAGCACGACTTTTTTATAAATATTTCGTGCAAAGAAGAGATTACCTTCTCCCCCTCGTTTTCGAGGGTGCTGAACATGATGCAAGTGGTGGGAGAAGTTTTTGAATGCCGTAACCTCCTGCAACTTTTTTGTAAAATTTTTTCAAAATAAATTTTTTTTTATGAGATGTTCTCGAAGAATGAAGACTAAGAAAAGTCTCATCAATATAGAGTAACCTGATTCGTGAGAGGCAGGAGGACTCACGCAAAAAAAGTCAACCCGAATTGTGAGAGACAAGGGGACTCATAATAACCAAGCACCTCGACTAATGAGAGGCAAGGGAACTTACAATAAACAAGCGCCCCGAATAGTTAGAGGCAAGGAGACTCACGATAAATAAACACCCCGACTCGTGAGAGGCAAGGGGACTCACAATAAACAGGCACCTTCACTAGTGGAAAGCACTGTAACCTCCTCGTAGTGGACTTTGAAAACTAGTTCTTTCGTAGGCTGACTGCGGACGTCATCCTTGCAAAATCTTCAGATTTTCAAACTAGATTTTGTTTGACCCCACAGTTGACGTCAGAGAATTTTTGCACTACACTTCTTGAAGTTTGATGCTGATAGAAATGGTAGAGTTGTAATGGCCGCCAGTGACCGTTGTAGTAAGATGTAGTAATGAACCGCTAGTCTATGTAATAAAGGCAGAAATAGTGTAAATATTTCTTGCAAAGACGAAATTACCTTCCTCCTTCCGTTTTCGAGGGTGTTGAACACGATGCAAGTGGTGGGAGAAGTTTTTGACCGCCGAAAACCTCCTAAAACGGCCACCCCTCTTATGGATCTCTGTATGTTTTCTATATAGGTCTGGAGAGTCATTTATCAACGGGTTATACTTGAAATAACATGGAAGATGGTTATAGAGTAAGTTGAGTCCAGACAGCAGGTCTAGGGGGTTAATTAAACCCTTCCGAGGAGTGGAAAATCATTTTTATCAAATAATTCGGGTGCAAACGCGTTTCCCCCGTTTTTGGGCTGATCATGGGAAAAATATTCATTTTTAGCTCCCCTTAATCTCTCAAATGGTGAGTGAGAGGTGATTTCTGTCCGTTTGACGGGGTTGGAGCTAAAAATAAATATTTTTCCCATGATCAGCGACCCCAAAAAGGGAGTATACGTATTTGAACCGAATCATTTGAAAAAAAAAAGCTAGACCTCTCGGGAGGGTTTAATCAACCCCCTAGGCCTGCTGTCTATAATCTACTTGCTCTATAACCCCCTTTCATATTATTTCAAGTATAACCCGTTGATAAATCACTCCTCAAACTATATATGAAAATATAAAGGAATCCATAAGAGGGATGGCCGTTTCAGGGGGTTGCGGCGGTCAAAAACTTCTCTCACCACCTGCATCGTGTTCAGCACCCTCGGAAACGAATGGGGGGAGGTAATCTCGTCTTTGCACGAAATATTTACAAAAAAGTCGTCTTATAATGCTTCATTACATAGACTACGCGCCGCCCGCAGTCTGCCAATGATTATCAATTTTGAGTATGTTGTACCCTTCCGATCGCTTTGAAATTGCATGTTTTAAAGGGGCATATAAGCATTTATTTGGAAGAAAATGGTGGGTGTGCCTCTGGAACATCCCCTAAAAAAAAATTTTTTTTATTTTGAAAAAATTTTTTCGCCACTTCCTTTCGACAAATGGGTTCAAAAATTTTTTCCCATATTTGCACCATCAAAAGCCATAACATATATTTTTTTTATGAACATCGGTTTATCCGTTTTCGAGAAAGAAAATTTTTTTTTCATTTTTCTTTTTACCCCCATAACTCCCGTAAAAATGGTTTTCCAAAAATAATATTTTGGGAAATTTCATCTAACATTACTATCAACTTGTGCTAAAAATGTTGACCCGATTGGTGCGGGGGCACCTAACACGTGCTTATCCTGCTATGCCCTTTGTCTTGAAAATTATTACTTTGGTATAAATATAAGTGTTATAATTATAAATATAAGTGTTGTAATTATAAATATAAGTATTGTAATTGTTAAATGTTAATTTAGTATTATATGGCCCTGCATGAAATTTGTATATAATAAGAAACTCTCTAGTTTACTGGTTGCAAGATACTTTCAGCTGGTAGGTATGTATTTTTATTCAGTAGAATTTTATACCATAGAAGTAACTGATGTATGTGTTTTTAGAAGAAATTAAAATGGAAAGCACTACTGACGGCACAAGTTCTGAAAGTGAAATTGAGACAAAAATAAAATTTAGTGTAAAAGAGACTCGTAAGAGATTATGCATAATTTGTATAAAACCGGGCCATGTAATTAAAGGTTCTGAGAAATCCTTTGCAACATTTTTTGATTGTTTAAAACTTCGTGAAAAAATATGCAATGAAAGAGATGATGATCTATATTCTAGAACTATGTCATTTCGAAAAACAAACAGTTTTGACGGTTTGATTTGGCACCGAAATTGCTATTCTAGTTTTACTAGTAAAAGAAATATAGATCATTTAAAGAGAAAAGAAATAGAGAAAGATAAAGAAACTGAAAACAGTTCAGGTGAATTCAATGCCTGTCCATCAACTTTTTCAAGTGTGTCCTTGCGTAAATATAATTTTTTTATAGAGAAATGTATTTTTTGTCAAAAAGCATCAGCAATAAAAAAGCTTTCTCAAGTAATGACCACAAACACAGAAAGAAAAATTAGACTAATAGCCCAACAAAATTCCATGATTTTCGAAAGAATTGGTGCTAACGATTTAATAGCTATGGAAACTAAGTATCATGGTTCATGTTTTTTAAGTTACAATAGAAAATGCAAAGGTCTATCTAAAAATAAAAATAAAAGTGGAAAACGGACAATCAAAGGAGATCTGCATTTACAAAAATATGCAAAATTCGAGAGAAAGGTTTTTTAAAGCAAAAAGGGTATGGTATGTCATCTATTTATGAGAAATATTTAGAATTGGATGGATATAAGTCCAAAAGACAGATCAGTAGACAACTTATAAATACATTTACTAGCAAAAGAGTCGAAATTATTAAATCTACAAGAAGAAACGAAGAATATATTCTAATTCCACAGAGAACGAAGCATGAAACAGTTCAATCTTTAATTGGAGAAACGCCTGATCAAACTTTTCAACCAATTATAAATACATCTTCAGATATATCACATATTCATAAGGTTTGTTGTGATATAAAAACAGCTATCAATGACATTCCAGAATTTAAAAAATATAAACATTTGGATATTAAAAGTTACAAAGAATATGTACCAGAATTACTATATTGGTTAATAAGTCTCCTAGTTTCTAATGATGGCAATAGTAATGACACAGAAATTAAAACTTTGAGTATATGTCACGATATTATTTTTACATATCCGAAAGGTAGGATATTAACACCGAAACACATAGGTTTAGGTATCATGATCCATCAAGAGACTAAATCAAGAAAACTTATTGAGAGCCTGCATACTTCCGGTCATTGCATCTTATAAAGATGTACTTCGATTGCAAAACACAATTGGAAGAGATTAATAAATATGTTGAAAATGACTGTACGATTATCCCAAGACAGTTAATTAACAACAGATTTGATCAATTTGCCGCGGACAACATACATATCTTGGAAGAAACACTAGATAAGTCGCCAACTTTTCACGCAACGCAAATGGTGGTTTTTCAACAAGGGCTCTCAAATGATAACTCTAATGAAGAATTAGAACTTCTTCCGTACAAGGCAAAGTTGGCTGTCCCTGAAAATTTTCATTTGCTGAGGAAAAGTGATTGCTATAAAACAACTAAAACTCTTCCACAAATAGAGAATAAAGATTTATTGGTTGACAATACCAACAAAAATTATATATGGCAACATAATGTGCCTTGGATTCTCTGTAGATTATCGAATAAAGATGAAATAGTGGTTCCTCAATGGTCAGGTTTCAATAAATTATTGGTCGATGAAGAACCAAATAGAGACGTTACCACTTATGGTTATTTACCATTGTTGCCATAAGTAGCTTCCGAATATGATACTATACGGACTGTTAAGAAACGATGTCAAAGTATAGCAAGTAAATTGAATGTTGAATATACGGTGATAACTTTTGATCAAGCCATTTATTTTAAAGCCAAGGAAATACAGTGGCTAAAACACATTGAGTGCAAAAAGTTTATATTGTTAAATTTTATAAAAGTAATTGGACAACAAATGGAACATTCAGGTTTAAAAGACATATGGCTAGATAGCGGATTATATGACGAAGCAACTGTGGATGGCATTTTGAATGGCAAAAAATTGAATAAGGCTATAAGAGCACATAAATTAACCTATGAGAGTTTGATGCGTATTTTGATATTGAACTTTGAGCGGTGGTTAGTTGATTGTAAGAGCGACCACATACATTCCCTTAATTACAGTAGATTATTGTCTAAACAGCTGTGTAGTGACATTCGTGATAAAAAATATCAATTTTTAAAACTATGGTATCTACAGTTGAAGAGCTTGCAGATATTTTTAAAGAGTATGTTAATGCACAACCAGCAACATTTAGATTCTGGTCGAATTGTTCGAAATTCTTCTGCAATTTTTATACAGCGAAAGGAAAGGAAACTGGGAACTTCACGTGAAGACCTTTAGGAAGATGTTGCCATGGATGTTTGCATACGATCATTCAAATTACTCAAGATGGGGCACAGTGTATTTACTGGATATGTTGAATTTGCCTCAAAATGCACCGGATGTGGAAGATAAATTTAAAACAGGAAATTTTGTAGTGAAACGTTTACCAGGTGCATTCAATAGATTGTCGGTAGATCAAGCATTAGAGCACGTTAATAAACGTTCAAAAGATGCAGGTGGAATTGTGGGATTGACCAAGAACAGCACCAAACTCGATGAATGATTCTTAAGTTTTAATGAAATCGGCGTTATGGTTAATTCTTTTCAGTCATCCCTTGATGGTGGTAGTACAACGGATTCGATTAGCCAAAATATTGAGATTGGGGCCCAAAGAATAATAGTTGACGAACAGAGTGTTATTACCTTACAAGAACAATTTTATAGATTTAATATATTTAATCGAGCTGAAGAGGACCTAATTTGCATATCTACCAAATTTTAGATTTTTCACGAATTTGAAAATACAGGGTGTTATTAAAAAGTTTGTCAATCACTTAACCACAGATTCACCACCTTAAAAATAGTTGATTGAACCTAATTTACTTCTATCCAAAATCGTACCCTCATGAAGGAAGATACACCCCTCTAAAGTTGGAAATAAAAAAATAAATACTGGTACGCTGTAACATATGTCAGAGGGTAACAACAGTTTAAAGTAAAAATATTTTAAAATAAAGTTTCGGAAATTACTGATTTAGGGTTAAACAACCCTTCCCCCCTACCCCCTTTTTAAGTTGTACGCCTATACCTTTTTTGGTATATTGTATTTTATAGAAAATTTAATTCTACAACTTTTTCCCATCTTGTGTTTTTTTCGTTTAAGTGATCATTTTTAAATGAAACTTAGAATACTAAAAACATTGTCATGTATTTGAAAGGGTAAAATGCTGAAAACTCGAAAAAAATAATGAATTTTTTTATTTTATTTTTTTTGTTTTGTTTTTAATTTTATTTTGGTTTCCTACTTATACTAGGTATATGTAGAATTGAAATTAAGAATTGACTGATAAAATAAATGATTTTTCTAGAGTTTTTAACATTTCATCCTTTAAAACACATGACAATGTTTTTAGTATTCTAAGTTTCATTTAAAAATGATCACATAAACGAAAAAAACACAAGATGGAAAAAAGCTGTAGAATGAAGCTTTCTAAAAAATACAATATACCAAAAAAGTCATACTTACCACTTAAAAAGGGGGTAGGGGGAAGGGTTGTTTAACCCTAAATGAGCCATATCCAAAACTTTATTTTAAAATATTTTTACTTTAAACTGTTTCCCTCTGACATATATTACAGCGTACCAGTACTGAAAAAAATATCTGTAGCCATTTGTACAATATTTAAAGAATATGTTTTTTTATTTCCAAATTTAGAGGGTGCGATTTTGGATAGAAGTAAATTAGGTTCAGTCAACTTTTTTTAAGGTGTTGAATCTGTGGTTAAGTGATTGACATACTTTTTAATAACAATTTTTCATGAGAGTATGCGCAATCTTTTAAATTTTGAAGGCGTTTTACTCGTATTTAACCATCATTTCACTACGGCCCTGTCCATTGTTTTTCTAATAGTCTAATTAAATGATATAATTTTTTCTTCGAACAAATTCAATCAATTCACTGAATATTCTATTGTACTTGTTATGTAATAATAATTGTTGTCATATTTTATCGTGAACAAAAACAATGCGTTGAGTCATTTGGCTACTGGGAACGATGATGTTTAGATAAATAGGTAAGTGTCATGGAAATGATACATTTGCACGCAAATACAGTTCAAGTAACTGCGACTGTAATGGTACAATAATACATTTTTTTATACTAACATTTATTTTAATTCAAAGGATTTAATGAAATATTAAAAAATAACCTCATCTCATTATTCATCTAAAAATAAAAGTTAATTGTTCTCAAAAGAAAACTGAAATCTGGTTCACCATAAATAAACTTAAATGATAATTAAAACCAAAAGCCTTTACTTATAATAACAATGTATCGAAAATTCTGAAATTTCGTAGATTAGCCGCAAATAGACTCAGTTTTGCTAATAGTGGAATAAAATAAAATAACTTATATGGATTATAAACTTTTATAAGGGTAGAAAAGATATTTGAGAAATTCTAAAAAGTTATTTTGATACTGCTTTTTTTAGGATAAATCGTTAAAATAATCTACATTGATAAAATACATATTTAATAGTTGACAAAATTGTAAACAACTTATTTCTTTAATTTTCTTTTTTGGCATCGGCTTTTTTGGAATTGCGTCGATGCAGCCAGGTACAAAGTAAATGTTATATTCTTATACCTAATAGTCCAATCAACGAATGAAAACCGCTGCCCAAGGAATCACTACTTCCACATCCAGATTCTCTGTCCAAGTCACTCACAACGAAAAAACTTTATATGTGAAAATAATTGTTTATGGAACTTTAATAATATAATATTTGAAATCCTCTACCCCAAAAACCCATAAAACGATACCCCACATCGGTAGTGGGGTGGGGGGTGGTGATAGTGGGGGGTGGATGAAGTAAAAAAATATTTTGAGGTTTCTGGTTCCTGTACATACACTAAATCACAATTTTTTTTCATCCCCTTTAATAAGGGGAGGGGTTTGTTTAAAGGTCCCCTTTTCACGTCTTCCTTAAATAACTCGATAACTACGACCTCTAGTGAAAAAGTATTTTCATACAACATTAAACTAGATAAAATTTTCTACAAATAAGTTCCTATTCATTTTTTATGTAGGATCAATACTTTACGAGATACAGAAGTGGAAAAATCTGAGAATTAAAAAAAATCGAGTTTGAATAACATAAATGAAATTTTAATACTAAATGAATTTAAAACTAACAAAAAACTACGTTATTAATAATAAACGAGCATTATCTTAAATCTAAAATTTTAAAAGTCAGCAAAATCATTATCGTCGTCCTCGTGCAAGTTGTCGTCTAATGATGCATCATTCGTACACGCACCATGGTAAGTGCCGCACACCATTGAGCATAGAATGCCGACTTTTCAGCAACCACAGCGTCCCCCAAACCCAGTAGAACATCGGCAAAAAATGGAGTTCAAGATCTGTTCAGGAACTACTGGTTCTTTGGTGGTGACCGGTGTTAACGATCCATTTTCCCCTAGGTTCCATCCCCACTGGTTTGGGGGTAGAGGATTGTTGTGCCATTGCTGTTTCTATCTGTAAGTAAGTAAGCGAACCGCTGCAAGTAACAAGAAGTATTTGTAAAAAACAGTTAATATACCTGCAAATAAGCTCTGAAAGAGTGTTGTTGCGCAGCTCCTTTGATTGGTTGCAGTGTGGCTAAATCAGGTTTTGGCTTGGTAGATGATTTTAGGAACGCAGCATGTCGGTGTTTATTTAAGTCTCGCTCATCTACAGTCGCTTGGTAGATTGCTGAAATCGTCTTCTCATTCCATTTTACGTAGTGAAGCAGAAAAGAAATAAAGTCGTGAAAAGGGGACCTCCCCCCCGCACACCCTCCACTGATCAGTATGTTGTTCAGGACACCCCCGACAACTGTACAGAAATTGGCCACCACATGAATTATTTCCCCTAATCGACCTTTTTTGAAGTTCATTGACTGGATTATAACTAACTTATACCGATGTGTGTTCACTATTACCTAATAATAACTCTACTTCCTTCTAACCTATACCAAGTGTCATGACTGGATTCTGGAATTACAAATCAGGGACACTCTCTTCTCGCCCAGGGGCATTATGTAAAGACTAACCCAAATAGTACGACCTTGAAAAAAAAGGAATATTAACCAATAGGACAAAAACAAAGGGAGGATCTAACCTATTCTAAATATTGAATTCAATGTCTGAGAAATTGAAGTATTACGTCATAGATATTTTTTTATTTAACGCTAATAAATAACAGATATTATTAGGATGGAAAATATTTAGACTACTTAATTTGTGGTACTGTCGTGAGCAAATAAAAAATAGGACAACTATTTTTTTCTAATGTAAATCTGTCTCTATTTGCACACTTGCAATGAATTTTGACAAATAACTGACAAAGTCATAAAAATTAAAGTTAGATGTACACAACTACGTTAAAGACTTGTCCCATTTTTTTTGCGCACGACAGTACGTGTGCGGCTATGCCAGCGTGCGCATCCAAGTGACAACCCGGCGGGAATCGACCGTAAGCGGACTGTAGATGTCCGTTCTGACACTCGTAGACTCCCGTCTATGGAAAGTACAGTATTTCTCATGGTGGGCTTCAGTTCACCGAAACGGGATCGCAATTTTGTGGTTGGTCCGACTGCAAATTGTGGCTCGCATACGGACACCTGAGTTGAAAGAGTATATACCAAAAAACACTAAGGGGGGGGGGGGGGGGGGCGTACACGAGCAACATTTTGCAGTCGGATATTTTCAGGCCTGGTAGTATATATATAACATTGTGTAGGTTAGTATTTTCAGACAAACTAGAACCAAGTTCAATGTATCTCCCTTTTTATTATGATTACGCTATTGATAGTGAGACATAAAATTTTGCTAAAAAACACCTATGTCACTTTCATAAAAGGAATCCTCCGCTATTGGCGCCGGCCTTTCAGTGAAAATGTACATGTGTTTTTCATACTTCGTTATTTATCCGTAGGAAGGCCGCCTCTTACCAATCACACAGTGTTGTCAATGTGTTCGATTTATCTAGTTTTAAAGTAAATTTATAGTAAAAATAATAAAACCATGTAATGAACGAGGTGATGAATTAAGTCTTTATTGAAATTAAATTAACCGCTATTAATTCAATTACCCCAATGGCCGCGTACAAGCTGAACGAGCAGCCTCGCGATTCTACTCGCAGCTTTAAAAATTTACAGTGAGGCAGCTTCGCGAAGCTCTAGTGAGCCATTATTTTTCCGAAGCACGTGATCAGTTTCGTACGAAATACCGTATGAATATGACTACGCTTGCGGGACGGTATAGCTGCCACAGTTTTCTTAATGTTACATCGTATTAAGAAAAAAGAAAAAAACGCTAAAAACGATAGTGGGTAAAGAAATTATACAAAAATCGTGATAAATATGCCAATAAGTTATTAGAAGAGTTTTTGATGAAACCCTGCAAAATTGTACACGCATGTCTTTGGATGAATTTAACAAACTATGCATACTATGAGCATTTTTATATAAACCTTAATGCTCGGGGACTGGCATGAACAAGTCATCGAACACGCGACCAGAGTGACGACCACGAATTAACTGAGGCGCCTTTGAGCATGGACGAAAAACCGACAATGCTCGGCTCACGTTGAGGCAGCCTCGACCGCGGCATCGCGCGAGCTTGAGCAAACGAGGCACGTCCACACAGCCAGAGCAATTGCTTCACGAAGCATGCTTCGCGAGGCTGCTCGCCCAGTCTGTACGCAGCTAAAGAAATTTTGTATAATAAATAAAAAAAAATGGAGATACTTTATTCTCACCTTTAAAATATATTTTTTGCAGATAGTAAATTACTGAGATTACTGACATTTTTTCAATAAAGACACAAGGTGCTTCAAAAAACCGACCTCTACGTCATATTTTTTAATAAAACCTATGGAATAATTGTGATTGTGAAAAATTGCTATGACAATGAGTAAACTAATATTAAACATCAGTTAGTATTTTCATTTCGAAACTGATTAAACGAGTTAAAACTGTTTAATATTTTAAATGACAGTCTTGCAACACTGTAAAACCTATGTTATTAATACGACAAGTGAGCGCGATAGTCTTATCTCGCCCGTCTTCTGTTTAAAGATGTTCTGTCTAAACTGAAATCATTGCCTATTTCTGATTAATTTTAAATAAAAAAAAGTAGGTTTGAGATAGTGATAGATAATAAGGATAGTGACAGATAATAAGGATTTTTTACTTCTTTTGGGAAAACATGTCATTCATCAAAATAATTCAGCACACCCTGTGTATTCTTTCTTTATCATGGATTATTCGGATATTCTATGACTTAGAGTTTCATACGGTCGTCTCTCGGACTAACACATTTGTTTTCCTATTTTTTGTTTTATTATACCCACAGTACCATTTTATTGCAGGATCTTCTGTGTTTGTTGCTGCTTACCTTAGTTTTTATTTCAGTTTTTATGTGTTTCTATTTGTTCTCCTGTACTTAGGTAAATTAACTTATATTATTTGCTTTTGCATTTCCATTTTATATGGTCGTCTACTAGACGTCTACCCTTATATTCCACTATATATACACGATTTATTTATTAATTATCAATTATTACTAAAGTCTAAAAAATTAGACTTATTTAAAGGAAATTGAATTATAAGCATATATAATACATCTATTGCAAATTTATAAAAATTTTGCTTAAATAAATAAATTAGAATATTGAATTGTTTTTTATTTTCAAGTAAAAAATATGATAGAGCGAATATACGAGATAAATACACTTAAATAGTTGCAGCTAAATATTTTTTGTTCATTAATAGAATTTTGTCAAATAAGTATATGTAATATTAAAATAAAAATATAAACTTAATACTAATTATTTCGAACCCTATATAAAACAAATATGGTAGTAAAATATAAATACCTAGTATAAGATAAATAAATAAATTTAGTTTTCTTCGTCAATGTCTAATTTTTCCGAGTCCTCATCGTTGTTTTCATTATTAACACTTATAATGAGTGGCATAACTTCTTCAGTATAAACCTCTCGATTATATGTCTCTAAAATCAATTTATTTGTGTGATTTACACACTTGGACGAAATTGAGCTCGACATTTGAGATAAAGCTTCATTCCGGTTAGCAAGAACGGCTTCGTCACTAAAACCATCTTTCCCGAACAAGTTCTATTTGGTTGAACTGACAGTGATATGGTGGAAGCCGCAGTACTTCATGTCCATGTTCTCTAAATAAATTTTAACATAGTGTTGCTGTGTTCTGTTAGCTCCAGCTATTTGAAGCAATTCGGCTTCAAATGCGGTATAACTGAAATCTATTTTTTTGGCCTTTAACCAGGTTTGTATTTTTTTTTTCGCCCAAGATCGGGTTGGTTGTTTTTCTTCAACCCGAGAGTGGTACTTAACATTATCTAAAACAATAATGCTTGGATTTTGTAACTCCGACAAAAGTCTCTCTGTCAGTCACTTTTCAGTTCATGATGTCGTAATCTGACTTATTCTTGATGGAGAAAACTAATCTCTCATCTTCTGTAATGCCATGAATATATCCTGCATGTACAACTATAAATCTTTTGCCTTCTGTAGCTGTACGACGCCTTCTCGATTTTTTAACATAAACATAACATAAACACACCACAGATTTAGTGGAATCATCTTGCCAAGAACGTTTTAATCCTACTCTGCTAAAGATCCAAGTTTCGTCTAAGAACACTAAATCTTTGGGGTCAATACTTTTCAAATTTTTTACGTATTTGCGTAAAAACTCTAGCCGTTTTAGATAAATTTGTGGTCTTTCACACAGTACTTTTCTATTGTCATTTTTTTAAAGAAAAAGCATAATTTTTTACGCACTTTATATAAACTGGTACAGCCAATATCAACTATTGCTCTAGATATTAGCTCTTCTAAAAGGAAAGCCAAGGAAACATGTTCATGATCAGACACCATATCGTAAATAACAGTTTTTATTTCATATTTTACAGCATCGTGTAACTCTGTTTGTGTTTGTGTAACTTTTTACGATTCCGTTTAACCGAAGCTTGAGGTTTCACTTTTTCTTTGTCGTTTTTAGCTATTTTTCTTACAGTCTTTTCTTCGATTTTTAAAGCCTCACGCACTCGCCTTTGAGCAGCTTTTATTGACAATAAAGGTCCACCATTTTCATTTTTTTTTTTTTGAAAATATTCCAACAATTGTAAAACTAACTGCTGTGATTGCTGAAAATTCACAAGGATGCATGTTTACTATTTTAACAATAGAACAAGACTAAAATTGCCCTCTTAGGCACTAATTGAAATAAGTGCACTATACCTGCTATACCCGATTTCCGAAAAAATTGACCCGCCTCTGAAATCGCCAGCCGCATTCGACGACGGCACGCGTTACACAAATTGGTTTGCTGTCGAATAATAGAAATGCCGCACGTCGGTCATAACTTGACCACAAAACTTACGTTACAGACCAGGTTACAAACAATATTTCAATAAAGATAAGGAAGGATAGAGCTCCGGACGATATTCGTTACGCTATACGAACGGGACTCTATCAGCGAACATACTTTACATAATTTTTAAAAATACTTTAGTAATAATTTTTCTATCTTCTATATGTGTCTATAAGGCGTGTAGTGATGAGTTGTCATAAATACTCTGTTAAATAATGTAGTCAAATAAATACATTATATTTCATTCTAAATATCATGGTGATTTATCTTTATTGTTTACAATATACCATTGCAGAGACAACATTTAACATACGCAAGCCTCTTGCAAAAATTTACTATTGAAAATTTAATTTTGACTTCACCGCCAGCTCACAATAAATTAGCATTCTTTTTATAATTTACGTTTTAAGTTATTTTCTTACTATGCCACAAATCTCTCTTTTAATTTTTTACGTATCCTACATCAATTGGATAAGTTAACAGACAGAAATTGGGGTGGAAATAATAGAGGAAATGAACACTAGTCATTTGTGCTTGTAAACATCGATTTCGGAAATTAAGTACACTATTTATAAGACTATAATAATAAACTTAACAGCCGTTTTTGTTAGGAATATATAAGAATGACATATTAATCAGATCTGGACTAATTTGGCACGCACCCCATGTCATAAATAGTTGAGTTGATCGCCAAATTGTCTGAAATTGCTTTCTTTATTTCCTTCGCATAAGAATAATAAAAAGTGACCTAATATAATCGAGAAAAATCACCCCTATAATTTTTTCCTACTTTCACATATTAAATGATAAAGATTAAGAATTTTATTTGCATCGGCCCGTCTATCTGTCTGTTAGTGCGAAATTTGAAATCGCTTGACCGTGGATAATACTATTTTACGTGAAAGTTATACACAGTGCAGATGCTCAAACAAAAATTGTATGATTATGAATACGAGAATTAAGCTTTTTAAATATTGTCGGTTTGCCACGCTACCTGTCGTACGAAATACGAAGAATTATTTGTTGGTGAAAACAAATATATAGCATGCAGTTGTTACTATTGCTAAGGAATAAACCTTATATACATTCACTTGTTATATGCCCACTCTTAAAATTATTTCAGACTTCTTTTTCGAGCTTAAAATGTGTATGGTATGAAAATTGTACCAAGTTGAAGACGAGGGATAGTTTTGCGACAAAAATATGAGCGAAAGTGAGAAAAAATGGATTGTTAATAATTCAAGTACGAAGGTAGAATCGATAAAAGAAAATTTCATACCAAAATATCACGGAATATAACATGCTCTTAAACTTATATTCTGAAGTATAAAATGAAAGCACTTCCTGTCGAACAAAATGGGACGCTTAGACCGTTATTATATGAATTTATATCGTATATAAAATTCCACCTTTTAAACGATGCAGACTTCGGAAACAAACAATTTTTCGTCAGTATATGAGGGCACTGAAACCTTAAATGTGACGCTGCCTCCGAGGTAGTTTCCACAAATAACATACACTTGAACACTACACTCGAATACTATCACTCGACGTGCATTTCGCCAACCATATTGACATCGTGTAGAGGTGATTAAAACAGTTTTAATCATCTCCAGATGATGCTAACACGAAACATTTGTGTCGAGTGATAATATTCGGGTGTAGTGTTCAAATAGCTGACACTATTGCCAAGAAAGAAACCTGATGCGCATTTAGTGAAATAGGTATACAGTTAAATAAATTAATCTTGAAAATGCTGAATTGTTGAGAAACTACTGTTCTTGTGGAAAAGGAGATGGTGTATTCAATTTCCTAATCTATAAAAAAAATTAAAAAAAAACCGAATGGCTTTCAAAAAATATCTCTAAAAAGTAAGAAATAAAATTTCACTCAGTTTTACAAATACCTGTCTACCTATTAGTGGAAAGTAGCAAGGAACTGTTCCTTATTACCAAATATCAATTTGAAGTCGATGCAAAAGAAAAATTACTAATTTCAAAAATACGCTTTGCACCGACTTCAAATTGATATTTGATAATAAGGTACAGTTCCTTGCTACTTTCCACTAACAGGTAGACAGATATTTGTAAAACTGAGTGAAATATTATTCCTTACTCTTTAGATATATTTTCTGAAGGCGGTTCGATTTTTTTTTATCTTTTTAGTAGCTTCACATATTTCAAGGTCCCTGTCTGGAGGATAAACAAGTAATACATCATAACTTCTTTATAATAATATCCTTTTTGTCCACAGTACGTAATATCAAATAGTCGTTTACTTTTCGACTTCCGCCATTGTACCAGGTTTCACGTAAATCTACCAAATATTTGCTGGCATTATCGCATCTCAATTAACCATCATGCAATGAAATTATCATCATTAACAGCATTGAAAACAACGACATGAGCGATAACATGCTGTATAATTTGTCTGTAAAAGCAAATTGTTTAACGGGCACGATTCTCAATAAAAGTTTCAGTTCATACTGTTGTAGAAAACATTCTTCAGCTGATTCTCCGCCATGCAAGGCTCTCTTTCGTTGGGAAATGGTATGTGACATGATAGGAAGTTGTAATAATGCCCTGTTGTTTGTGAAAAATTATCATTATTATAAATCGAGAACTAAATTTGTAATTGATATCACCGGCGACTCCGCTAAATCTTCGAATGTGCTCGTAATATAAAATTTTTTTTTCCAATTTTTGTTCACCTTAAACTAGATGTAGCTTGATAAATTTAGTCTGGGACCACCGTCGCACCATAGCCTACAGTTTGCGGCAGGTTTGACAGAAATTGCTTAAGCTACGCCAGAGTAATCATTGAACAAATATGAAAAAAAATTAAGAGTCGAATTGAGAACCTCCCTCTTTTTAAAATTTTATGAAGTCGTTTAAAAAGATGAAGAGAATTTGGAATATAACTTATTCACCATCATCTAATACGGTGACGACTAAGAAAATATCCCAAATTTGTACGACTACCCAAGAAGATAATCTATCCAGAATTTAGTAGCACAAAAGAATAACATTTTCTGCACAAAAACATTTACCTGTATGTTGCGCACTTTTTCTGTTTCACGTTTCGTCAAGCTTTATATTCTTACGAAAATAAAAATTATGGTTCGTGATGTCATTTAAATTTTCATATTTCAAGGCATCAAAATCATATCAAGCTAATTGCCGATGTCTCAGGTGTCACTACTTCGATATAAAGGGCGAGTGCTAATGGGGTTGATAGTGCGGGTGGTTAATGCCAAAAAAATGTTGATACCTTGACTTCTGGTACATACAGTAAATCTCAATTTTATGGACTCTTATTTGCTTGCTTTATTTATTTATCCCCAACTTTTCAACGGGAATAAAATAAAAATATAATCTAATTCCAGATCTAATTATAATACATAAGTGTAGCAAATTTCAAGTCAATTTCATAAGCCGTTCCAAAGTAATCGTACGCAAAAACAAAAGTTACAGACTTATCAAATTTTTCTTTTTTAGCTCAAAAACCGCTTAAAATCTCGACGCTCCATGGCATTCTAAGCCTATTTGAAGAAAACAAATTAACAATATTTTTCCGTTACTACACTTTCACGATGTGGAAGTAATTCGATATAGTTCGTTGCTTATCCAGGTTCCGGACGCTAATTGTTTCTAAGGTACCAAATAATAGGAATTTATGCATAAGTTTCATACAATGTATTTTCCACGACTGTCTTTAGTTTTCATATTTAGGTACATTTTTGAAAATTAACTTAAACATCAAAACACAAATCCATGATTTGCCGTTTCTAAACCGAATATCGTGGGACAACTTCAATTACATAGGCCTGCGACCAAAAAACTTATTTGAAATTAATAGGTGATCTCAAAATCTCTAAAAAAAGGATACACTTGATAGAACTTGATAATTCCAACCATTTTCGAGAAAATTGCCGCATAGATCTCAAAAATTCTTTGAAAACAAACCCAATTTGAAAAGGAAAAATTGTATTTATTGAAAAGTGTGCTATTGTGACATCTTAGTTCTGTCAAAATGTCAAACTAATGAAATTATACGTAAATGATAGAACTTAGACATCATCAAAGCACACTATTCAATAAATACAATTTTTCTCTTCAAATTGGGCTTGTTTTCAAAGAATTCTTGAGATCTATGCGGCAGTTTTCTCGAAAACGTTTGGAATTATCAAGTTTCTCAAGTGTACCTTTTTTACGTAGAAATGACTCCTGCATGAGATTTTCTAGTCAAAAGTGCCACTACGTTTCGTAAAAAAAAAGAGAAAAAATATTCATCATCAGGTATAGTTCATGAGGCGCCCTCCACGGGCTAGCGTGATGTAATACATCACAAGTTATTGTTTCTTAGCTTAAAAAATGTTTCCTTACCAAATTGGGAGAAGATCGGTCAAGAGGTAGTTGAGATATTGCAAAAAAAAGAAAAAACTTTGACACTCTGTATCTCAGTAAGGAGGCACATTTTATCTAAGTGTTTCAGGTTGAATCTTCATATTTTGGACTAAGGATTCTCCAGTTAGCGTGTGTCCAATTATTAATGAAACATCCTGTATATATAATATATGTTAACAAGACATGCGTCCAAATGATAGAGGCGCGTATAAGAGAATGGTCGGTAATGCAGTTTTTCGTTTTTTTTAACTATCTTTCACATTTTTTAAAAATATGAAAATAATTTGAGAATAGGCCTTGATAAATGAGTAATTTACGATGAAAAATTCAGAGTGACCTTCTTTCTTAAAGTGCCAAAAAGTTATATGCAAAAATTTGCAATTTTTTTTGGATACGAAATTTGCATTTAAAAATTATGAAAAAAAAATGTGTAGGTAATTTAACATGTAAGTAACAACTGTGAATTTTTTCGGAATTTTTCGTACAACGGCATCCGAGAAAATTTTAAAAAACGAAAATCAAAAACGCCCCATCACTCCTCCAATATGGCGGCTGCAGGCTTGAAATTTTGGGAAAATCATATTTAGAGTGAGTCCCCTCAAATAGTTGATAACAAACAAAATTTTGTTTGGGGGCAGATTTTACATGCTTATCCTGCTATGCCCTTTCATATTTTCTGGGTGTCGGTATGAAATTTTCAGTTGAAAAGCAGGTCACACATTTCCCTATTTCTTTTTCTTATTGGAATATGGTTTCATTCAAATGGGAGCAGTGCTGGATTACTCTATACGCTAATTACGCACGTGCGTAAAGTGGCAGATTTTTAGGGGCGGCCAGGCAAAATTAGAACAATAAAAATTCGCTCTACTGCACATCTTGCACTTATAACTTTGTAACTAATGTTTTCCTTAACATTATTTTTAGCATTTGACAATAATAAATAATAAGTTTTAAAAAGTGCATCGTTCTCATCAGTCCTGTGTGATATTATATACATAGAAAACTTCAGCGTTTTTGAGTGGCGGTACAAAGACTCCGACGTTTTTTATGTAAAATAATAACATAATATTACTTAGAACTATATAGGTACATACATATTTGTATATGAGTATTTGTATTGAGGCTACTGCTGGCCATTTCATCGAGAGAGGTGTTACTCACAAGAGGAATAGTAACAATCGGAGCTTTTCCATGAAGAGGAAGTACACGGCCATCAATGTAGATTAAATTAATTGAAAATACATTAATAGTGTCTTTTGTTGCAAATGAACTTAATTTGGAATAATAAAACCTTTTTAAAAATTTTTAAAACACATTTCTACATTCCAAAATAGCTATATTCATACCTATTAGGTTCAAAATATTGAGTCGAGTTGCGGAAAAACGGTGGGTGATAGAGAAAAATTGATATCATTTTCGGATTCAGCACCTTTCAAAACTGTTAGATCACCCTAAATAATAAAAAAAGTTTTCATAAAAAATTTTTGTGCAGGCCCGTGTTATTTTAAATTCACCCTTAGACCCGGCCATACACAAGTATAAAATAATATTACATGTTTTATGCACAAAGAATAATGAAAAAACTACAATTTTTAAAAACAAAAATAAAAGTACTACTTGCCACATTATTTTCGCACTAGCACTTTAGCTTTGCTTTACCAGAAACATTCAGAACACTTTACGAAAAAGAGTATGAACTTTTTCTTCATTTTCTAAAGGTGAGAATTCCAGGCGCGATATCCTACAAGATTTCATATTCGTAAAGTAATGACCTTCTTTTTCTTACTCCACGGATGGAGTGCGGAAGAAGAGAAACTTTTTAATTCTTGATTTTGCAAAAAAAAGTAATTTTTGATGAAAAAGAAACCCTCTTTTCGGTTATCAAATCCTTAGAAGCTCTACAGGATTAGCCAAAAATATTGATTTGGCCATGGAAAATTTCCAAATATTTTCGAAATGATTTTACAATGGCGTATAATATATTACAAAAAAAATAATTCTGATCTGATGTATCCATATTAAAAATGGAGATTTTTATTAGTTATTTATGCAACAACTGCATAAAGTAGTATTTTTTTCCTGAATGAGTAGTTTGACAATCCCATGGAAAATAGACGCTTTATGAGATTCATGCAATATTTTCTCTACAGATTTTCATATTTAAATAAATAAGTTTCAGAATTAAAGGTCAAACGCAAATCTGTAATTTAACGTTTCTAAAGCGAAGATCGCGAGACAACTTCAATTATTTTCATTTTATGATTAGGCTGTATGCCAGAGTGAAATTATGTCACGATTTTTACTTTTTTAGAAGCTTTTGTTTAACTTGCTTTGTATGTTAGTTAAAAATTTTAGTTCAAATCTTGCAAGTCAATTTTGAACCACTTAACGACGCTTCGTTAAGTCGCGTCGCGACGTCTAATTGAGCTGAAATTTTACCCAACAATAATATTATGGAACCCCTTCGAAATACGACGTTCAATTGACCTGAAATTTTGCATACACGTGTAGTTCTGATGACAATACAATATTATGGTACCATAAATAATAATTATAGCACAATATTATGGAACCCAACAATAATATAGTGGAACCCCTTTGGGCTCATTGAATTTGTTTCGATGAGTCCTGTGGTCCTAGGGGATATTCAGCGTCTAATGATAAAGCCGAAAGGTGGACGATCCATTATCAGAAATGCATCGGTTAAGACGAAACTAAAAATTTAAAAATAAAGTTATATATAAAAATAGTAGATTGTAATACAAGTGTGGCAAGGGCTTCATTGGAAAACGATGTATGAAAGTAGGAACACGAGCGCAGCGAGTGTTCCTATCATACGAGTTTTGCAATGAAGCTTGCCACACGTGTGTTACATACTATATTTTCTACGGTTGTGAAGTTATTTCCCTTTTCAAAGTCTTTCCAAAATTTTAAATTTGCTGCTTGTCAGATTTTATTTAAAGTGACATTTTTCGCTGTCATTCTGAAGTAAGAAAATTTGACTTTGTAATTGCAATTCATGTGTAATTAATGTACATTTATAGAATTTAATTGTTATTACCAGTAAGTAATATAAAATTCTTTAAGGTAAACACACTATTTTATTCCGGTGCGTGAAGATGTAATCAAGGCGTGTGGCAAATTCTTTGCCGCACGGCGTGTGGCAAATTCTTTGCCGCACGGCGTGCGGCAAAGTGATATTTTCTGCACTCATTTTGAAGTTAGAAAATTTGACTTTCAGCACAATCGTAGAAAAAAAACTTTTTTCTACTGCCATACTTTAATTCGTTTATTAGACATTCTCTACCTGTACTTTAATGAGATTCATTAAGATAAAAATTTTCCATTAAGATACAAGTTTATAACTGTCAATATTAACTCTTGCCTTGAACATCTGACATTTAAAATTTATCAATTTTGACAAGTCTTACTTATTGTTTACATAGGAAATTTCCAAACTTTGTTCTTGCAATGAAAATCAGTGAACAGGTGTGATAGTGAAAGTGAAATTGAAATAATAATCCGTAATATTTCCTAAGTTTACTTTTCATAATATTTCCTAAATTTTAATCTATAACACAGGCCCACAAAAAAAAAGTTGTCTGCGCCGGGGTACTGACCATACCTATCCCTTGTCTTTTGAGCCGCTGAACACGAATCTGATCTTAGTTTTTCCCCAGCACGTCAAGTTTTTCTTTTAACAGCAAATAAATATATACATATTAGACTTTTTTTGCTTAAAAAAAAACCTGACTTATAGTGGAAAAATTAAGATCAGATTCGTGTTCAGCAGGTCAAAATACAAGGGATAGATATGATTAATACCCCGGCGCAGACAACTTTTCTTTTTTGTGGGCCTGTGTAATTAATATATTTCAGAAATAAAGTGTTAATTTTCTGTTTTATCTAGTCGAAGAAAAAATAGTGCATGCAACTCACACTTAATGGCAATTATGACACTCGCATTCATTATGATATTCGCTTACGGCTCATGTCATAATTCTCATGGTTGTGTCCTAATAGCCATCATTAAATGGTCGCTGCATAATATACTACTTCAAAACAAGCTTTTATTATTATTTAGGTGTACTAATAGTAAAAATATAAAAATTTATTGTGTTGAAGTAATTGTCTTAAAAGCTTGACGCGAGTTATGATATCCAGACGCCATATTAAACAAAAGAAGATGCAATTGTGCATAATTGCACAGATAAAGAAGCTTATAAATAGATGTAGTAACAGTATTAAGTTTAGTTATTGTCGTACTTTAGATACATACCTTTATATTTTAACGCAATAAACTCATTCGCTATTAATTGTCAAAAGTTTGTTTAAATAAAAAATTTACATTTTTTAAAAAAACCTAAACCGCTCGACAAAATATAGCTGGCGCAGTCATAGGGATTTTCTTTGGAGTAATTTCGAGAGAATATCGGAAAACTCGTCGTGCCATCGACTAACCAAAGAAGACCTGCAACCCCTTACCATACCGTTGGCAAACAAATAATTTTTAAGAAGATAATTAATCAAGAAACAAGTGAATTCAAGCAAAGAAGATATACTCTGCATACCTAGCCATACCATTCCTTTGTACCTATCCTTAAAATATCCTTCCACACCCTGAGCTATAAAACTGGTACATCTCAATCTGAGTACCCCCAGCTCAGTACGTGTGAGCACGACCACCAGACGCTCAGTATCCCCTCGTCGGAAGCGCCGTGAGGCTTTGCACTTGTGAAAGTAATTTCACATAAACCCTTGAAGAAACCAAGATCGTGCACTCTCTTTCCCAGGACTACACGTGACCTTAAATCGTGTATAGGAAAGATTGGCCCAAGCCAGAAAACACCTATAAAGAAAACATCTTTAAAAGCACATAGCCTTGCGCTATTTAGGGAAACTGACTAAAACGACTAAAACTAACGAGACAATAACCGCCCTCCAGCTCAAGAAAAAATATATAATCAATCAAAGTGTAATAGAGCATCGCCTGGGAGCTCTCTGAGTTCTCTTGAAATCCCTCGTTATCACATTGTAATCGATTATATATACCAGAGCCTTCATGTTTTCTGTCATCTTAATATTCTTGTAAGTACCATTAATGCCTGACTCCGACGACGAAACCTTAGCTAATCTTGCTTTACGGACATTTGGTCCTAACCAGTATATACTAACAAATACGGGAGCAAATACCTCTAATAGTACCGGAACCTCTAATTTAGTAGCACGAGAAAATTTAAATTCAACCGCGATGGCTAGAAATGATGTTACCGTTCGAGATTATTTAGAGCTCATACCTCAATTCGATGGAGATAACTCAAAATTACCGATATTTTTAGATACGTGCGAGCAAGTATTAGATATGTTAGTACAGGATAATAATCCACAAAGAATTAAATTTTTGATGCTGCATTTTAGAAATAAAATTGTAGGTAAAGCAGCTCAAGTATTCGCCGCGAGAACTATACTCACTTTCCCGGAATTAAAAACATTTTTATTAGACACTTTCGGTGATAACGGAATGAAGAATCACTGTTAAATGACCTTATGATGTTAACGCAAAATCACAACGAAACCGCTAGCCAATTTGCAGACAGATGCATATCGCTACGTGGACTGTTACTCTCAAAAATGCAGATGGCAAATATAACAGCAGAACTACGAAAAGAAAAATTAGATTTGTACAAAAAAATGGCACTACGGACTTTCCTATCTGGACTTAACGCACATCTAAGTCACCTATTAAGATGTAAACAACCCACGAGCCTAGAAGCAGCTATAAATATGGTAGTAGAAGAAGAAAACATGAACTACAACCGGCAACAAAAGTTAGGGACGAAGAACACTTATCAGAATACAAATCAATCTCAAATAAGAACGACACCGACAAACCCAAAATATAACCCCAGTTACTCTCAAACACCCCCACCAAAACCGAATCCTCAAATAATCCGCCCTATGTCAAACATCCCTTATCGTATGCCGAATTTTTTCATGCCAAGAAACCCCCAACAAACATTTCAACGAAGACCATTTCAAAACCCTCAAAATTTCCAACGCCAAGCTCCACCGCAGCAATACTTCCAAAGACAAAATTTTCCCACTCCGCAAAATTTCCCACATTTCCAAAATCAACCACGTTTCAATTTCCAACCTAAAACGCAACAATCCTATCCCCAACCAATGGATACCTCATCTGGAAACACAAGAAGATCAAAATTCTCCCAACCGTCTAAAGCACCGAAATGGACAGCGCAAGAATTACATTTGCAAGAGATACCGAGTACCTCTTCCAACAGGGACGAATATCAATCAGACTATTACGAAGAACCGACATACGATTCAGAAATTGCTGACAATAGCTATTACCCCGAAGAATACTATTCAGAAAATTACCAAAGTTACAACGATGACGAAAATTTTACCTCGGAGACCAATATTACGAACCTGCCGAATGCGAAGAAGTAACCCAGACAAAACAAGTAGAAATCAACGTCGCAGCCAATACAAATCTTCCATATATAATTATCCCAGAACTCGAAGCCAAATTTATGATTGATACAGGGTCCACAAAAACATTGATTACAGAAAAAGTCGCCGAAACATTTTTTCCGGACCGAATTAAAGAAGACCCTTTCCAAATAAAAACACCTCACAGCATATCCTTACATAGATATTCAGCAGAAATTCCAGTATCAAAAATCTTTAAAAAACCAGGAATGTTGTATACACACTACATCTTTAACTTTAGTCAAACATATGATGGACTTATTGGCCTTGATCTACTACAAGAAATAGGAGCCACCCTTGATTTTAAAAATGGTTACTTACTAACAGACTCAGCAAAAATTCCAATATTTTTGGAAGGAAAAAGACTAATAGGTACTAACGACACCAACGAAATGGAAAACAATTACGAATACAGAATTAGTCCTAAGACAGAAATTGTAGCTAAAATACCAATATCACAAAAAAATGGAGAAGCTCTAATAAATTCTATTGTATTTGAAAATCAAATAGAAATTTCAGCAGGACTTATAAATACAAAAAATAACGAAGCGACAGTATTGCTTATTAACAACACTGACGAAGAAAAAACATTCACAATAACTGAACCTCTTCCATGTATGCCTAGCCACCAATTAAATAACTTTACAACCGAACCTATGGACTTTGATGAAGAACTATCTATATATAACAATCCAGATATAAACTACGACGACCTACAAAAGAAAAATTTGGAAAATCTTGATCTAAGACACTGTAATCAAGAAGAGTACGAAGCCATAAGAAAACTTTGTTACGAATATAGAGACATTTTCTACTGCGAGGACATTCCACTAACTTTTACAAACCAAGTTAAGCACGAGATTCGAACAACGGACTACATACCAATCTATACGAAATCATACAGATTCCCACACATCTATAAATCAGAGGTCAAAAAGCAAATCGACTCAATGTTGGAACAAAATATAATAACTAATTCAACTTCGCCATGGTCCTCCCCTATTTGGATTGTCCCGAAGAAAATGGACAATAGTGGAAAAAGAAAATTTCGTATTGTAATAGACTACCGAAAATTGAATGAGAAAACCATACCCGATAAATTTCCAATACCAAACATTACGGACGTCATGGACAAACTTGGTCGCAATCAATACTTTACAACATTAGATCTAGCAAGCGGATACCATCAGATTGAAATGGATCCCAAAGATATCGAGAAAACAGCATTCTCGACAGACGACGGTCATTACGAATTTTTAAGGATGCCCTCGGACTTCGAAATGCACCCTCAACCTTTCAACGAACAATGAACCACGTACTATCAGGCCTACAGAGTAAATGTTTAGTTTACATGGATGACGTATTAATATTTTCAACCTCCTTGCAAGAGCACATAGAAAGAATACGCTCAGTATTTGATAGATTCAGAAAAACTAATTTCAAAATACAACTTGATAAGTCAGAATTTTTAAAACAAACAGTAAAATTCCTTGGACATATCATTACACCAGAAGGCATATTACCCAATCCAGATAAAATCGAAGCAATTGTAAAGTTCCCAATACCAAATACAAAAAAAGAAATTCAGTCATTTCTTGGACTAATAGGATATTATAGAAAATTTATAAAAGACTGCTCAAAACTGACAAGACCATTAACAGCCTGTTTAAAGAAAGGAGCCAAAATAGAACATACAAGAGAGTTTGTAGAATCCTTTGAAACTTGTAAAAACATTCTAACCAACAGCCCACTCTTACAACACCCGGATTTTTCCAAACCATTTATTTTGACAACCGATGCGTCGAAATATGCCATCGGAAGTATTTTGTCACAGGGGATCGTGGGAAGCGATAAACCTATTGCTTACGCATCCAGAACACTAAACGAATCAGAGAAAAATTACTCAGTTGTGGAGAAAGAACTTTTGAGTTTAGTATGGTCCACCCAGTATTTCAGGCCTTATCTGTACGGCAGACACTTCACTATATATACAGACCACAGACCACTAAGGTGGTTATTCTCATTAAAAGATCCATAAAACTCTAAATTCATCAGATGGCGTACAAAGCTACAGGACTACGATTTCGATATAGAATACAAAAAAGGCAAGCTAAATACGAACGCGGACGCGCTGTCAAGAATTGAAATTAACCCAATTGATACAAAATCGATGCAAGTAAACATAGATGATCCTGAACTGGACAGAATAATACAAGACCTAAACAGGGAGACAGAATTAAGAACGCCTACGCAAGAAGAAATCGAAGAAATACTCAATCCTCCTGAAAATACGAAAGACACAGACGATGAAACAAATGAAATTGATATTCCTGAAATTTCAACAGCTCGATCTAACGAAGACGATGAACCACGAAACACGATACACGATTCCAATCATAGACGATGTAATAAACACAAAGCCTAAACAAATATTTATAAAAACAGTCTCAATGAACCCCAGAAGAAACAGAACTTTACATGTAGAAAATAAAACTATTTTATATGCAGAAATCACGAAGGAAGACAACGACGATCAAATTCTTGAACTATTGAGAGATCATACAGTTGAAGAAACTACCTTCTATATATATTTTGATAACGACAAAATGTACGAAGACTTTTGTCGAATATATAATCAATATTTTAACAACAACGGCCCAAAATTAGTAAGATGTACCCAAGAAAGAATATATTTAAGAAACAAAGAAGAAATAAACGAAGTTATACAGTTTTACCATGAAAGCAAAACAAATCATAGAGGCTCACAAGAAACATATGACAAATTGAAACAAAAATATTATTGGAGTCATATGTTAACCACAATACAAGAATATATCAATAAATGCAATATATGCCAAAGAGGAAAATACGATAGACATCCACCTACAATTCCAATGAACCAAACACCTACCCAGCAAAAACCATTCGAAGTCGTTTTCATGGACACATTTACCATTGATCAAAAAATCTACCTAACCCTAGTAGACTCGTTTTCGAAATTTGGACAAGCAATTCCTATTCAATGCAAAGAAGCATGTGAAGTAGCGAAGGCCCTAATTGATTATTTCGAACATTATGGAACCCCAACCGCAATCACAACTGATAATGGTCGCGAATTCGTTAACAATCAAATAAAAAACTTATTAGCTTATCACAAGATTAATCTTCACTTCACAACCCCATTCCATCCAGAATCAAATGGCATTGTGGAACGCCTCCACTCCACACTAATTGAACACCTTCGAATATTTCGACAAGACCCACAACTTAACAGCAAAACTACCGAAGAACTTATGAAACTAGCTGTTATTGCTTACAACCACACAAACCATTCTACTACAGGATACACACCCTTCGACGTCGTTTTTGGATACTCACCAAGCAAAAACTTATTTGATACGAAAACCAGTCAAATAGTTTTCAATTATTCACTAGATGAACATAGAAAGAAACTTTCTCAACTTTATGATATTATTTACGAAAGAATCGAAAGTCAAAAAACAACAACAATCAACAGAATGAACAGAGAGATAACAAATCCAGAAGAAAAATATAAAATAGGTCAAAAGGTCTATGTCAGAGCACCCAAAAAACGAGGTTCCAAAACAGTCCCTAAATTTAAGGGACCCTTCCCAATAATTTCTATTAGTAATGACAATACCTGCATGATTAGATTAAGAAATAAAAAAGAACGTCGAGTCCATTTGTCTGACTTAAGATCTACTCTTACAGATGCACCACCACCCTCGCAGCAGCCGACGACATCCAATGGAAACCCCTAGATGACAACCCCGGACTTTTACCGATTCGCATGGGTACAGCAGACAATATTGTATCAGAATGGGAAATAATGAACGCATTTGACATACAACCTTTATTCAAGAAAAAGACGAAATTATTAGAATCCTATCAAACATTAACAGATACCTAGAACTGAATCTATCCTGCGACAAACAACAAACTTCCTTAACAAACACCCTCCTATTCCAAATCAATAGAACTCTATCCTTTGAAATAACCAGAACCTATACATTATTCGAACAAGTTTTACCAAACCACATTAGAAAACCACGAGGAGCATTTAACTTTATTGAA
Organism: Rutpela maculata; assembly: GCA_936432065.2. NCBI lineage: Eukaryota > Metazoa > Arthropoda > Insecta > Coleoptera > Cerambycidae > Rutpela > Rutpela maculata. The sequence goes on along the minus strand of OW386285.2, from coordinate 320,387,071 downwards.
AAATCAATCACGGGCAACCTAGATGCCGAAGATGGAGAAAGATATGAGCAAAATTTCAAGAAATTATTTAACAATGAAGCCAAATTAAAAATAGACATGGAAGAACACTTATCAATTACGGATGACCTCATTAAATCTACAAATAAATCAATTACCATTCTCGTAGAGAACCAAAAGAAAATTAATTCAGCAATAGCTGACATTGGACAGAAAATGGAAACAACAGCACGCTGCATTGAATTATTGGTTGTACAAAATACCCTAGACCAATTATCACACTCACTAATCTGCAATCTTTTAGACGAACTTTCGACAGCAATTTCCTTTGCAAATTTAAGACAAATGCACCAAACCATTATAAAACCAACTAATCTTATCAAAGAACTATTAGAAATCCAGAATTACCTGAAAAGAGTAGAACTACCATTTCAACCTACTCTCGAAAACATTATAAAGTACGAGAAACTATGCGAAACTTCAGTTTTTCAGAAGAATTCCTATACATATTTCATTATTAAAATACCATTGATAGAGACAGTATCTTATGACTACTACAAGTTATACCCATTGCCTGTAGACTTTTACTTCACTATTATACCCAGAAGAAGCTATCTACTTATAAACCCAGATTGGTACTCGTACACGAACACACCCTGTACAGAAATAGAATCGAAAAAATTCCTGTGTACTCACAACTCTATTATAAAAAGGACATCAAACGAACCCTGTGAAATTCAACTCATTGACTTTTCCTAAGAAGAAAACAGATGCGCATTCACAAAAATCAATATCAATAATCCCAAAATTCAAAGGGTCGAAAACTCAAATTCATGGATAATTACAAGTCCCACCACTATTATAGCCGAAACATATTGCGAGATGAAGAGAAAGAGACAACTCAAGGGAAATTATCTAATAAAAATTCCTGATCAATGCTATTGCGTTATTGACAAATATAAGCTTAATCCAAATAAAAACTTTCGGAGAACTTTTGAACCCATAAACATTCCATTAGTGAAAATAAATAGCAACCTTTCAATTATAAGACGACTGTCACGACGTACACAAAATCTGCAAGAAGAGATAAAAGATCAGACGTTAGAACCAACCTTAATTGAATCTAATTCCTGGCTTACCTATACCCTGATTATAATAATTATCATTACTGTCTTGATTATATCATGGAAAATATATAACAAATATAAGATCAAAGGCTTTCCAACTTTCAACATCTTTACCAGCGACCCAAAAACACGAGAAACCCCCCAAGAAACTGAAATGACGAGCGTCGGTCCTTTCTAAAAGGAAACCCCGAGTTCTTCACTAGCGATGGAGGAGTTATGATATCCAGACGCCGTATTAAACAAAAGAAGATGATGCAATTGTGCATAATTGCACAGATAAAGAAGCTTATAAATAGATGTAGTACAGTATTAAGTTTAGTTATTGTCGTACTTTAGATACACACCTTTGTATTTTAACGCAATAAACTCATTCGCTATTAATTGTCAAAAGTTTGTTTAAATAAAAAATTTACATTTTTTAAAAAAACCTAAACCGCTCGACAAAATATAGCTCGCGTAAACAGAAAAAAAAGAGACTTTCTAAATGGTCGACGTTTCGTCAAAATTTATTGAAATCCTCAGGACTAGTTAGGTGAGTTTTCCTTTGTTACATTAGATTTTGAAAACAAAACAGAACACATTGATATTAACAAATACAACAACTCCTCAACGTATGAGTAACCTAGTTAACTATAACTATACTATACTATTATAATATATACTAGTATAAACTAAGTTACTCATACGTTGAGGAGTTGTTGTATTTGTTAAAATCAATGTGTTCTGTTTTTTTTAAATCTAATGTAACAAAGGAAAACTCACCTAAATAGTCCTGAGGATGTCAATAAATTTTGACGAAACGTAGACCATTTAAAAGAATCTTTTCCTAACACCTTTTGGTCTATACGTTAACCGTTACCAGCAGAAAAAAAAATACTTGGTTAGGTACTTACAATCTCTGTCAAACAAAACTAGTGCCTGTATGAACTTCTCGCGCGCAACAATCTTTTAAGACAATTATTTTTTTTTATTTATATTGTATTACTACTCTTACACTATTATTAGAGAGGGCAAAAAAATAAAATCGTGATTTAGTATGTACACAAGAACCACGAGCCTCAACAAATCTTTTGGCATTAGCATATAGAAAATAAAATATAGGTACAGAATTTCTAAAAAATGAACTCAGTGCCACAGGGAAAAGGCAAACTTTCTAACTAAAATAAATCGTGGTTAGATGACATTTTTGACTTTTCAGAGTTAAAATTCAAAGCCCAGCATCAACCAGAACTCGAAGCGAATAGAGTACAATTCGACCATCTAATTTAGTTGATTTTGAAAGTTCTTAATTGCTAGTAAAATTAGTATTATTTTTAAATTTCAAAAAACGCCTAGTTTTCCTCAACAATATCCTCATGCAACAACCTACTTTGATATTTACTTCATTGTATTTAAAAATATATGTTCTTTCAAATTCCGTAACAGAAATGGAGGTTGCCATTAAAAAAAATATTGACGACGTCATACCTTGCCTAACTAATTGCATAAATAATTAAGAATATATCAAAATATGACATTCATTATCAACTTTTTGACATGTTTTAGCAATTTTCCCAAGAAAAAAAAATGTACATTTTTATTGAATATATTTACGAGAGCACTGTATAGATATGTAGTAAATGTAGATAGTCTCAAAACTTTAAATAAGTGTCATGATCTTTGTCCAGCTGGACTCGTACAATGGACCACTCTGATTCGTAGCTATTATAGCACTGTAGTAAGAAATAATCTAATTAACACCTTCAAAACTGTATTAAAATTACTCTTTATTACCATTGTAGAAAAAAATGATTACCACGTGTTAAGTGCTGATACTGGACCACTAATGAAAATAAAATCTTACAGCAAAAGCTACTTTTTGCTTCGCTTTGTTGTTGTTTCGCATAATATCCTCAAGTTACCATTCATTATTCATGCCCTGTATCACGCTTTCTGTGTGGAGAATTCTTACAAAATAAATATAAAAAAACTACCAAGTATGGGAAACTGTGGTTTTCGGAAATAATAAACTAACAAAGGAAAGTGCGAAGTATATATATTATCTCGAGTCTGGCATCTCAAGCCTCCATTGTAATAAGAGATCTGGGATAATCTAATCCATCCACGTGCCCCGTCGGGATATTCGCAACATTAAAACTGAATAAGTGAAGACAGCCAAATTTACCCTTTATTGTTATATCACGTCTAATTTGTTCTCCTTGTTCTCTTGATACCGACTCGGAGAAAGAAATGTAATTCTCGACAAATTAAGTAATATTCCAAGGTAATCAAAATAAGTGGTGGTAATTTTCTCAAAAACATTTTATTTTGCCCGCAATCTTGTTGTTTAGCATCCTCGTGATACTGATTGACATAAGATATTCATGAAAAAAGCCAAGTAATTTGTTCTTTTGTTGAACTACTCGGGTCGGCATTGAAGAAGAAGATGGATGGTTTTAGAAGGTAATTTATTTAAAGGAAATTACTCTGAGAAATGAGCTTGGAATGACTATTTCTCCATCCCAATAAAAAGTTTAATTTCAATTTAGAAAAAGAATTGAAATTTTACTGAGTGTTTCAAGTTTTGGCAATATGATAAAATTCAAACTTGGATTCAGTGTTATCAATTTGTCATAACTTTGTAACATTAGTCCACTTTGAATCTAAACATATTCTTACTACCACAAGGTTCCAACTTGGGGCTCTGTTATTTCATTTATTTATTGATCAACTAATTCATATTGATGTTGAAAGACTTTGATTTGCAAATGATCTTTTTCATACCGTGAAGCAGGTTGAGGATTGTTAATTTATTCAGATATCTATTATTTAAAACATAAGCCGTCTTCTTTTCCGGCTTCGTCAGCGGCTCCCAGTGGGCCGATTTTGATGATTCTTTTTTTAAAATAAACCTCTTTATCACTAATTTTTGTTTCCTTGAATTGTTATTTTCATACATAAAATCTAAATAGAAGTTGAAATGACTAAAAGAACCTCAGCTCTCGAACTATAACGTGGTACCGATAACCCCACTACATCAAACTGCGCATGTAGAGGCCGCAGTTGACCGAAGAGATCCGAGTAAATCAATCAGAGTTTTCATCATGGAACTACTTGTTATTCCCATTTTAGATAACGGCAATTGTTTATTTGTCAGTTTGTTTATATTTTTATATTATGAAAGTATTTTAATGTAAGAATATTAAATGTAAACCAACTCTAAGAATATAAAATATAAACCAACTCCAAGAATATAAAATATAAATCAACTCCAAGAATATTAAATATAAATCAACTACAAGAATATAAAATATATATCAACTCCAAGAATATTAAATATAAATCAACTCCAAGAATATAAAGATATAAATCAACTCCAAGAATATAAGGGCTAAACAAACCGATTGAAAGAAGTTTAGAAGCAAAAGAAATGCTTAAAACTTTTATTATATAAATACCTAAAATTTTATTAAATTGATTGATATAATTTGGCACACATCCACATTCCTGATTTAGAACCATTTTTATCGACTACTTCAAGAAGAGATTCCATATACTACATACATAAATTTAATCCAGATGATGCTTATCTTTTAACTAAGAGAAGAATACACAGAAAATTTACTGATAAACTTTGAATTGATGTTCCTCTAATTTATGGTCATTTCCTACTCCCAATTAAAGTTGAACTTTACAAGTACTGTCATCTACTGGTGAGTGAGTTAACGTACATTTCCCTTTTTATCTGAGAAATAGTCAATCAACCAATCACCAATCAATTATGCCAACACAACCTTCAGACGAGGATTTTCCTCAAACCCACTATGTTACATCCGTCAAGCTACCCCCAGCGACTCGTTCACTCGCAAGCGAGAAGTTCCTATGGAGTCAAGAAAAACTAAAGGAAGAAATAATTGATAACAACAAATAATAATATATTTTATATGATACACAAAATCAAATACAAAAAGATATATTAAATAATTCGATTATACGTATATTTACTTTAAATTTATTTTATTATAGCATTATTCCTATATTCGTCTTTACAGCATCCCCAACATATTAATGTGTATAAGAAAGCAAATCTCGAGGACATAAAGAAAATGTAAGCTAGATTTAAATAAATCATAAGAGTTCGTATACGGAATCAAAATTATCTCATAATTTTTAAAGTTGTGTTAATTTATTTTTTTTATATTAGTTATTTAGTCGATATTTTTGTGTCGGTTTTTTTTTTTTAATTTGTAATTCAATTTTATTTTATACTTTTTAAAATAAACATATACAAACAACATAGCGTATGTATCATTATATCACGAGTCCCACACAGAACTTTTTAACCTTTAAACCGACGCGGTCCAATTTTGTATTCTACTAGTCGCACACGGTCTACAAGACCGGTTCTATTATAAATATATTTATGTGTTATATTTAATTTTCATAAAAACTGCATCAAAATCGGATCTTCCGTTGAAGAGATATAAAGCCACAGACAGACAGACAGACGGACAGACGGACGGACGGACGGACGGACGGACGGACGGACGGACGGACGGACGGACAGACAGACAGACAGACAAACATACGAGTCAAACTTATACTCTTTTTGGGTCGGAGGTTAAAAAATTGAAAATTTTTAAAAACCCCCGATCAATGTATCTAATCGTACCAGTTTCATATGACCGAATCAAAATGAGGCCGAAATAATATTCGGCTACCATAATTGTCTGCACATTTTCAATTTTACTTCAATCGGACAATTTCTAGAGAAGTTCAACATGGCGAATCCAAGATGGTGACCAATCATCAAAATCTGATATGGCCTAAAACCTTCTCGACAAAATACTCTTTAAAATAAAAAAAGGTGTATCAAAATTGAATCATCCGTTGAAGAGATATGAAGCCACAGAGAGACAGATAGACAGACAGACGTAAAAACATACACGCTAAAAAAAATTTGTTTAGAGCAAACAAAAATTTTGTTGCGTATATACAAAGCAATTTTTTGGTTGATGTTAATAAATTTTTGTTGCTTCAAATAATTTTGTTTGGAGCAACAAAAATTTATTAACATCAACCAAGAAATTGCTTTGTATATACGCAACAAAATTTTTGTTTGCTCTAAACAAATTTTTTTTAGTGTGTACGCTTCAAACTCTTCTTGGGTCGGACGTTAAGAATTAACTAACTACAAACTGTTGCCAAATTGAGGGTAAAGGAGGGGCGCGCCAAAGGACAAAAAAGTATTCGTTACTTTTTCAAGGCGATAAAAATTTTTCTTTGGATTTCCACTAGCACTCTCCCCTCAATGAGACGATAATTTTGTTTTTCGGATTTCTATTTGCACCCCCCCCCATATTTTTTTCGGATTTTTAATAACTCCCCTCCCTATGAGGCGATACAATTTTTTTTATTTGCACCCCCCCCCCCCCCATTAGGCGATAAAAAGTAGTGATCGCGGAGTCCGAAGAGATATCCTTGTACTTTAGTATGAAGTACGTCCGTGAAATTTCCGTGATTACCTCAAGAATGGGCGCCAAAAAGTGCTCCCGCCCGGGTAAAAAATTTACCTTGAGCTGCCCCTGTTGGTGTTGTGTTAATTTCTTGGAGAAGTGTATATTCATTGCGTCGTTCCTATCCGATATAAAACTTATAGTTTAAACCGAATCCTTCACCATTTTTTAGAATGCAACGTATGAGCGAATACACTATATACAATCAAATTATAGTACTAAAACTAAAAAAATTTGTCCGCTATATTGAATTTAATGTGGCGTCATTTTATTTTCGTATTCTTCTCAGCAAACCCTTTCATTTGATACCCTTTCATGGAGGTGCATAAAAATAACTGGTCCGCCATATTGAATTTGGAATGACGTCACTTAGCTAACCATGCATTGTCATCCAAACTTAACGTGTATGTAAAATTTCAGCTCAATCGGTTGGGGATAACTGCTTTAAAATCCAGTTGCGTCCGCCATATTGAATTTAGTGTGACGTAATTTTATTTTCGTATTCTTCTCAGCAAACCCTTTCATTTGATACCCATATCATGGGGGTGCATAAAAAATAACTGGTCCGCCATCCTTGGGAGTCTGATATATTGGATTTGGAATGACGTCTTCGTATTCTTCTCAGCAAACCCTTTCATTTAATACCCATATCATGGGGGTGCATAAAAATAACTGGTCCGTCATCTTTGGGAGTCCGCCATACTGGATTTAGAATGACGTCACTTAGCTAACCATGCATTGTCATCCCAACTAAACGTGTTTGCAGAATTTCAGCTCAATCGGTTGGGGATAACTGTTTTAAAATTCAGTTGCGTCCGCCATATTGAATTTAGTGTGACGTCATTTTATTTTCGTATTCTTCTCAGCAAACCCTTTCATTTGATACCCATGTCATGGGGGTGCATAAAGAATAACTGGTCCGCTATCTTTGGGAGTCCGCCATATTGGATTTGGAATGACGTCACTTAGCTAACTATACATTGTCATCCAAACTAAACGTGTATGCAAAGTTTCAGCTCAATCGGTTAGGATAACTATTTTAAAATTCAGTTGCAAGATTTGACCCACCAGAACAAGGCAAGTTAAATAAAAGCTTGTAATCAAGATGGCGACCAAACATCAAAATCTAATATGGCAAAAACCTTCTCGCCAAAATACTCTTTCAAATTAAAAAAAGTGCATCAAAAGTGCCTCTTTTGGGGTCGGGGGTTAAAAAAATATACAAAAAAAAATAAGATAATTAATGAATAGAAGGTGTTAAATATAGAGGGGGGCAAATAATTTTGCGAATTCTTCATATTCCACCGTTTCCGAAGGAAAGTATTATTTCAGATTACTTGGAGTTTTCATATTTCAGGTTTCTGTCAGAATAGGTATAAATGTTAATGTACTTACAGTAAATCCAGGAAAATTGACGTATACGCTTATGATGCATACAGAAGCAAATTATATAGTATAATACCAGGGTTTCAGCAATCACGAAGTCAATTTACTACATTATTTGGCTAATTAAACACCGTGACCCCAAATAATGTATTTAGCCATCGAAAACTTATACTAAAATCTCAAATATTATTTTATAAATACATAAACAAATTGTAACTATAATTATTCTGGTATTGATTTTAAAGAGTCCAACTCTATATTTTTATAAACTAAAAATCTTTTGAGCGGACGACCTGCCAAAACGGTCTCTTCGGAAACTTATCCCCAACTGAACACATTTTTTACTTTTCGCGCGAAAGCTAGGCCTAGGCCCGGTTGCTATGCGCTGCTGCTGTGCTCGGAGATAAAATTCTTTAGGCAACTGTTCTAGTACTACAGGGTCGGCGTCAAGAATACTTTTATGACGGAATATAGATAAAATACACTTTTTAAAGTTCAAAAATGAACCGTTACAAGATCAAACAAATGATAATCCTCAGATACGTTACGAATAGCTAACTGTGAAGTAGTAAACAAGATGGTATACATTTGGACAATAGTGGCACCTGCGAGTGAGATTGGGCGAAGAGTACAGATGGCAAGATTTGTTGGCAAATTGGGAAAAAAATTGGCGCGATGGAAATATTACAAGATCTAGCTTCATCTCTCTTTATGCCTCTGGGATATGGATGTTAGGAAAACAGACGGTCGACGTATTGATGAATTCGAGATGTGGGATTTGGAGACGTTTGCTATGAATCCTCGCACTAATCAAGAAATCAAGAAATCAAGGAATACATCCCAAAAGTGATTATCCAAAGTCGCATTTTCTCGACTCCTCCCATTTCTTGGCCACATCAACCGAAGAAAGAACAATCAATATAGAACGCTTGATAGAATAATGCATGTATCAAAAAATTCCTGGCAAGACGTGGTGAACCAGCCAAATAAGCATTTGAGAAGAAATTGAATTTCCATTAAATTATTGTACCAGCTTCATAGGAAAAGATACGTAAGTAATTCTCGCAATTGTAAAATAGCTACAGTGATTGCGTTGCATAGTTGAGGAGAGCAATCATAAGGGTCAGCCCATGAAATAACCAAGCATTCATAAATGCAGACAAAACTGTCACATTAACTGTTTAATATTTCTACATCATTTATTTTACAATAGTTCTTAGGTATTACAGCGCCTTACTCAGATAGTTGGCACGCAGAAGGCATGGTGCCTTGACTTTAAGAAATGTATTAGTGTTTTAAGAGAACATTAAGTTGTAGCTTACGAGCGGCACATGTTCGAGTAAAGTTACTATAGAGACAACTTAAAATACTTGAAGGAATTCTCGTGGGTACACCCTGAGAATATTTTATTTAGAACTTAAAATATTTATTTGGTGGGGCACTGGGATGCTCTTTTACCGTTCACACATATTGTATGTGACTCTAAAATATCGTTTATAACATCCCTGATATTATTTATTTAACATTCCTTGTGATATTTTGAAGGAGACGAAATCACAGTTATATTTTTTAAAATGGAGTAAATTAAATTTTGTATAATAAAAGTATAATAATATATAATTTATATTAAACATGATTGAAACACCGAAACAAATTCCGATATATTGAAACACTCGAACACTATAATCGACGCCCATTTCGCCTACCATATTAGGACCATCTGGAGACAATTAGAACGCGAGCTTTACTCATCCCCACATGATGTCAACATGTTTGCTGAAACGCACGTTAAAAGTTCATAGCAACAAGAAATATCGAATAGACCCCGAATCCCATTTGTTATAAAATACTTGGCCACATTTACTGCGAAGTAAAATAATTTTCCTGTTGATCTATTAATAGAACTCTGAAAAAGTTGTGTTTTACCTTATTTCGCTATATCCAATAGAAAAGTGCCATTGAGTCTTATTATTACATCAATTATTCATTAGTACATAAAGTAACAAAAATGTCGATGAATATTTAATCTACCCTAATGGCCTTATAATATTAGCTTAAATTCACTAAGGGTGGATGTCCAATTTTCTTTCTAAACTCGTCCTTTCATATTTCGATTAAAAGTAAATTTTCCAGTGAGCGATATATCTAATAATGCTGTATAATTAATGTACAGCACAGCAAAAAGAATTTAGGGCATAACAAAAAAAAAATCTATAAACTATAAATTAGAAGAACCTTTAATATGCTACCATAAGGAACATAATAGTACCTCCGTTTATTAGATGCAGTAACTATGTTAGTCAATGCCGAATATTCTATATACCAACCATACCAAGTTTCAAAACCATTTTCCAAAGCACAAGAAGAATAGGGCCATTTTAGAAAAATTGTAAATAATTTAATCTGACTAACTTGAATGTGTCAATAATTATTCCTAGAATGTAAGATTTTTCCCCTTATCCGGAAGAAACACGAGGTGAAAAATAAACCGTTCAGTAGGTTGTCAAAAATGATTTATGTGAAATACTCATGACATTTATACTCATATCTCCAAAATGGAGTAGGATGTTGGTGCAGCTTTTATAACCGTGACACATCAGTTCAAGTTACTAGCAAACAACAGTATGTCTACACTCAAAGAAATAGTATGGGTAAATTCAATAAAAAAAAATGGTTAACTAACAATATCGTTAATTTTGTTAAACCAAACTATATTGATGGTATTTTTAAACAAGAGGTGATTGTTATTTTAATTAATAAAAAGTTGTCGTACAACAAAACAAACATTAACTTTAAAAATAGATGAATAAGACTATTATTTTGTTCGTCTGACTATTATTTTGTTGAATTCTGTCAAATTAAACTAGATAATAGTATATTTTATTTTTAACTATTATCGAATTGTAATTCTAACCCAGTATTAGTTCGCTGTACTATTGTACTTGGTAGACAAACCAATATTATTGTCGTCTTCTAGAAGTTCTAAAAGAATTACCATAAAATTTGCTTGCTTACCACGTAGTCTATTACAGAAATTATTCCCAGATGAAGGCACATGCAAATCACTGACAATAATCAATCATGCATTATCTTATACTCTTATGAATTTATAGAAAATTAATAACATGATTGCAATGTTCAAATTCTCTCAGGGATCATCGATATATTTGGATGGATCTTATAAACGATCTCTAATCTTTGGTTTGGGTGGTCTGATGTCTCAATACTGAGATTTTGGCTAACCAAAAAAAACTTCATCATACAATAAAGTGTAGATCAACCTAAAAATTAGTTGGTGAACAAAAAACAAAGTCGTTGTACTATTTAATTGCAGACCAAATTGAAAATGGTTAGTGAACATAAAAAAATGTCATTTTACTATTTAATTTGTTTCAAGAAGATATGATTATTAAACTACTAGGTATTTGTTTACGAAAACAAATAAAGTTGTATGACTATTCTTTTCTGATTGATTTGACTATGAAACTAGATAGGTGCGATTTCATATGCTCTTTTTGGTTGAATTTACCTATCATTTTCTTTGAGTGTACAGGTGAACTATACGACCTACTTCAAGCATTAAGATAATAACTACGACAATCGAAAAATAATAATAATTATGACTCCTTGAGTGCTATATGTAACTGTATCAAAAAATCTGGTCACAAACTTAATTAAACAAGAACTATTCTTTCAATAGAAATACAATAACTTAGTTATATCTATGTGGGTTCCATCTACCATCGGTATACTAAGATTTAGATATACAAACGAGCTGGCTTATTAGCCTTGACCACCGCGACTATTCGAATCTCCTTTTTTAGTTTTCTTTAGAGCTCCTTATCCAGTTTTCATCCATTTGATCAGACTTCACAGCATTAATAAGAGCCCCTCGGTATAGCTATCAGCTTCCAAGATTTGTAGAGTATAAGGTTCCCTAATATTCAGCTTTTAGGCGAGACGTGAGTGCGGTGATGAAAAGTCAGATTATCCTTGTTCTTCGAACGCGCAGTAGCGGCAGTTATCTCTCTCTAGGACGGTCCGTACTGGCCTGAAATATGTCCAGAAGCATACTATGATCTGTAGTGTTACATTCTACAACTTATCATGATTATCACCATGCAAAGTAGTGACTCAAAATGTGAGGATAATTACCCCCAACCTTAAGCGAGCCCGTTCCAGTTTTTTGCTTAATTAACATTACGAAAATTCTTACGATATTTTGAATACGGCCCTGCATCTGGTGTAATTTCACACCAGCTGCTCATTGGCTAATAACATTTTTTGGTGGGGATCGTGAGTTATTAGGCAACCTTGTACTCTACAAATCTTGATCAGCTTCTGGTTTTTCTTCGCCAAGTAGTTGGAATCTCAGTCTAGCTAGGCGTTCGCAGTGGCATAACATATGGGTTGTGGTTTCCTTTTCCCATTAGCATAATGTGCATACTACGTCCCCTGTCAGGTCTATTAGACACCTACGTATATTATGCAGGCAGTGTCTCGTTAGAAGACAACCATTATCCTCATGACCTTTCTCTTCTAGCGTAGTAGTCATCCGTAAATTTAGTCGATCATTCTTTAATGGAGTAATGACAGAAATTTATTTGGTACTCATTCATTAATTAATGCTTCTATGTATGACTTAGCCATATCGCAAAATGGTTTGAATTCTGCTAGGGCCATTTCTCCAATTTTCCTATCTGGTATTTTAATTTGAAAATTTTTATTGAAGTTATACTGTAGGACTATAGTATCCATTGGCATTTCTATAATGAAATGTGACCTCAGCTCTGTATATAACTTCTAATGCTCTGTTCCTTGCATTAGCCTGTGTACCACTTACCGAGCTTCTTCGGTATACTAAATAAGCAACAAGCCAATCTGTGCAAGACATCTTCTCTCGACTCTTTGGGTGTTACCATATTATTGTACACAGATCAGAAGCAATATTAAAAAAACTTGTGGGAAAAAAGAACAGAACATAAACGGAAAGAAAACTGCTAAATTGAACGATATAAAATCTTCTGTTAAACTATGACTACTAGTCCCCAAAAATAGAGGTGACATCAAAATAAGTGAAGATCTGAAGTGTAAAGTATGCTAAATAGAAATAACAGTTAAATATGTTTTAGTGGAGGGACCTACATATAATAAAGAAATGTAACAACCAAATCTGTGACGATACAGGCAAAATTTCGGATTATAAATTTGAAGTATAAAATTTTCGTTGTGCCTATCAGATATGAATGTTATTCAAACAATGAATATTTTTACACTGTACGTACACGTGATAAATTTATTGTAATATATTGACTTTACTCTCATTAATAAACAGAGATGGACGATATTATTAATGAATAAAAAAAAATGTATAACATTTGTAGTAGTAGCCATACAAACAAAATAAATAATTTCGATTACTTATGAAGTATGTAAAGATTAATAACAGGTCATAAGTGGTGCTTGAAATTTAAAGTACTAATTTTGTTTCTACTCACTCGTTAAATTGAAGAAATGAATATCCGCCCTCAATGAACTAAAGAGAAGTAATAGGTAATGTATTATTGATGTTTTAAGATTATATTGATTCAACGGGATATACGAAAATTACCTTCATTTATATTTAAGGATCTTGGCTTTGATGAGAATTAGTTATTGGCCGTTAGAAGGCACAGCTAGATGAATTCTACGTAAATGTGTGATTTTTTTCAAATGCAAGTCAAGAAATAATTAATCAAACTTATTTGAACAACGAGATTCAGCTATCAGAATATTTTTATTTGTTCTTTAGATATTTTTGCTTTGTGCATTAAAGACTGTAAGAATTTGTAATGAACTCAAAGAATCGGATTACAGGATTGAATCTAGAAACCGTTGTGATGATGTAATCAACTTTATATGGGCACCCAGCTTATTAAAATAAAATTTTCAATTATTTTCTAACATCCATAAACGTAACCAATTAAAATTTTTCCATTAACATGCATTGTTGGTCTGGTCCGCACAGTGGACAAGAAATTGAAAAAAGTGGCAAAAAATCTGATTTTGCGTTTAGTGACGTTGTAATAAAGATATTATTATTAAAAATAACTGAAATTTGTCAAAACTTTTTATTTGACAACACTACAAACTAAATTAATTTGTTAACAACATTTAAAAAATTGTCAGTTCGAAAAAACCAACTAAAAATAACTCGAAATATAAATACAAGATCAACACCATTTGTTGAAAGGTTATTAAAATAAATTGAACACAAACTAAAAACTATATAAAAAAATAATAACTGAAATATATTCAAGTCCAGTTGACGAACAATTTTAGATCGAAGACTTAAGAAGGCGTCTCACGGTAAGGCTTTCGCCATGATGTCTGCCACTTGCTGCATTGTGTGAATGTATTAGATTGTAAAGTTCTTACTCTCATACAATTCCCAATATGGTGGAATCTGCTGTCAATATGCTTAGAGCGCTTTTGGAACTGTCCTTGTGGAAGGGATTTTTAATAAGCTCTGGTTATCGACTAAAATATTTACGGGTTTTATTATACTGTGTAGTGTGTATGTCGTTCGCAGCCAAGCTGCTTTTTTCGCCGATAATGAAGCCGCCATATATTCCGCCTCTGTCGTAGAGAGTGCAATTTTTTTCTGTTTTTGATAGTTCCGTGTGGTCCCCCAGTAAGGTAGAAAACGTAGCAAGAAGTTGAGCGCCTAGGGTTAAAGTCTACTGCATAATCGAAATCCGAGAATTCATGAAGTTGGGGAGAGTCATTCGTTCGCTTCTATAAGAAGCCATAACTCTTTAAATACTTTATAATCTTCTTCACATAATTCCAGTGTACAGCGTTGAAGTTATTGGTGTATTTAGTGGCTTCATCGACATCAAAAGTTATGTCAGATCTGCTAACTGTTGCGATAAAGACAAGTGCTCCAGCTTCTCTATAAGGTATGTTCTAATCTTTATATGTAGGTTCTGAAAAGGTCACCCTCAGCAGCATATGGAGATCAGCAGGACACAATTCTCTGCGGCATCTATTAGTTGACCCTTAATTATTTGTTGAGCGTACCCAGTTTGTGAAATGAAGAGAATTCCTTAGGTATTTAATTTCTACCCCACAAAATATTCCAGAGGCGTACTGGTGATTTCAACAGCTATTAGTATATTAAGAGCGTAACGTGCCACATTGCCGCACGATGCGATAGTGTAAATCACTTGAGTCAAACACTTGAGAGATACAATGACACTTTGCGCTCGAATTATATACATAATTTTATCTTCGATCGTTTGAAAATATAAAAAAAACAATAATTAAGTTTAATTTTGGCTGGAAACGGCGACATATGAGATTGTTTTGCATATGTGATCAAAATAAACAGATGAACAAAACACAATCGCTGTCAATTTATTTAAGTTTTATTAATTATTATAAAGTTCGTATCCCTCGTATAAATAAATTAGGTAATTAATTGTTACATCAACTTTCATTATATTAAAAACAGTTTTGAGGCATTATTATTTCAAAAAAATAAATTGCCAATGCTTGTTTAAGTACAGATGCACTGAAGTGTGCGTTTAAGTACTTTATCGCACGTTGTTATGGGAGACGTGTAGTCCATGTAAAACGCGGGGTTTGACGCTCGGAATGCCCCCCTCATCGGGACTACTTTTATTTCATGTTTTTTGGGTCCTGATCACGAAAATCGGGGTACCGCGGCTCTAAAAATAGTGCGTCACCCCTAAAAATGCCAAAAACATCCCTTTTGGAAATAATACTGCAAAATAATGTTATGAATGTGCTAATTGTAATGATATTTTGCCAGTTCAGTATGTTCATCTAAAGTAAGGACAAATTTTATGCTGAAGGCTAAATTGTAAATTGTGAATTGGTAAATTGACGTAAAATGGAAAAATGATTGAATTTTTTTAATTCATTTTTGGATTTAAATTTAGATGAATGCGTATTGTATAATGAAGAAAATTTTTTTCCAACCTTTCAGGTGTGAAAACTGGAAAAATGATTGAATTTTTTTTATTCAGTTTTTGATTTCAATTTAGATGAATGGGGATTGTATAATGAAGAAAATTTTTTCCAACCTTTTAGGGGTGAAAACTACCCCTGTATCGCCTTTAAATTCAACTAACGCTTGGAAATTAAGTAGAGATGTATACTTTTTAGTTTGCTTGTAATTTCTGATAAACTTCCGTCGAAAAAATACCACAAAATTTTTTCATCCCTTTAGGGGTGAAATGAAATTTATTAACATTCTGGAATACATAATAATATCTAGATAAAAAAATTCAACCATTTTTCCATTTTACGTCAATTTAGAGATAGTTTCACTCTCTCTAGTCAGCATAAAATTTGTCCTTACTTTAGATGAACATACTGAACTGGCAAAATATCATTACATTAGCACATTCATAACATTACTTTCCAGTATTATTCCCGGGACCCCGATTTTCGTGATCAGCGACCCAAAAAACATGAAGTAAAAGTAGTCCCGATGAGGGGGGCATTCCGAGCGTCAAACCCCGCGTTTTACATGGACTAGTGTGGCAAAGTGGCATTATTCACAGCTCCTCTGCAAACGACAACTTTGTGCTTTCAAAATGTGAGTAAAAAGCTTACTGTATATGTCGATCGTAGATAATAGTATATTACGTAATGAATGTTGTAAGAAGCATATTACGCACGAATGGAAAAGTTACGCACGATGCCGCGGCGAGTGCGTATTTCCATGAGTGTGTAATTGCTTTACAACTCGAATTATGTACTATACTTTACCTACAATCATATTTATTCATTTATTTAGTAAAATCTGAATTTAGTTTACTTGTCAACAATATTATTCAACAAATGTTATGTGAGTTTTGACAGCGTTTGAAAATTACGTAGGCGAATTTGTCTTTTTAAACCCCGCGTCAGCGAACTAAGCCACCTATATTTGCATGTTCCGTGCGTTTTGTTTACCGTGCGATTTGTTTACAGTGCGTTTTGTTTACAATATGTAAAATTCAACTTATATAGATGGCAGGTAGTGTGTTTTTTACTATTTACTGTAGTGATCGTAGGTAAAAGCATTTTTCAGCTCTTCTATGACTGAATCACAGATTTTAATATTGGAGCTCAGTATTGAGGGTGTCCCGTCAATTGGGCGTAGTCAATAGGATGCGCGACAACTTGGACGTAGCAAAATAGACGCACGGCAATTGGACACATATGTCAATTGGGCGTCATATATTAAGACGCGGGTTACATTGGACGCATATATATCAGGTTTCTGGTAAACAGAAATAAAAGTATTTTTTTTCTTTAAAGAAATATATTATAGTCATTTTCTTTCACACAAAATATTTAGGTTTACCTACTTATGATTAGTTGTCTATGTATTAGACTACTAAAGTTTATTTCGCCAAAATTACTGTAAATTATAATAGATGACTGTGTCTTGATTGTAGATTTTTTTTTAATATGTTAGGTTATTTTAGGTTACATATACATGATTATTTTTAAAAAACGCGTCCAATCATCCCAAGAGTCTTATTATACCTCGTCCAATTGAGATGTGTCCAACTGAATTATGCGTTCAATTGTCGGAAGTCCAATTCACCGTGTCCAATTGTTGCGCAACTAATTTCCTGCGACCAACTGAGGTAGATCCATTATTAAGCCATCATCAATATACAATACGAAAAGACTTTTACATCCATTTATTTCAGCTCTGTAAACACATTTATATTCATCAAATTGAATAAAATTATATCTCTTTATAAACGAGTCGAATGTTCCATTAATTGGAGGACTGTTTGAGATCATATGGAGACTTAGTGTAGTCTACAAACAACGCCTGGTTCAATATCTTCGCCCTCCGTTGGATTCATATACATTTTTTCATCCAACTTTCCATTGAGGAATCCTGTCTTAACATCAAATTGAATAATATTAAATTTATATGACTGCGCACCATTAATTTTCATTTGAACTATTTAATGCAGGAATAGAGTGTTACTTCATTTAAACTGATCCCGCAAGAAATAAAAAACGTTTCCGATTCGTCTTTCAAACAACTTAAGGTACTTGTATACTGATAAGAGCGACCTAGCGGTGGATTTAATAAATTAGAACGCGAGAGAGATAGCGTAAAACGACTGAGCAACACTGTATTACTAACCAGCTTGTCACTGCTTGTTAATTTTTGCAAAACGTATTTTCAGTTTAGATTAAGTTAGAAATAAATAATAACCTTAAATAATAATACAACATATTTAAAATGTTAGAACAACTAAAATATAAAGGCAAGTTTATTTAAAAAAGTGTCCTAAAAAAACAATTAAGACTTGAAAAAGGTGTTAGAAATAATAAGCCCGATTCTATCCTTTGAACCGATTGCCAAGATTATGTTTGTGAAGGAAATCGCATGATTAACGTAAAGGATCTTGGTAAAAATCTAAAATGTTTAGAATGCTCATTAATTCTTTCTTTGCAAGATATACAAAATGAAAAACATTGTGGTTTACTTTGAATTTGGAATGTTTTTTTTTGCAAAAATTGCTTATTCGCTTCGGTACAGGAAAAGTGCGTGAAGTAAACGAATATAAACAAAATTCTGCAACTCCAAAAATAAATAAAAAAAATACAACATAGGTTAGGTTACATATACATGGTATTACTACACTTAATCTGATACTTTTTAAAAATGTAAATATTCGCGCGCCGTCTTCAAAATATGTACCGTTGCAAATCAATTTTAATAGCTGCTTTATTCATTTAAATTTAGAACCTAAAATTGATTAAACTTCTGATAACTTTTATGGTAGACAGACGATTTTTTCAGGAGTTTAACAGTAAAGAAGAAACTATTTAATGTTATGCTAGTTTTTGAAGCATATTTATAAAAAAATTGTTGTCAAACTTTCCGAATCTATTACTCCGAAACTAAACAGGCAATTTTATTTTTCACTGCATTTATTAGCTTACCAAAAATTATATATAAAACTGCAAAAGTTCATTTTAGTATTATAGAAGTACCTTAACTGTGCAAGCTAGGAACCCTGAGTTGGACAATATAGACTATTAGATTTATTGAGCAATTCAGTAGAACATATATAGCTTAAATTTGTAAATCCTTTTATTTACAATACTACAAATTAAATTAATGTCAACAGCAATTGAAAAAATAAAACCAAACCAAACTAAAAATAATTCGCGGAACATAAACATAAGATCAATAAAATCTAATTACGCCGAAATTATTGAAAATACAAAAATTGTACGAGAAAAAATTTTGACAAAGTGTTTACCTATAATAAATAATTTATGGAGGCTACGGTATCATTAAAAGAAAAATGAGTAGATTTGTAAGGATGGGTGCATTCTTTGCACTTCTGTTAATGCTATTACCTTGGTCATAGTGTCATGAATTGTTATTTGTAAGGAAATAATAGCGTACCAAATTTTAATAAAATCATACAAGTGTTACAAAGTTATTTAAAAAAAAAAATAAAATTGAACTTCGATGCCCTCTAACGGCTAAACGAGTCAACTTGAAATAGACATAAATTAATTTAAATCGACTTCTGACTACAAGACCTTAGAGTAGCCATGTACACTATTGTACACGGATTATCGGGACGCCCTGTATATTATTGATTTAGCGAAATGAAACTTACCAGGTTTCATATTTTTTAATTATTCTTTTACGATGGGCATCGTATATTAATGGATATATTTGACATTGATTAACAGTATTGATTAGTGAAGGTTTCAAGTAGAAGGCATCGTTTCACTACCAACTAACTTCCATTTCCGTGGCCTAAATTCTTTGTGATTGTGAATACTTATAACTGGAAAACGGTAGTTTCTACACAATTAATTATCGAAATTTATGTCTCAATATTAAGTTTTACTTCCAGTTATATTGCAAATTGAGTGAATGATTCATTAAGATTCTAAACAACCCTAAATTAAAACGGTGTTTGGTTATTCCCTTCGGCTATATTAAATAAAATTATTTGAAACTTTATTAATGGGTCATGAAAATTGAGATTTATGAATAAATATTTATATAAAGTAGCGAAATCGGAAGCAAAGAGAAATTGTTAAAATGAGTATAAATAATTTCAGAATGAATAATATGTTTCGACGCTTTGTCAATATTATTCTATTTATTTGTAAAGTGGTCAATAAATTTTATTTTGTCTTACTCACTATAGTTACCATTTCAAGTAATTCAGAAAATTTAGTCTCTTTTTTTTCTTAAAATTAATTATTTAAAATTTGTATACTTTTATATTTAAAAATGTCTATGTTTGTTATATAACATATCTACTTTATCTAAGTAACTAAGAAGCTTATATTTAATATTTAACCTCGTATTTAACGGCTTGAAATTTTTTTAATTTTAAATAAAAAACATAAAAAATACATAAAAAATAATTTTCTGGAAATACTCACTTATACAGTGTCCGTCAAATAGTCTGCACCATATGGGAAACTCCGTTGTTATTGGCTTTCCGAAAAAAATTATTTTTGATAGAAGTTAGTGCATGTTCTCAAACGAAAAAGTAGGTGCACAAATGTGTGTTGGTCTAGGCGCTTAAGTCGGAAAATTAGTTTTTTTGAAATTGCGTCAAGAGCAAACTACTTTTATTTTTGACGATTTCGAAAAATGTTATTTAAATAAGTTGCTTATAATGCGAAATCATATCCAGATATAAAATTTGGTTGTTTTATTCTAGAAATAAAAATATTCCACTTTTTTGCGCATGATTCCTGAACTATATTTTTAAATATTTTTCTGTTATTAATAATTATCCCTATTTAATATTTTAAGTCTAACTCATGGATTAAAATCCACTTTGAAGTACTTGTAGCAGTATTTTTTCGACCAAACAAATATTTTGGGCAAAAATACTGAATTTCTTGATGCAAAGTTGGTCTATTTTTTTACAATGTTAACTTTTTCAGAAATTAAGGTAGTTAACAATTTCAAAAAAATTGATTTTCCGATCTAAGCGCCAGGACTAACACAAACCTCTTTTTGTGGCTATAATTTTCGGCAGTATATTGCCCGAACAATTATAAGTTTTATTGACATTATTGGATACTAATATGAAAATTATACTTTATTGTCCATGTACTGCATAAAAATATTAAGTCAATTTGACGACAAATCGTGCATAAAATTGCTTGCAGTTATCAATTTTTCGGTAAATATGTAAGTGATACTTTTGAATGTAAGAAGCCCTTCAGAAATTTTCTATTTTTACAAAACTATTAATCTTCTCAGAATTATGATTTTATATGCATTTTATTAGAAAATCGTTTCAAATTATTTACTTCTCAATGCTATGACCACTGAGAATATTACAGCAGTTTTTTTATTACAAAATGAAAGTGAATGATAATAAATGTAAAAAAAAGAAATTGTTCAAAATGTTCAGCTCTTGCCGCGCCGTTTACAGGAAATATAGTCGCTAAATGCAGAGAGCCGATATGCGAAATTGTGGAAACGAAAGAGGCCAATGACATAAAGGAATACTTAAAGCTGAACTGTTTTGTTTACTATTATACTCTTCGCAAAAACGAAGAGTATATTGTATTTGATCGGCACATTTCTAAATCAGTAAATATCGCTCGTAGAGAAAAAATTTTCATATCATTATGTTAGTGAACGAATTCTGAACAACTTTCAAAATGTCCGTCTGTCCGTCCGTCCGTCACGTTTCTTGTAAGCACGATAACTTAAGAAAGAAAAGTCCGATTGTATTGAAATTTGGAAAGTAAGTTAGCGTTAGCTAGAGGAAGAACCCTATTGTTTTTGAAAAAAATCAATCAGTAAATAAAAAAGTTATTAATCATTTAAATAAAAAAATTTAAATAAAAAAACTTCGAGTTCTCGAACATACATTTATGCGCCTCATCTCTGGTTCGGACAGATACACCTCCCTCAGGGATTTATATAATCGTTGCCACGACATAACCCCACTAGCGGACTACGTCCAAGAAATGTCTCAAAAATTCTACGAATTCAAACTGGGCGATAGTCCGTTAACCCGCAACATAACCCGAATCAGACAGCATAATGCAATCCTTTTCGATATCCGACACCCCCTACCATACCAGGCGTTGCCTATTTTCCGGCAACTTCTCTAGCTTTACTTTCCTATACGACAACTTCTTATTTCTCGACCTTTAATCTTTGCTAAAACCTATAACCAACCTTCTCTATCTGTTTCATCCTTTTTGCTCTTTTGTCCTTTTTTTGTTTCTAAATTCCATCTTGACCTATAAATTCTTAAAAACCAAAATATTTCTTACCCTATCTTTTTAAAGTTCCACGACATTTTCCTGGCGGCAGGATGACCACCAGGGTGGAATTACTTCAAACGGGTTTTTTCGTTGAGTTCTGTTTTCCCGTGCCAACAACCAAAATTAAATAAGTGCTTTGCCTAGTGAGTGATAATTTTTTACAATTTTCTTTTAATTAGCTTTAGGTCCGTGTGGACACATTTTTAATTTTATTTTATTTTTAAGTCTGCCTGTGACAAACAGGAGTACTAACTTATAAGACATCCGTCGTTAAGCCAAACCGGACCTGCCTCGCCCAGCCCTGCAATCACCACGGCACTCAGCGCCGTGGTTGTCTGGCTGACTCCGGTACAGGTTCCGGCGAGGCGCATAAATGTATATAAAAATGTTTAATAAATTGTTATTGTTGTTGTTGTTGTTGCCTTTCAATCCAAAGGTCTCGTGTTCGAACCCTCACATGGCGATTTTTTTTCATATATTTTTTTCTTTCACAACAAAGTTGGTATCACAAAATTTAGAATGTCCAAAAACTAACATTATTTACAAGAAAAATGCGAAGAGCATCCTATAGAATGTGTAACAATTATATGAAAAGCTCAGTAAATCGGCGAAGAGTATAATGCTTCCAGTAGTTTACATATAGCTGACAGTAAATTAGATGTTGCCAGCTGTAAAAGCCAATCCGCAGCCACAAATGTAAAAAACATGGTTTAGCTGTCAAATCGCATTTTCTGGACTTAAAGTAGGTATATAACATAACCAAGGACTACTACCATTTGCTCGAGCTGCTATTGAGCTGTTGCAAGAGCTCTAGAAGGCATATTGCTGCTGATCAGAAATTCAAATAGCAATTGCAGCCATTTGATTATTATACTCTTCGCAAAAACGAAGAGTATATTGTATTTGATCGGCACATTTCTAAAATCGTAAATATCGCTCGTAGAGAAAAAATTTTCATATCATTGTGTTAGTGAACGAATTCTGAACAACTTTCAAAATGTCCGTCTGTCCGTCTGTCCGTCTTTCCGTCTGTCCGTCCGTCTGTCCGTCCGTCTGTCCGTCCGTCACGTTTCTTTTAAGCACGATAACTTAAGAAAGAAAAGTCCGATTGTATTGAAATTTAGAGAATAAGTTAGTGTTAGCTAGAGGAAGAACCCTATTGTTTTTGAAGAAAATCGATCAGTAAATAAAAAAGTTATTAATTATTTAATTTAAAAAAAAAATTTTTTTGTTAATTTTTGTGGCTTGTAC
Source organism: Rutpela maculata (assembly GCA_936432065.2). Lineage (NCBI taxonomy): Eukaryota > Metazoa > Arthropoda > Insecta > Coleoptera > Cerambycidae > Rutpela > Rutpela maculata. The sequence goes on along the minus strand of OW386285.2, from coordinate 320,363,508 downwards.
TAAAATGGAAATCGCGAGATATTATTTCCATAACAAATTTTTTTTTGTGTATGAAGTTTACTAATATTTCTTAGAAGTGAAATATGTATGAATGTCGACAGATATATATTACAGACAATCAATTTTCCTAGCAACAGGTGGCGGCGCAGCGGCTAAAGCTTTTCGTTGCATTCCAAGGGTCCCGTGTTCGAATCCCGCAGGTTGGATTTTTTTTTCATTTTTTTTTCATACAATTTTTTTCACAACAAAGTTTATATCACAAAATTTAGGATGTGAAAAAACTAACATTATTTACAAGAAAACTGCGAAGAGTATCCTATAGAATGTGTAACAATTATATATAAAAAGCTCAGTAAATTGGCGAAGAGTACGTTTTTAGCTTGTTTAGTTATGTCACGGCAACGTTATAACAGTAAAAATATTTGAAATAAAAGGCTTTGAGATTCCAAAGCCAAATGACAGCTATTATTATTTTATTTCATCGTTTTCACAAACAAAATTTAGCTGCGAAAACTGAATGATACAAATTGTGCTACATCGTATCTGCCATTTTGTTTTTTGCAAGGAAAATGAAAACCGTGAAATTTAAATAAATTAAATTTTACATAAACTGGCATTACCAAAAAAAAATAAAAAAAAATTAAACTTATTAAAATTATAGTCAGAAATACGAAACAAAAACACATTTTTCAATACTAAAACTTAATTTCCAACTAACGCTTACCTCCCAGGTTGGATGGAACTTTACCGTAACTTTCTGATAACATGCAGATTGTATTTTTTCTGATAACATGCAGATTGTATTTTGAACAAAAGTATTTCCCCCTCCAAGCAATCGATGAAAAAAGTATGATTTTATTCGACTAAAAAGAATAACGTATAAATCAGCCTAATTCACATGTGCCTCTACTACTCGATAATATAAGGTGACCATGCGTACGGAATTTCGCTGTATTTTTCGGAATTTTAATGGCATGTACACTGTATGGATGTACAGCAAAACGTACAGCATTACGTTTGCCCTGGAATCATATCATTTTTAAATTGAAAAGTTTGGTTTTCTGAAAACTGGTATTTTGTTTTGGGATGTACTGAGCTTCGTCGTTGGATAATCGGTTAATTAAGGGTGTCTCAGAAAGTGTGGAACTGTGCGTGAATAGGTTCGTATGTACGGTACGGTTATTGGTTGTGTTGAGATTGCGCCTTGTATCGTATAATTTTCTGAGTAGGGTAAATCTGCCCTGACTTGAATTCTTGAAACAGAAGGAAACTTGGAGCGATGATTGAGCTGTGGATATAGAGGGAATAACTTGGTGATCGCGACAGGTTTTCAGGAATGTGAATCTTGTTTTAAGGAGGAGTGTACAATGCGATTTAGTCAGAGTATGAATTTCCTTCCATAGAGGCAAATTGAATGTTTCGAGAAATTTCTGCGACTGTCAGTATGAAAATTACTAGATTCACTGGTTGAGCTGAGCTTGAAATCGTTGAAGTATCAACGTTGCGGTTCCTGCTTTGGAATCGTTTTCAAAAGAAAAAAGCATGATGAACCGTCTATAGATCCTTCATTTCCCATCCCCTCTTTCCACACAATGCCGCCACTATAAATAACTCATCATACTTTAGGCCGTTGGAATTAATAAAAATAAGGTGATTTTCAAGAAGTTTTATCTCGAAAAGATTTTATTGCATAGAATGCATCTTTTAGGTATAAAAACTTGAAAAATCATAGTCTGTATGCACAGAATGACGGGGAAAGTACCTAGAAATGCATAATTATGCAAAAAAGTGTGTTTTTTGCAGTTTTTGTGCATTTTTCAAGGGTTTTTCAAAGATATTCATTTAAGATTCATAAACATTTCAGAAAAATGGTTTGTTTTAGTATTATACAGGCAATAAGTAACATATTGGGTCATTTAAGACCCTTTATGGGCCGATTGTAGCCATTAAACGCATCCTAAAGTGCATAATTTGCATCCGTTTAAAAAAAATTTAATATCTAAAATTAATAAAATATCGTCCAAATTTTATACTCGGGGGTTTTCGAGGTCACTAATTACGAATTTGAAGAGAAAATCGGAAAATTCAAAATGGCAGAAAAGTGTTTATGCAAAAAATTTTTTGTGCACTTTTCTTTTTATCAATTTTCATATTCAATGCCAACGCGTCAAAAATAAGATATAGGAGGGAGGAGGGGAAGATGCAAAAAAAAATAAAAAATTGAAAATTTAGTTAAAAAAAGACGTAAATTCATTTTTTTATTTGCTTTGTATACATTTTATGTGAAAAAAAGAAGGAAAAAATGTACTTTTAAAATTGAATTTCGCGCCAATATCAGTCAGCGTTTAATGGCTACAATCGGCCCATAAAGGGTCTTAAATGACCCAATATGTTACTTAAGGCTTGTATAATACTAAAACAGACCATTTTTCTCAAATTTTTATGAATCTTAAATGAATATCTTTGAAAAACCCTTGAAAAATGCACAAAAACAGCAAAAAAATGCACTTTTTTTGCATAATTATGCATTTTTAGGTACTTTTCCCGTCATTCTGTGCATATCTACAATGATTTTTCAAGTTTTTATACCCAAAAGATGCATTCTATGCCATAAAATCTTTTGGAGATAAAACTTCTTGAAAATCACCTTATTTTTATTAATTCCATCGGCCTATTTGTATATTTCGCATTTCGCTACACAACGGTTGGCATACAAAAAATGCCCCACTTCACTCCACAATCCAAGTGTACAGCATTCAAACTGCAAATATCTGGTCACCCTGTAATCTAATATAATTAATTTAAATGTACCGTAAAGACTTCTGGGAAAATTGTTAATCTAGGTACTAATTTGCTTTTTCTTATTTTTTAATAATAATTTAGTAGATACCTATACATATTATGCTATGACACATTATTTTATATGAATAGGTAAATAGTTTAACTAGTTTCGCAACATTAGGCAACAATATATACACATGCGTGCTGCACATAATAATATAAGAACATATAACTGAATGACTGGTCATCGCCAGCTATTAATGTCAGTTTTATATAAAAATAAAATAATGGTCAGTGATAAATGCTCATTTCTACTTCATTTACGAGGTGCGGCCTCTTAAAGGATGAAAAAATAAACCTTTTATGTTTCCAATTGCTTAGGCCTTGTTATCCAGAGGCGCTATTTTTACCCGAATTAGGTTTTATGAGCGAGCTTCCAAAACTTTTACGATGAAATAGATCCAGCAAGAGACTTATAAAAGTAAGTGAATATTTTATGACTGAGTTATTTTCTTTTATCTATATTTTAATAAGGTTTATTGTGTCATAGTGTTCTGTAAGCGATCTAATCGGTGTGCATCAGTGTGGCGTGAAGTTCATTTTATTATTTGAAATACTATACAGGGTGTATTAAGCGCATTCAAGTCGTTCGATGTGAAATAAGAAAAAAAGTTTGTTGTTTCTTCTTTAATACCTAATTACAGACAGGGTATCTAGGCTGTAAAGAGGGTTTATTGGAATATTTTTTGTCTTATTCATGGTTCTCATGGAAAAAAATTGAGGGTAGTAGAAACAAGCTAAAAACGTACTCTTCGCCGGTGTGCTAAACTTTTTATATAATTGTTACACAGTCTATAAGATACTCTTCGCAATTTTTTGTAAATTATGCTAGTTTAGGACATTTTTAATTTCATAGAACGAATTTAGTGAAACTCTCATTGTAAAATAAAGTAAAAATAAAAAAAAAACTATGTGAGACCCTTGGATTCCGAGTCAATCAATCAATCAATCAATAACAGTTTATTTTCAAATTAAAGTTACAGAAATGCGCTTAATTGGCTCCCGGTCCAGAGCCGGCCGTGCAGCCACGGCGCGCAGCGGTGTGGTGAATGCGCGGCCGGGTTGAGCGGGTCCGGTTTGGCTAGAACGATAGATATTTAAATGTTAGAGCTCCTGCTTAAAAAGATAAAAGCTTAAATCTAACAATTTGGTTGTCTATAGAAACTTAAAAACTTAAAATTACACTCTTTGTTTTTATTTGCACTAAACACTGTACACTTTTTACAAGTCTGATTGCTGATACGGGGAAAACTCAACGAAAAAACCCGTTCGAGCTAATAACGTCCTTCGTCCGGTGGTACTACCGCCTCCAGAAAGGTAGGGTGAAAAGAACGTTGTAGTTTAAAGAGTTTGGATTTTCAAGAAGTTATTGGTCGAGGGGGATTTTGAAAAGGGAGACAAAAAGGGACAAAAGAAAAAAATTATCCAAAAAGAGATAAATAGAGGGAATGGCAGAGGGTTTGAGGGTAAAGGGTAATAAAGGTAAAAGGTGGTGAAGGGGAAATTGTGGTATAGGAAAGTGAGGCTAGGGAAGTTGCCGAAAGATAGGCAACGCCTGATATGGTAATGGTTGTTTCAGATCGAAGAGCATGGAGCCAGTTTGAATTGAGAGAATTTCTGTGATATTTCCTGGACGAAGTCCGCTAGTGTGGGTATGTCGTGGCAACGTGCTCATCTGAGGGAGGTGTACCTATCAAAGTTCGAAATGAGGCGCATAAATTTGTGTTCTAAGACTCGAAATTTCGCATTGTCGTGGCCGGGATGCTGCACCACACCGGAACCGCGTATGTGATGGCCGGTCTGATCACCATCATATACAACAATTTCTTATTCGTCCTGTTTATTCCGCTACTCGCGGATACAGACTACTGGACATGGAGTAGACCTTACGTACAATTTCGTTTACGTGCGTGTTGAAGGTCAGTCTTATGTCCAAATTCACCCTCAGATAATTCACGCACCTTTTGATTGAAATTTAACGGCCCCCAATCAAAATTGGCGTTAAGATGCGGTTCTCAGTGAACCCGCGCGTGAAGAGTATGGCCTTCGACTTTTCGGCGTTGATCTGGATTCCGAGTCAAAAGCGTAAGAACTACATCACCACCTAACACGTAAGAAAATGTAAATGTTTACATTATAAGAGACGAGCTAAAATCATATTTTCACGGTTGTATATTACATTATGGAAATGTATATTTGCAAAATATATAAATTCATAGATATTAAAATGAAATATCATTTCACCAGATTTCTATTCAATTACAAAAACATAAAAATAAAAAAAAATTCTCTCAAAAAATCATTAATAACATTTCTGTTTAGTGATCTATTCTTCCCTAGCTAACACTAACTTACTGTCCAAATTCCAGTACAATCGAATTTTCCTTTCTCGAGTTATCGTGTTTACGAGAAACGTGACGGACGGACAGACGGACACACGGACACACGGACAGACGGACATTTTGAAAGTTGTTCAGAATTCGCTCACTAACAAAATGATTTGAAAATTTTTTGTCTGCGAGCGATATTTACGGTTTTAGAAATATGCCGATCAAATCTAATATACTCTTCGTTTTCCTACTTGTGAAGAGCATAATAAGTAACTGATGCATGGACGGTGAGATGAGGAACTAAATTTAGTTCTCCTTCGTAAAATCGGCAGTGGGCTTACGTAAACCGGGAAGCGTGGGCAAGTAAACTAAAAAAAAAAATAGATCCAGAATACAAAAAACGCAAAATAAAGACGGCCATTATGAATTTAGCTTTACAACTTTTTTAAACGACTTGAAAAAAAAATAAAAAGAGGGAGGTTCTTAAGTCTAATTACTCTGAATTAGCTTATAAGATTTCTATGAAATTTTTATCAAACTACAAGGTAGTCCCATAATAGTTTTATCAAGCTGTGCCTAATGTAAGGTGAGCAAATGTTTAGCCTTTAATTTGATGAAGGCGCCAATGAAAAATTCATCGGAATTGTATTAGAATTGGTAGTTAGCTATTCTAGAAATATTTGATATTCATTCTATTTCAAAAATTAAGAATTAAAACGGCGAATACAATATGGCTGACATAATTGCTATATTTTTGCAGATTTACATGAAATTTGAAAATTTCAGGATTCTCTGATAACAATCCTGACCTTCTCTGAATACCTACAGTTCAATTTCTTTTTCAAAAAATTTTGTATCGGTTTTGTTGATGCTTTTCAAGAAAAATGCAAATTATTTGACTTAATCGAGATTTTGATTGCTTTGCTAATAAGTCATTTTTAATTGTTTTTTTGAATAAAATAATTATAACCTTGCTTGAGTTATTCGAATTTTTCTCAAAAAGTATAAAGGATCCTGCACTTTCAAGAAAATGTAATTATAAAATATACTTCGAAAATTTCAATAATAAAATTATATTAAAAATTATTGAATTATTTACTATCAATTATTTAATCATCCTTCTCTTGTAAACATTCTAACCTTTGACGGACTGTAGCTTATAAACTATTGGTCCTACAAGAAAAGTTGTTATGAAAATTATTGAGAAATTAATGTTTAACAAGACAGATTACATATTTGAGTGAACGTTGAATATCTTGGGAGATATTTAAAAAAAAATCTTTTTTTTTTCAATTTTAACCGGCTGCAGCTCGTAAACTATTATGGACCAGGAGCCCGCCGAGCACTAATTGGGTGTCGTAGGTTTACTCCCAAAATGTGTGAATTGTTGTTAATTTGGGGCGGTAGAGCACAGAAATGACCATGCCAGCTCTTTTCTGGGGGGCAGGGGCGTACGGCAGGACCCCAAAAGTGTAAGAAATATGACTAAAAGTAAAAAAAAGTCACAAATAAATCATAAGTTTACGCATGAGGGCTGGAGGGATTTCTTAATTTCCAAAAATCATGAATCCAGAGTCTCATTCATTTTGGGCGGTACAAGGAAGCGCTGCGCTCGCCCAAATTTGAAAAAAAAGGCAGAAAAAAAAAAATGATAAATTTATGAATGGCAATGAGGAAACTCGTATGTATGAACCTCCTGGATGCGATAAGACATTCGCCATCTTTGAAAAGTGGTGCGAACGTCTTGTCTTTCAAGATAATTTAAGGCGTATCGGCTGTTCGTACCGCATGTACTAGTTACCCTTGTGATTCGATGAGTATCACAAATTTACGACTGACAATCATAAACTTGGTAAGTATGAACCCCCTGAGTGCGAAAATATATTCGCCATCGTGATGCGAAGGTCTTGCCTTTCACGATAATTGACGGCATATCGGCTCTTTCTACCGCATGTACTAGTTACCCTTGTAATTCGATGAGTATCATAAATTTACGACTGGCAATCAGAAACTTGGTAATTATGAACCTCTTGATTGCGAAAATACGTACGCCATCTTTGAAAAGTGATGCGAAGGTCTTGCCTTTCATGATAATTGACGCCGTATCGTAGCTTCCTACCGAATGTACTGGTTATCCGTGTAATTCAATCAGAAACTTATGTGCGCGCGTGCGGGTTTGTGTGTGTGTGTGTGTGTGTGTGTCACATGTACGGGAGGATAATTAAAGAGAGGATAATTAAAACTAGAAGAGAAACAAATCAGAAAGAAACAAACTTTATTCGAATGAAAATAAATAATTATAGTGGAACCAGGCGTTTCAACCCCCTCTATCTGGCCCTTGTACCACTTGTCAAAGATGGCTCACGTGTTTTCACAATGAGGAGGTTCATACTTACCAAGTATCTGATTGCCAGTCGTAAATTTATAATATTCATCGAAATACACGACTAACCAATATATGCGGTAGGAAGCTCCGATAGTACTCCATCAATTATCGTGAAAGACAAGACATTCACGCCACTTTGGATGGAGAATGTATTTTTCGCTTTCAGGAGGTTCCTAATTACCAAGTTTCTGATTGCCAGTCATAAATTTAAGATACTCATCAAATTACAAGGGTAACTAGTACATGCGTTAGAAAGAGCCCATACGCCGTCAATTATCGTGAAAGGCAAGACCTTCTCACCACTTTTCAAAGATTGCGAATATATTTTCACACTCAGGGGGTTCATACTTACCATTGCCATTCATAAACTTATCATTTTTTTATCTGTTTTTTTTTTCAAATTTCGGCGAGCGTAGCGGGATTCATGATTTTAGGGGGTAAATTAAGACATCCCTCCCGTATGAGTTATTTGTAACTTGTTTGTGACTTTTTTTTCACTTTTACAAGTCATATTTCTTATACCTTTGGGGGCCTGCCTACGCCCCTGCCCAAAAAAAAGTGCTGGAATGGTCATTTCTGTGCTCTACTGCCCCAAATTAACAACAATTCACACATTTTGGGAGTAAACCTATGACACCCAATTAGTGGTCGGTGGGCACCTAGTCTCTTAGTCCTGTAAAATAGCATCTGTAACAGAAATGGAACAGAATTTTGTACTGAACAAAAAAGGCCCTTGTCATTTGTGTCATAGCATCAATGTTTCACAAGATATTTGCGTTTGAAACATTATAGAGCGGGAGCTAGGTGACTTTTTCGGCAGCTCATCGTTTTATGAACTTTGAGATATTTTTATGGTTTAATGGATGATAAATTCATAAAATCGACTTCTGGCGGGGCACCTCCTGTCAGGAGCGTCACGAACACTGTTTAAAAATCAGTGAAATTATGTCATCGTTACAGGGCTCATTTTTTTTGTGTACACATTTTATGTTTAGAATGAATAAAATATGATTGCCAGAAAGTGTGGGCCGTCAGAAGGCGCAGCCAGAAAGGTAATAATGATACAATACATCTGAGGCACGGTACGGAGTCAAGTTAGCCGAAAGTGTTAAATTCCTGTATATTTAAGAGCCTATGGTACTTTTGTTGTCACTAAGAACTTTACGGGGAGGCTATTCTATTGTTGAAGGAGCTTATATTTACGTTTTAAAAAGGAGCCAGAACTTGTAACGATGAGTTTAGAGTTCTGAGATGAAATATGCGAAAAAAAAAATCCAATTTTCTTCAAAAATCCTAAACATTTTCTTTCTGGCTAGCCTTACTGACGGGAGTTCTTTCTGGGAATTTTTTTCTGTGTTCAAAACATTTAAATAAACATGCTCAATCTTTAAAAAGTTTGTAACGATGATGTTATATAACTCCGTTTTTTTTACCTCTTAGACCTTTCTGGTTGCGCCCCTGATGGCCCAAACTTTCTGGCGATCTTATTTATTCAATCTAAACAGAAAATGTGTACACACAAAAAAAATTGGCTTTGTAACGATGATATAATTTCACTGATTTTTATATCTTGAACCATGGCCAACTCGACGAGCTGACATATGCCAGAAGTCTATTTTGTCGTTATTTAATTTCGATAGAATTAATCAGCGCATAGAAAATGCTTGGAACGATGAGTGTCCGAAAAAGCCACTTAGCTCCCGCACCATTAGCACAGATAGCGGCAACGCCAAACCAACTCCGCCTCCACTCTGATCCCGCCAACTTGACAAAATATTCAGGAGGTGCCTATTGACTGTACCATAGTATGAATATTATAAACATTCTTAGTTTATTTTAGTTTTAGTCATCTCGAGATGATGCCAACATGGTTAGCGAAACGCACGGAAAAGGGTGTTCGAGTCAAATATTCAAATGTTGTGATGTTTGTAAATACTACTTCAAAGGCAATGTCACACCGAAGAACTATCAAGATTCAGTTTTATTACAGTTTTCTTTCACATAGAGTAGATGAAATTTCATTATGTTTTCTAATTAAGTTTTGAGTAATTAATCATCATATTTCGCACGAAATTTAATGAATTACGTTGAAAGGGATAATATACACTTGTTTGCGGCAATAAATAATTAAACGTGGACACACGTTGACCAACATATGGGTAAGAGCATACCGCAACAAATACACAATCCACATGAGTGTCACAACAATAATAGGCCATCATGATTGTTATTCGGGTTGAAGTAGTGAAATACATACAGACCGGTTGACGTTGACATCCCACGCCCGCATTACAGTTTCAGCATAAAAACAACGCCTTTGTTTCGCTTCAAATTACGTTTTTGTTTGTTTTGTTTACATACGTTTTTTCATCTAATGAAGACTAGGTAATAAATTTCGTAAATCCTGTGGTGCAAGTGGAGGAACTAAAAGGACCATCTCGATTCTATTTTTTTCTCTCCAACAAAGCTATTTTATCCTGACAAATGTTATCCGTTGTGGCATTGTTAAATTTGTTACGAACTTTTGAGAGCTCCAACACAAATTGCAGTCCCAAGTTGTTTTATTGTGAAGGAGGTTTGCTGGCTTATGCCTGGCTTTTGATATAACAAATTTTAAATGATAATGGACGTTCTCTTGATGACAATACGTTTTTCCAGCGCCACAATACGAAATTTGTATATACCGTATTAACATTTGAGATTCATCAACCTAATATATAATAAAATCAACATAGCAGATAAGAATGTGGTGGTAATAGTGAACAGTCAAGATTATTAGTCCATATCACGCTTAAAGATACGATGTCCTGTGAAATAATACAATTTGTCACCGGCACATTACTAAGTAGTGTATATATTATTATAAATAAAAAGTCATCTACGCTGAAAAACTTGGAACTGCCATCAGCTTTTCATTTTTAAATAGCACCGTATATACAGAGTGTTTTAATGACGACAAATTTCGAGTGGTGATTGCCCTAGTTAAAAATGCAAGAGGATATAATTTTTTCCTAAAATGCTTCATAAATGCTCATGGAAGTGTCACATTAAACAGGCTTTTTTAGACAATTACTCAGTGAGGATTGAAAGTACCGACTTCGAATTTAGCAAAGAAAAGTGTTTTCATAGTAGCTATATACCCGAAAAGTTTCATCAAAAACTAACCAGTGGCGAGTGGCGTCGGACTCAGGATGGATTGAGTTATTTGCCACCGACTGATTCTTGTTTTGTTAATTTGAATGCACCACTTGTAACTGAAATTTTTGTCTTCCTTCAACCATTAGAAAAAATGTAGAAATTTTGAAGATGATTTTTTGACCTTTTCACGGTAATTGAAACGACAAAAATCTACTGGACATCTCTTTTGGAGCACCTAATTTCCTAATAAAGAGCGGTAAAAGTTTTGGTTTTAGCATCGTAAAAGTCGATTCAAACTTTGCCAAAAAATTATTAAGTCAAAATTATTTAACCCCGTCATTTTTTTCTTCAAATTTTTAGGAAACGTTCTTATTTTTCTTTCGATTAAGTCGTTTGGACGTTTGGAGAGCAAAAAATGATTTACGCGAACGCCTACAGCTGGTAAACCACAATAGATGAAAATATGCTCTTATAAACTTTATTTTAGAAAATTCAACACTGTACAAAAAAAACTGCATTTTTGTCATATCTATTACTGTCCTCGGTATATGGTAAAAAACAAAATTTCAACGTGTTTTTGAGAAGCCTTTACATACTTCACTTCAGAAGAAGATCACGACAAGCACTCAACAAAGGCAACACGGAAGAAGACCAGGAAACCAGTAGCCAGTTTATAAAGTAGTTATCTACTTTATATACTATTAATTTGATTTACCAGCATACTGTAGGTATAGCTACCTCTTCAGGGAAACATGTTGCTGGGTAGGCTACGTCAACGCTTGTTGATATAGGTCATGCTTGTTGTCAGCAGCGAGAACTACATGACGCACGGTACAGAAGCTTGGGATGAAAAGTATGGGTGTTTGTGAGATGCGTTGTCGCATCGTGTTGCGATGTAGAGTGTTTATATTCCCCCTTTTGTATTTTTGCTTCTAGTTTCTTCTCCTTCTGAGTATTCTGTTTCCCCCATTACTGATCAGGGCCGTTTCTAGAGATTTGGCTGCTATTGTGGAAAATCTAAAATGTCGCCTTCTACTTCAACAAGCATCTGATTTTGCACCCAAAAAAAAATGATGAGCGGGGGAGAGAAAATCGGAAAAATTACGCCACTTCAAACTTAAATTTTGCGTCCCCAAAAAAATTTTTACCCTCGAAAATAAAAACTGATAAGCAGGGGAGTGGGAGAAAATCGAAAAATTGCGCCCCTGTGGCCTTGCCCTAGATACGATGCTGAAAATTGCTCTGATCTAATCATATTATAAAACGTAGTTTATCCAGCTGCCCACCTAAGAATAGACGGTCGCTCACCCGCTCTACGCGGCCCCCCTGTTACTGATTCAAAGTACTATATGACCTACGTTCTCTCCTTTTTGAAGCTGTTTTCTTCCCTCTTATTAATGTTCACGTATTATGTAGTTGCTTCAGTCTTATTGGTTTTGCTAGTAGTTAGATGATATCCCTTTCAGTCCCCTCTTCTTAGACTTCTTCTGTTGGCTATTGCAGCCTCGTTATTAACTACATGTCATTGTTGGCAGTTTGATGGAAATGTATATCCTCTCGATCATACTCCATGGTTTATTTTTCTCGGTGAAAGGTAGAAGTTTTTATGTAACTCTGTCTGCCGTTTTAATTCCCTTCTTTACAGTTTTTTCCTTTTCAGTTGATTCGTTAGTTATGTTCAAATATTTCAATTTAGTTTTCGTTCGTTTGTTGACTGGCCTCGCACCATTATTCGACCGTTCTTGATGTTCATTTTCAGTCAGATGCGGTTTTATATTTTCTAGGAAGTTGAAAATATTCTGCTCTTCTTCCGTTACGATTAGAATAACATCCGCGTATGCTAGTACGTTCGAGGTTCTCAATGTTTCTATATTTTCGTTAAAATCTGGTGTTTCCTTTATCATATTTTGTATGACTTGATGTAGGACCGTGGTGAACAATCAGGGGATAAGGGGCATCCTTGATTGACTACTATATTTTTTGTTTTTGTCTTGTTTTCCATCGTCTATCCGATTCATTGAATTGCAGGGTTATTTTGAGGACAGGGTTTTATTTTCCTCTTTATTAGGTAGTGCGGTACTTTTCTCTGATTCATAGAGTATTGACTTTGACCTTACGACCGATAGTATCAAATACCCTCTGGATATCTATTGCGTCTATTTGCAGTTTTGCCTCTTCTCTCCATTTTTTCTAGGATACTTGTGTCGGTGTACGTATAGTCTTCCGTTGATCTATCTTTATACTCTGTGATGAGCTTATTTTGGGAAGAGTATGGTTGTATGTTTGTATGCCATTCCGTAGGCATCCATACCATGGTGACAATTTCTAAGGTTTGCTCCTTCATAGCCCATTAACTCGTTTATTTTTTTTTTTTCTCCAAATACCGTATCTCTTCTAGCTCTAGCAACTATTTCTAACAGTTGGTCCTCTGATGATGGCTTGTCGTATTAACTTTGTCAATTCTTTACCTCCCCTTCTTTCAGTTTCTTGATCCAATGTGGTACTGATACGTATCCTCTTGTGAGCGTGTTGTTGTTTCTTAAGATGTCTAAAATTTTAGTTTATTCGTTGCCCTGTTGAAAGAGTTTCTATGTTTTCGAAAAACATCTTGCATTTTTTCTCTTTACGGTTTTTCTCTGCCTCCTTTTCTCTTTCAATGCTTTTAATTTTTTCGTATCTGTTCCACGTCGAGTGTTATTTGTAAGTGGACTTCATCGTTTTTACCTACTCATTTTGTTTTTTTTTCTATTTCTCATTTCTTGTTAGGCTCATAGGTGACTCCTCCCTGTTTAACATTTTTCTGCCTGAAATTTTAATTTTTAAACTTCTTAATATCCAGTTCTACCTATCTATCTTTCCAGTTTAGTTCTTTTAATACATTTTCTATTTCCTTGTGATATTTTTTTCTGGAAGTCTTCGTGCTGTAGTAGGAAGATATTCTAGGTATTGTATGATGTTTTGTTATTTCCTTTCATTTTTTCTCTTTTATAATAATAATAATAATAATTTGCCTTTATTGAGTATTATAAATATTACAATACAATAATTTCAACAGGGCGAAGTCTAGCAGAGCTACTCCACTTAACCCTAAAGTATGAAAGTAAATAAAACAGAGTGAACGATTATAAACGTAAAAACGGTATGTAGCAAATTAAGTATAGATAATACAAAAAATGACGTAAATATGTGTGAAAAAAATGTATATAATTTTTCAAATTAGATTAAAAAGGACCTATCTGACTACAATGTAATAAAAAGGAAAGAAAAGAGACTTGAAAGAAAAGTTAAATAATTAAAAAATTATAGTTAAGTTATATTGCTTAAAATAATAATACATATATAATAAAACAAAGAGAGAGACCATACAAACCTAACAAAATACATACATACATACATACATACATACATACATACATAGATACATACATACACACGGTTAAAATAATTTTAAAAAGTTTATTGATTTAATAAGTAAAATGATTTAACTTTTTTACGAAAACTGTTTAGAGACAAATTTTTCAAATCATCACTAAGGTTGTTATATAGCGTAGTGGCATTATAAGTAAACGATCTTATAAACATAGTTGAATGAAAATGTGGTAACGATAATTTATTTCTATATCTAGTGTCTAATTGGTGGATATTATGTCTAAAGGAAAGTTTATCCCGTAGGTAACGAGGTGAGGAAGTGTAGAGAAGACGATGAACGAAAACGGACAGATGATATTTAAAAATATTATCAACATTAAGCCAACCAAGCTCTTTTATTTTTGCCGATACTCTGTCATATTTTTTCAGGCCAAAAACAAATCTACAACAAGAGTTTTGGATTTTTTGCAACCTATATTGTGTCACTTTATCAAGACAAGGGAAATACATTATAATACAGTAGCTAAGTATCGGCAGAACAATTGATTCGGCAAGTTTTTTTCTTAAACTGAAATTTATAATTTTTTTGTTAGTATATAAAAGTTTTAATGCTAAGAAAGATTTCCTTATTAAGAGAGAAACATGTTCTTGGAATCTTAATTTGCAATCATATATAACCCCAAGGTTTCTAGCAACATTTGTGATATGTATTGGCTCGTCATTTATTTGAATATTAATATGCAATTTTATTAGCTGTTCTGATCGTTTTGGACAAAAGAGAAGAGTGGTACACTTGTTAAAATTAAGTTTCAAATTATGTGCCTTAGAATAGTCAGCTATTGACAAAATATCAAGGTTAATATTAGCACAGGCCCGTTCAGTATCTTTGGGAGCAAACGAATAAGAAATTTGAGTATCGTCCGCAAATGCGTGCATGTTAGAATATTCGACTTTATTAAAAATGTCTGACGTGTATATTAAAAACAACAAAGGACCCAATACGGATCCCTGTGGCACACCTGACGTTACATGACCAGTTCTAGAAAATGATTCTTCCAGCACAGTTTTCTGCTGTCGACCCGTGAGATATGATGTGAAAAAATTTATCGAAACAGGATCAAATCCATAAAAATTAAGTTTGGCACAAAGCAGAGAGTGATCTAAAGTGTCAAAGGCTTTAGAGAAGTCTAATAACACAAGTGCTGTGGCTAAGCCATTATCAAGGGATGTTATTATGTTGTCTGATACATTCATTAGTAGGGACGTAGTACTATACCCTTTCCTAAAACCTGACTGAAAATTTGATATTATCTTCGAGTTAATTACATAATCGTACATCTGATGTTGAATGACTTTCTCTAGAATTTTTGACATTACGGGTAATATACTGATTGGACGAAGATCACTATATGATTTGGGAATATTTGTTTTGGGAAGAGGTTTTATTATCGACAATTTCCACGATTCAGGGAAATAACCACATTCTAGGCAACAGTTGACTATATGTGTTATATAAGGGCAAACCGTAGGAGAACAAAGTTGCAACATTTTGGCACTTATGTTATCACATCCATATGCATTTGATTTCAAGTCTAACAATATATTTTGTACATTGTCAACCGTTACCATCTGAAATGAAAATGATAAGTCATCTTTATATTTGTTAGATCTATAATAATCAGTTGTTTCTAAACAATTATTAGGTGGACCAAATACTGATAAAAAGTAATCATTTATTTCATCAACATTTCGTAAATCAGTGGGAATATCATTAACCGAGTTTTGCTTTATGTTTAAATATTTTAAGGCCTTCCACATTTCTTTTTTATCTGGATTATTCTGTTGGTAACTTAAATATGCTGATTTTTCGTTTCGAATAGCCTCACTCACTAGATTACGCAATTCTCTATAAGAATTTAAATCATTTTCCGATTTAGTACGCTTATATTTACTATGTGCTCTCTTGCGTTGTTTCATTAATTGCTTTATATTGTTGGTTATCCAAGGGGCATAAGGTTTGGTTATACGAGAAGTGATATATGGCGCATGCTTATCGAATAGCTCGATAATATAACTATTAAATAATTGTATTTTATCATCAATATTATTCATATAAAGGATATTATCCCAATTTACCTTATTTAAATCACTTTGAAAATCATTTACCGAAAAATTTTTAAAATTTCGATAAGTTGCTAACTTGGGCGACGGTCGAGTTATTGAAAAATTTAAATTACAAAAAATAGCACTATGGTCCGAAATCGTGTCAGCGTTTATAAGTCCAGAATTTAATACTAAATCTTTATTATTTGTAAATATCACATCAATTATTTTTTCTGAAGTATGTGTAACACGGGTGGGTTCAGTTATCAACTGTTGAAAGCTGTAAGCAGTCATATATTGGGACACTAAATTATCTTGTGATTGATCAACATTTAAGTCACCTAGTATAAAAATATTATCATATAAAGGGGTTATATGAGACAGCAAATCGTCCAAATAATCTACAAATCGGTTTACGTTATTAGTAGGCGTCCTATAGATAACGCCCACTAATATGCGAGATTTTCCTAATTTCAGTTCAAGCCAAAGATGCTCCACTCCCTCAAAACAATACAGGTCGTTCAAGACCTGACTTGCATTCAGGTAATTTTTTACATAGATACCGACTCCACCACCTCGTCCCATACGATCATTCCGCAATAAATAATAATTAGGTATATCAATGACGTTATTTGGTTATTTCATAGTTCCATTTTCCATGTAGTATTTTATGGTGTATTGAATTCTGCTGTTCTTTTTGCTTTAATGTTCTTAGTCCGTTCTCTTATCACCCTGCATGTCAGGATGACCTGTTTTTAAAATTGAGCTTCCTTTGTTACACGTGTCGAGACCGGTTTGGCTTTTGCTTCATGTGTCGCTTATTGTTAGGTCGTTTTCTATTATTATGATGGGCATTTTTCTTTTCTCATTTCTTCTGGTTTCATAAGTTGGCTGTTTGCATATCTTAATTATTTGAGATAATTTGTTTCTATTTTCAGTTTTTTTTCTTTATTATTTATCTTAATTTTAGTAATCATTCGATTTCCATGTTAAAGAGTTTCTGATTTGAAATGATTCATTTTCTACTTTAAAAATGAACAATTTAAATTGTTGAAGGCCAACAGATGGTTTAATAAGTTGATCTGCCTGTATCAATTTTTTATTATATTTAGTTGGATAGCCAAAGATCAAATAAATTTACCCAACAGAGTTGTAGCAAATTTTGAAATTTTGAAAAAACAATTACATTCATATACCGTTATTACATCTCGCAAGTTTATATAAAATATTTCATCGACTACCCACGGTTGAATGTTCATAACGATCAAATAATCGTAAACAAGCGTGTTTTGTTTTAGCCAGTGTTTTGTGGGAATTGTAAAAAACGTGATAATTTATTTAGGCACTTTTAATACCTGACAAGCACGTAACAACATAAAGCTACTCTCTATAGAAAAACTGAAATCAAATATTTAGATAGTAAAGAAGTTTTTATCATGTGCATTTAAATTTTGTTGATTTACGTTCCATTGAACTTTCATATCATTCGAATTTATAGGCATTTCTGCTCCACAACAAATAAACTATAGCGAATGCTTGTTTTTCCTCGTAATTATAGCTTTGTTTCGGTCAATTTCATCTAAGTAAACAGTTTAAATTATCCTTAAACCCGAAATCATACAATTAAGTTTTATATTTAAACTTGGCTTGGGTAAAAGATTTACAGCCAAAAACCTCATTCGTTTTTAGTATTCCTCGAATCTCGAACTTCTTATAACCATGTTTTGGTTAGATATTTGTTATTCTATCCGTAAAAAGATTATAAATAAGAAAATATCAATTTTCTTTGAATTTGTATATTGCGTATGGTTAGTTGTAGAGTTGTATTACTATGAGATGACAGCAAAAAATATGCGCAGAAACGAGTTTGTACACTCCATCATCCTAAGCCAATGAGAACTAATTACGTGACATTCAATGTCGACACCAGTGGTGGCGGTGGCGGTTATAATAATAATAAAACAACTTTATTAGGTAAAGTTTAATACAAATTACTATTCTTACACTTGTCCTGAACAAAGGTTACTCGTAACAGTTGCCAAGTTTTAATCTACTACATTACACAGATCCTTGACCGCGAAACTTTTATTGCAATTACACAATTACACATCCCTCTACCCCAGATGACGCTGTGCCACTGGTAAAAATATTCGCACATGTTGGCTCCGCCCCTGTCACTTTCTCAAAATAATACTACTCTACTTTAATACCTTTGAATTAAGCTATAGAAAAAAAAAATAAAATAAAAATAAAATAGAAACGACATCCGGCGGATTTCCTTTGGAGATCAGGAAATTCTGTTTTCAGTATGAAGTTTTTGGGACAGTTATCTGTTTATCGAAATGGAGAGCAGTGTCGATGTAGAATGAGCATATATGTGTCCCAAATAATCCCCGGTGAGCTAAGCCACCATTTAGAAAAAATGGACGGCAGAGCCTTTTTCTTTAAAATTACATAACTCAGTAATCGTTGCTCCGACTTAAGATATATTTTTTTTAATTCTATTCCATTTTTTATATACTACAAAAAGTGTTATGCCTTTAACCATAAATTGAACGATACTTCAATTTAGATAAAAATTTATAGTTTTGTAAATATGGGGTGTTTGTATTGAAATTTCCCAGAAGTTTTCTAAAAAATAATGTAAATAAATGTTCTAGAGCCTACAATTAGCTTTTGCTTGCTTTTGTCCGATATCACTAGCTCAACTATTAACGAAATAATAGTTATATCTATATACATGAAGTACAGCGTAACAATATTTGTTTTTATTTGCATATTTATCTATATTTATCTGTCCGGTGGATTGTTTGGATACTCGGGGATAAGATAGCAACTTGAAATTTGATATGGAGGAACGGAGTACTTTCCGACCCTACAGAAAATGCTAAAATTTGAAAAATTCAAAATGGTGGCTCTAATATAAAGTATAAAGGAAGGCAATATCCACATTAAAACAAAAACGCTGCCAAAATGGTAAGATATATGAAAACAATTGTAGAGAAGAAAGTTGTAGAGAGTAGTTATACTTTTAGAGGGCAAAATGTTTACTAACGTAATATATTGTTGAACTTCTCTATACATTTTCTTAAATTTATAAGAAATAAAAAACCAGACTGCAACAGACAGCTATTTTCCAGATTAATGCCGACCAGCTCTGGATTACAAATTACAAGCCTGGTTAAATGCAGTAATTATGTATTTTCACAAAACGCTAAAGTTTCTATTGCAACAAACATCAGCCGAAATACTAATTTCTACTCAAAGAAGCTTTCGTGCCAACCACTCCACACCACTTGCAAACTGCAGTTTCGAGCTATTGGCTCTCGTCAGTGTAAAGTAGGTCCAAAATGGCTGTAACGAGACCCTTGATCACTCTTGGTACATGACGAAATTTATAAAACCACGTCATGCAACAAAAATGGTAGGCTCCCTCCAGCGGCCGATGTCCATTGCAATCGAAGTAGCAGTAATCCTGAGATGGGCATAGTTAGTAGGTATGCTTTTAGAGGCGGAATATTTACTAACGTAATATTTTCTCGAACTCTTTTATACATTTCTTTAAATATAGTGTGTCCACGCATTGCAATATATTCAATCCGGGGACACACTATATAAGGAATAAAAAACCAAATCAACCAGTCAACAGCTATTTTCCGGACTAATAATTCCCGCTGAACGCTGGATTATAAATTACAAGTCACAAAACGCTAAGCGTATTGTCATAAAACACTACAAATTCACTTTTTCTCCTCCAATATTTTGTCCAAAAATAAAAAATTATTAGCATATGTTAAAAGCATATAAAGAAAGAAACAATTTAAAGCAAAGTTTTTCCGACGCCAAATGGAAGCCGAGATATGACCTTGTTTAGGCGTTGTTGTCAACATACCAACTTGAAATTTGGTACCACTTTCTAAAATTTCGTCAAAATAGTTAGATTAATGTTTAAGTTATCATCAATTGTTTAAAAATGCTGCACTGTATTGTTTTTATTTATGTCAACATAACAAATTAACCAAAAAGGTTCGGATAAATCTAATTTTCTTAGGAATTTTATTATAAATAATCTCTTTTTTTATTTGTGTGTTCCCAGGTTCGAAGCAATTTTTACATAAATTAGAAAATATATTTTACTTTAAAATCTTATAAAAATATTCTTAATAAGACTGTTATGAAAAACGAGTTACAGTCGGGCATTGCTAACTGTGACTGCACTGCGCGGCAAATAAATATGGTACAGCACTTGTGAACTGAAAACCATTAATTAAATTTATTGGTAGATTGTAATGTTCTCTCAAGCTTCTGAATATTACTTAACTGTCTAGACTAAAAATACTAATTTGTGACAGATTTTATTATTGCCAAATGTGACCAATCTAGTCTTCTTTGCATTGATAAAATCGAAGTGTACCACATTAATACGATGCGCTAAACATGATACGTTTTGTTAGATTTAAGTTTTTTATACAAAAATCCAGCTTTTCCCAAATTTATTCTACCTTTCTCAGTTTTGAGACCTATAATTCTCATATTACTCCTGGACCATAAAACACTACAAATTCACTGTACCTGTACCTATACTCCAGGGAAATAAGGTTTTTGCCAGGACACTAAACCATCCAGGCACCTGACAAGTTTTTCAAGTAATATAGGCCTATAGGAACAAAACCTATACTTTTCCTGCAGTGGTTTTTTAGTTATTAACAATTAAAGGCCAGAAATTGTATATTTTTGCACATTTTTGCCCACTAGTGAAAAATAAAGTATTTGATCAACAATTCGGAGAAACTGTCTTGTAGGGAATTAAAAAACCTTTAAAACGGCTTTTTGAAAATGTCGATATGATTATTTGTTGCTTAGAAAGTTGCAAAGAATGATCTATATTCGCATAATATTCAATTACCAATAAATATTGCAAATATCAACCTACGACTTTGTTATTACGTAAAATATTGGGTCTTGTAGTACTTAATATATGATAAAAATTTCAAATCGATTAATTGAATAGTTTTTGCGAAATTGTAATCGTTTATCCCAGACGTTTTTTTTTTTGCAATAACATTATACGCAAAAAATTGAAAACGATTGCACTTCATACTGCATAGAGACCCGAAAGTGAGGGTCCTGAGTGATTTTGTTAGAGATCCGAATATCACCAAATAAATCTACAAGTTATAATAAGTTCTTACAAATCAAACTCAAGTGGCTCGGTGTCCGAGTGATTAAGGCGACTAGCATTATTTTCAAAGGTATTATTAATTTTAAACCCACGCTAGGTGGGTAGGAATTTTAATTGTTCTTTTTACTATTGTCGCCAAGTCGAACCGAACCTGACCCGTCCAGCCCTGGTTGTCTGGCTGGCTCCGGGTCAGGTTTCGGGGAGGCGCATATGTATATATAAATATTAATAAATTTTATTTGCTTTTGCTTGTTTTTTTTTTTCAGGGTCCGGACGTCTCGGGTTCTAATCCTGCTCACGAAATGTTTTTTCTGGAACCTGTTGGCGGATTTTAATGTTTATTTTTTTAATTCGCGTACATTACGAATATGCAATTTGTTTACCAAGTAATTTGTTTAAACATTCTTTCAAACATTTTTTTAATTTTTATTTGTAATTGTTATCGGGAAACATTTTCAATTTTTTTATAACTTTTTTAATTTTTGTCACGAAAATGGAAAACCAACCTAACTTGAATAACTACCCTTATGTTCATGTATACAGCTTTGTAAAACTTTTTATATTATTGATACAACAAAAAAAAATATTTCGTGAGCAGGATTAGAACCCGAGACGTCCGCACCCTGAAAAAAAAAACAAGCAAAAGCAAATAGAATTTATTAATATTTATATATACATATGCGCCTCCCCGAAACCTGGCCCAGAGCCAAGCAGACAACCACGGCGCGTAGCGCCGCGGTGATTGTAGGGCTGGGCGGGTCAGGTTCGGTTCGGCTTGGCGACAATAGTAAAAATTCCAACCCACCTAGCGTGGGTTTAAAATTAATAATACCTTTGAAAATAATGCTAGTCGCCTTACTCACTCGGACACCGAGCCACTTGAGTTTGATTTGTAAGAACTTAATATAACTTGTAGATTTATTTGGTGATATTCGGATCTCTAACAAAATCACTCAGGACCCCACTTTCGGGTCTCTATGCAGTATGAAGTGCAATCGTTTTCAATTTTTTCACACAAAAACTTCAGCTCTTTATCTTTAAAATGGCGCTAGTTACGTTTTTTAATTGGTATAAACAAAGTAGCTGTGAATTTAAAAAAAAGAACGGCTAACTATGCCCCATATTGAACTGGGACAATTTTTTTTTTAATTCGTGTAAAAATGCCCGTTTTTCGAATATGAAAAAGGCATTTTTCTGCGAGCAATAGCAACGAAGTTATTCTATTTGTTTATAAGTTAAAAATTATAGGATTTTTGGAGATTTTGCAATAATGAAAACATTTCTTTTTTTAGATCTAATAATTTATTTCGATAAAACAACTCTTCCCCTTTCATGAGATACCCGTAGAACCATTGTATTTTCCTTACTGTGCGTATAATGTTATTGCAAAAAACATGTCTGGGATAAACAATTACAATTTTGCAAAAACTATTCAATTAATCGATTTGAAATTTTTACCATATATTAAGTACTACAATTTTTTACGTAATAACGAAGTCGTAGGTTGATTTTGCAATATTTATTGTTAATTGAATATTATGCGAATATAGACCGTTCTTTGCAATTTTCTAAGCAACAAATAATCATATCGACATTTTCAAAAAGCCATTTTAAAGGTTTTTTGAATTCCCTACAAGATAGTTTCTCCGAATTGTTGATCAAATACTTTATTTTTTACTGGTAGGCAAAAATGTGCAAACATATACAATTTCTGGCCTTTAATTGTTAATAACTAAAAAACCACGCCAAATCCACTGCAGGAAAGTATAGGTTTTATTCCTATAGGCCTATATTACCTGAAAAACTTGTCAGCTGTCTGGATGGTTGAGTGTCCCTAACAGGATATTTTTTTGCTTATTTCCCTGGAGTACTGGTTCTGTAAAAATTCGAGTAGGGAGAATTTTTTTTCAGGAGTACTTAGTAGGTGTCAGGTGTCTTAGTAAGTATTTTTCACTTGGGTGGACATTCTTCACCTGGTACGTTCTCCCGCTATGACGTCATCAAAGATGGCGGCCGCTCGATCACAAAACTGCTTATATCTCTGTTAATACTTGACAGATATTCATTAAACTGGCACTTTGTTCCATATTAACTTTTGCTGTCCTCTTAGTTTTTAATATTTTTCGGTTTAAGATAAATTACAGGGTGTCCCCGGATGCGGTTACCTATGCCACAAATAGACCTAAATGTTAATTTTTTGGCAAAAAGTCACTCTATATAAAAAATTTGGCTTGTTAAAAAAATACGATTTGTGCTAAGTATATTTATTTTTTATACATGGCGCCCAAAAATTTCAAAAATATGAATTTTACCTAAGAGTGAACTACCTTTATTTTTCATTTTTAATGAAAATTTCGTTTGAAAAAGTTGTTTATAATTAATTTCGTAGTCATAATCCCAAATTTGAGTTAATTCTTGTTTAAATCGAGTTTCTTTTTAATGCCTCAGTTTCTTTATCTTCCTATATGTAAGGAATAATACAATCTGAGAAATTAACATAAGCAAATCTGAAATTCGTAGAATTTTAAAAGAATTATTTTCAAGCTCATAAATCCAACAAAATTCATATATAACCTATTCAGTCAAAATATCGAGGAATATTTTTGTATTAATAAAAAAATAATAACAATAAAACAAAAAATAGTTAATAAAGGATTACTATTCACCTTATAAATAGTGATTACAACATATTAACTCAATTTCCATGCCAATCGGTCAAGTATTAACAGAGATGTAGGCAGTCTTGTGATCGAGAGGCCGCCGTCTTTAATGACGTCATAGCGGGAATATGTACCAGGTGGTGGATGTCCACCCAAGTCAAAAATACTTGCTAAGACATCTACTAAGTATTCCTGAAAACAAAGTCTCCTACTTAACATTTCCTACAGGAACTAGAGCCAGGTTCATAGACATTTTCCTCAAAATGGATAGATAGATTTGGCCCCATTCATCGGCCGGCTTGGATTCCACTTTCTTTAGAATTTTTAAAGGAAAAGTTTTTAAAGATTATTTAGCCCGTGATATTGAGATTTAAAAGAAAGAGCAATAATTTAAACTATCGCAGAAGTAGATCAAAAGATGATTCGATCTGTTTATGATGAATTTAAAAGACGATTACAAAAGTGCGGGAAGTTGGTGGTTTTCCTGTTGAATAAAATCTTGGTTAATTGAAACGTTTAGTTGCTAATTAAAATATTTTTTATTTAAACATTTAGAATTTCTTGTTTTTAAAAAATAAAAGTATTTTCCTAAAATTTTAGATATTAACTAAGAAAGTAATTATAAACAACTTTTTTAAATGGAATTTTCATTAAAAATGAAACATAAAGGTAGATTACTCTCATATTTTTGAATTTTTGGGCATCCTGTATAAAAAAATAATTTTTCTTAACCCAAATCGTATTTTTTTAATAAGCTAAATTTTTTATAAAAAGTGACTTTTTATCAAAAAACTAACATTTAGGTTCATTTGTGGTATAGGTAACCAAATCCGAGGAGACCCTGTAATTTATCTTAAAACGAAGAATACTAAATACTGAGAGAACAATAAAAACTATTATAAAACAAAGTGCAAGTTCAATGAAAATCGGTCAAATATTAACAGAGATATAAGCAGTTTTATGATCGAGCGGCCGCCATCATAGGGGGAGAACGTATCAGATGGCGAATGTCCACCCAGGTAAAAAATATTTACTAAGTCGCCTACTAAGCATTCCTGAAAGAAAATTCTCCCTACTCAAATTTTCCCACAGAACTTACGTCAGGTCCTGGATTATATATAGTAGACAGATTACATGAAGAGTTTTCATTCAGAGAATGTAATGCATTTTGTAATATTTATTGATTCTAATATTTGTTTCAAATAATAGTTCTTAGAAATGGTGGTACATTAAAGGAAAGTATTAAACAATTTTCAAGTAAGTCTTACGTATATTGTATTTTATTTATTTTTTTATTTTCAGCATTGATGTAATTCCCCGAATAAAACATGCAAAACCACACTTTATTGTCAACATATTAATGGCTTCTGATACTAACTAAATTACTTTTTACGTGATGTGTCTGCAGTTTTATTAAAATTTGTAAACCATAAACAAGTTTTACTGTCAATTTATTCGCCCATTAAATTTAATGACGTATTCTTGCAATTTGCTACAGCAAACGTTTTAAAAATAGTTACGTTATGCCAGCAGCAGATATATTTCTATTTTTCTTGACAAATCATGTCAACCGGTTTTGACGAAATGAAATGTATTTAAATTACTATGCTCAATTTCATTTGCTTATATTTTAACTCGCATGAATAAATACGGGGTCAGTCATTGAAAACGAAACAGGTTTTCGGATAGTTCTCTTAATTACATATATTGTAATTAATTTTTAAAATATTTCCAATTATACATTTCTTAAATGAATTAAACGTCACTTGAAAGAAAATGATGTAAAGAAAGTGAAAAAAAATATCTCCAGCTCTCAGTCAGTCGCAGCCTCCAAACTGTCAGGTGTAAGCAGGTATGTTTTTATTAATTACACAGCTACACAAAAAGAAAGTGGTGTGGTCTGGGGACTAGATCAATGTATCCTTATGTATTTGGACCGCTGAAACCGAATCCGAAGTCAGAATTGTCAGATTCGCTCGTTTTTTACCCCCAATCCCGGAAACACCCCCAAAACAAAAAAAAAGCGGTTTGGCCTGTGGATCAGATCAGTGCATTCTTATATATTTGGACCCACTGAAACTGAATCCGAAATCAGAATTGTCACCTCTAACCCCCCAAAAAACACTCACCAAAAATGGTCTGCCGAAGGACCATACCAGTGGTAGTGTATCCTTATGTAAATACACACTGGTCTGGTCCACTTTTTTTGTTTGTTTTAGGGTTAATCTTTGGGGTTAGAATCTGACAATTCTGACTTTGGATTCGGTTTCAGCGGGTCCAAATATATAAGGATACACTGGTCTGATTCACAGGCCAGACCGCTATTTTTGTTTTGGGGGTGTTTTTTAGGGGTGAAAAATGAGCGAATCTGACAATCCTGAGGTCAGATTCGGTTTCAGAGGATCCCAATACATATGAATACACTGGTATGGTCCGTAGGCCAGACCACTTTTTTTTGGGGGGGGGGGGGGGTTGTTTTTTTGAGGCTAGAGGTGAAAAATGAGCCAGTCGGATAATTCTGACTTCGTATTCTGTTTCAGTGGTTCCAAATATATATAAGGATACACTGATCTGGTCCGCAGGCCAGACAACTTTTTTGTTTTGGGGGAGTTTTGTGAGGTTAGGGAAAAAAAACGAGCGAATCTGACAATTCTGACTCCGGATTCGGTTTCAGGGGGTCCCAATACATACGGATACACTGGCATGGTCCATAGGCCAGACCACTTTTTTGGGGCGGGAGGGTATTTTCTTGGGGTTAGGGGTGAGAAAAGAGCCAATCTGACAATTCTGACTTCGAATTCGGCTTCACCGGGTCTAAATACATGAGGATACACTAGTCTGGTCCGCAGGCCAAATCCCTTTTTATGTGTGGCTGTGTTATTTAAGTTCATCGCATTTAGTCTAGGAAATAGCTTGCAAAGTCGACGACGAATGGTTACCGTCTGCCAATCGATAATCGAAGAGACCATATAAGTACAACATTTTTCTCTCTGGAATTTTTGGTATGGTGGGGGGATAGAGAAGGGGAGACATTTATTTTTTAATCAAATGATTATCGATATCTGTCCAATTACGCCCGGTCGGCGCGCGCGGTAACCGGAAATAGAAAAAAAAATTAGTTACCGGACCAAATTTGGAGCAAAATATTTGTTTTGGCGTGTACAGTACTGTACTGTAGTAGCAGACATTTCTATCGGTCGGTTTTTGAGTAATTTGCCATCAAAGTCATTTTTCGCCACTTTTTCTACTTCCGGTTACCGCGTCTGCCAGCGTAATTGGAGTATGCGAAGTACATATACTAGCTACCTATGTGGACAGATATCGATAATCATTCGATTAAAAAATAAACTCCCCCTCCCCTCCCTATCCCCACCATACCAAAAAGTTCCAGAGATAAAAAGATGTTGTACTTATATGGTCTCTTCGATTACCGACTGGCAGACGGTAACCATTCGTCGTCGAATTTGCACGCTATTTCCTAGAATAGTTTTTCAAAAAATTTTACACTAAATTGAAGTTTACGTTTTTCTGTATATGATAACACATGGTTGCCTAACAAAAAACGGCAGCAAGTAATTGTTGCCAGTATTTGAATTAGCTACACTCGCTCTAGATGAGCGTGAGCGAAAGAGAAGAAATTCACAGTGGTGGCATAACCTTAAATACAGAGACGGTCTAAGTGCACGGTTATCACCTAGTGTTATAAGAAGTTCTGAAGCAAAAATATAAAGAATTTGCGAAGTATTGCAAAATACGAACTGTAAATAAAATTTCACGTCGAAAATGATCTTTTTTTTTGCTTTGCCGTGTGTATACCGTTTATACTAATTTTTCAAATATATTTTCGTTATATTAATTATTATTATTATTATTATTATTTGTGTAATTTAATCTATTATTGAATTACAGGGACAGTCAACTGCGTCTGCTGCTGATGTGCAGTTGAGTACATCAACCATTGGAAGCGATAAAAATACGGATGGTGATAATGATGAAACCGCGGCATCCGTGATCTCTCCCTCATTTACCACACGAAGCAGCGCGCGCAATCCATCGCTCTCGCTCTCGCTTATCCAGAGCGAGGTTAGTTAATTCAAATACTGGCGGCCGTTTTTTGACAGGCAACCATGTGCCATCATGTACAGAAAAAATATACTTTCATTTATATAAAATTTTTTTGAAGAACGCGATGAGCGCAAATAATTTAAAAAAACATATCTGTTTACACCTGTCAACTCGGAGGTTACGGTTGACTGAGAGCTGGCATCCATTTTTTTTCACATTCTTTACATCATTTTCTTTCAAACGACAAGTCATAAAATGTACAGGTTGAACTAGTTTTAAAAAATTGTATGTAATTAAAGGTAATTGTGGCTAGATTTTGTTAGGCTCTACACGGCTGCAATAGCCTATAAGGCTAGATTTTTTCCCAAGGAAGTTTAAGTTTAGATGATGAAGGTGCAATTCTACCAATCTATAAGTCTTGCAAAAATGAGTAAAAAATTTAACAACATGTTGCAAAAAGAGATATCGATTATCTGAAGTGTCACAAAATGTCACTTTCGATTCGTTCGTGCCGAGTCGAATTTTCGAATTTCGGCGTGCAATTTACGGTCAGGTTTACCTGGAAGACTTCCCCTTTACGTCGTTTACATCGTACGGTCGTCCCAATGGTGTTTTTCGAAAAAATATGAACGTGTCAAGATTGCATGTTTTTGCAATTTTTTCGGCTCCGAAATGCAAGCTGTTTTTTGCTATATTTCGCAGATATCTCCGAAACGGTGGGAGTTCGCTCGAAATAAAAGATAAAGTAGGACTATTTTCCACTACGAATCTATTGCTATCATCAGAATTTTGATTATTTTTTTCGTGTCGGAGATAACTACTGAAATGTCGACCATGTACGACAATAAATCGCAAATTTTGAGCTTCTACAGTTGGCAACTTTTTAATCTTGGCTCCTACGCCAAAAGACTACTCTAACTAATTTAAATAGAATTAAATTTGCTAAAACTCTTTTTTCCATTTTTTGAATTCCGACAGAAATGAATTAATTAGAGGGGGCGGCATTTGGACTTTTTTTTCGGTAAAATTTCTCCATTTTGTCACCGTAATTAATCGGTAATTAACTGAAGTCGATCTCATATACGATGTTCATTTAATATCATGTACTATTTTGACGCTCCGTTAATCTCGGCCCTTCGAAACAAAGGTTTCTGAGAAAAAATATTTTTTTAAGATTTACATAGAGTCTATAGGAAAACATGTAATTCCCTACATTTCCTCAAATATCTCGATAATTATCATCGCTTTATTTCTTATTTCTTATTTCGAGTTAACTCCCACCGTTTCGGAGATATCTACTAGAAATAGCAAAAAGAAGGCTTGCGTACGATGTCGCGACGTAAAGAGGAACTCTTCCAGATAAATCTGATCGTAAATTGGATGGCGAAATTCGAAAATCCGGCTCGGTACGAACGAATCAAAAGTGGCATTTTGTGACATTTCAGAAAATTGATATCTCTTTTTGCAGCATGTTGTTTAATTTTTTACTCATTTTTGCAAGACTTGTATGTAGATTGGTAGAATTGCACTTTCATCATTGATACTGTCTAAGCTATCA
The DNA here is from genome assembly GCA_936432065.2 of Rutpela maculata. Lineage (NCBI taxonomy): Eukaryota > Metazoa > Arthropoda > Insecta > Coleoptera > Cerambycidae > Rutpela > Rutpela maculata. Next base: position 320,333,876 of record OW386285.2, on the reverse strand, counting down.
AGGGAAAAAAAATCTAGCTTTATAGATATTAAAGCGAAAAATCTGTCGCTACCCCCCTTTTTATTTTGTATTATGTTACCATTAATCTTTCATTTAAATCTAATTTTATTAAAATAAAAGCAGATATCTGCACGAGCCTATTCGTGTTATTAAGTAGAATGTCGTCAAATAACCTCACAAATGCTTCAGAATGTAAGGACTTGTTTCTAACAAAACTTCTATTATTGTATGGGTACAAACATACTGGAGCGCAAGCGCGGATTTATGGAGGGGGACACATAGTACGAGCTGATGAACACTACCCATCAAAAAAGATCCTAAACTCACAGCCAGAATAATCGGAGCAACTAACTGGCAGAGAATGGCGACGGACAGAGATGGATGGCGAAAAAAACTTGGGAAAGCCGAGGCCCACATGTGGCTGTAGAGCTAATGATTATGATGATGAATTACCCCCCGCTCACCAATTTTTGTTATTTTCAGTACACGGCTGTATTACCCCCCCCCCCCCCCCCCAAGCTCAAGGTCCAGCAGATCCGCCCTTGCTGGAGCGACGAGCTATGCGCTAAGCGGCGATGCACGCAAGTGATACACGCTTCATGGGTAACATAGTAATAGTATATTACGTAATGAGTGATGTAAGAAGCATATTACGCACGAATGGAAAAGTTACGCACGATGCCGCGTAGCGACGAGTGCGTATTTCCATGAGTGCGTAATTGCCTTACAACTCGAATTATGTACTATACTTTACCTATGATCATATTTATTTAGTTATTTAGTAAAATCTGGATTTAGTTTACTAGTCAACAATATTATTCAACAAATATTATGTCAGTTTTGACAGCGTTTGAAAATTAAGTAGGCGCATTTGTTTTTTTAAACCCCGCGTCAGCGATATAAGCCATCTATAATTGCGTGTCCCGTGCGTTTTGTTTACCGTGCGATTTGTTTACAGTGCGTTTTGTTTACAATATGTAAAATTCAATTTACATAGATGGCAGGTAGTGTGTTTTTTACTATTTACAGTAGTGATCGTAGGTAAAGCGTCTTTCAAAGCATTTTAGAATGCGTTGTAAACGAAATTTTTATTAGTTATTACTATGAGTTCTCACAGTGACGACGACATTCTTTCTCATCACAAAGAATGTCGTCGTGTCCAGTATACTGTCTATCATAATAGCCCCGAATTTTACTTGCTATGGACTATTATGATACACAGTATAATGTTCATCTTGTGAATAAAAAAAAGAGAGCAATTTGGACAGTATCTGAATATATACTATAAATAAGTAACATATTTTTACTACAAATTTGGTATTATCGGGTGAAGAGAGTACTGCTGAGCAGGGACGTCTTAAGCATTCTTGAGGCCCTGGTCCCATAAGCAAATATAGGCCCCCCTTTTATAATTTAGTCTGCAATCAAAAAATTAGCTTATATAGTCTCAATAATATAAAATCAAAAAAAGCATGGCTGTATTTCTCGATTTAGCCAAAGCTTTCGATACAGTGTCACATCAAATGTTACTAGATAGACTACAAAGCAATGGGACCAGCATTATGTTTAATAAAGGATTACCTCACAAGTAGAAAGCAATGCGTAAAAATTGATGACGTATACAGTGATTCTCTCACTGTTAAAATGGGTGTGTCACAAGGGACTGTATTGGGTCCAATTCTGTTCCTTGTATACATCAATAGTATCACTAGACTATAACAATTTCAAGGCCACTTAATATCTTATGCTGATGACACTGCTATTGTATTTTCAGAAAATTCATGGGATATTGTATATAGTAATGCAGAACAAAGTTTAGCACTGATTCTAAGTGGCTAAACTTTAGTTTATTGAGCTTAAATATCCAAAAAACGAAATTTCTAACATTCACATTAATAGCTACTGATCAACCTACTACATATACACAATAATACATGTTTACAACAAGCAAATTGCAATTGCCCCAAAATTGGTAAAACTAATACTATCAAATATTTAGGTGTCATGCTTGACCAACATCTAAGATGGAACGAGCATATTACTTATCTCACAAAAAAAATTAGACAACTTACACATAAGTTCTTCACATTAAGAGATATATTAGATAAGAAAAATTTAATGGTTTTATATATATATATATATATATATATATATATATGTATATATATATATATATATATATATGTATATATATATATATATATATATATATATATATATATATATATATATATATATATATATATATATATATATATATATATATATATATATATATATATATATATATATATATATATATATATATATATATAGTTATGTTATATAATATTACACGCTATCTTATTGCGACTTAGCCATAATAAACCTTCACAGGTATATCATATTTCACGATGACAGCTTCTCTTATTAATTGCTTATCTTCAAGATATCATATTACACCTTTGTTTCTCATAACTTGTGCAGACTGCAGAACTGCAATTCCTTTGTTATATATTTTGCTTACTCAGGTTCTGTATGTTATAAATATGACTAAACACGCTTTGTTGAATCAGTTATTAAACTCACTTAGAATGAAACACTTCTAATTATTATTATATTCCTTCTCCAAGAGCCAACGTTGGCTCCATGTAACAAAATAAAAGTTTTTAAAAAGTCATTCATGTGAACCGTGATCTAACATTGGCGCAGTCGGTAGGATCCGTAAACATCATCAGAACAAGAAGCCTAACTGGTAGTGAAGCGTAAGAGAACAAGGGGAACATCTGCAAAAGGTGCCTAACTATTGCGTGTACATCTATTAGAACAAGGAGACCTTCCTCACTGGTGGTGGCGGATCCCAATCCCTTGACGGACGAAGAACCTACTCATGGAGATGAAATTAATGTAAGTCATTTTTAAGAATCATCTCGTTATTTTATTTTTCATTTTTACAATTATTATTTCTCACAATTATTTACGTGTATTATACCGCTAATACACTCGGCAAACAAAGCCAATTCTGTTATCAAACAAATCCTATACAAGCTACAACGCAACAATTTTAATTTTAAGTTATTTATTTTCGTATTCACGAAACAACTGTGTATTATACAGTTAATACACAATTTATTAACGTACGCAACATAACAAACTATTTCAATCTAATTTCCGTATCATACTGCTGATACGCAACCAACTTTAGTTCAAAAATTTCCAAACAAAAAAGCAAAATGCCAGACAGAGCTCAACCAGAGCCGGTTCAACCAGTTCAACCAGTAGTGCCGACGACAGCCGAGCAACCAGAGCAAGTCGAGCACGAGGTAGAGCCTTACAAACTCTCAGAAATTTTCTCGTTAATTCCGGAGTTCGATGGTAACGCCATCAACCTCCAAACTTTCCTAAACTCATGTCAGTGTGCCCAACGCATGGCAATTCATGACCAGAAAATCTTGTTAACAGTGCATATTAAAAATAAACTAAAAGGTAAAGCTGCCGAACTTATAAATTCGCGCAACCCTGCCACATGGCCAGAAATTAAAGCACTTCTAGAAACCCACTTCGGTGACTCTAGAGATTTAACAGCTCTTATTCAAGACCTACAAAGAATTCACCAATTGCCTGGTGAATCTGCATTAACATTTGTTTCGCGTCTACAAACGCACAATGCGAAAATGCACGCTGCAGTGCAAAAACAAAATCTATCTTCAGAGCAAAGAACCGCGCAAACAAACCTGATCGAAACTATGACATTAAATAATTTGTTAACGGGTCTAGAACCAAATCTAGGCAGAATAATACGTGCCAGTAACCCTCCAACTATGATGAACGCAATTATTAGAATTCGGAGAGAACTACAACTTTCATATTTTGAACAACAAAAATTCCCAAAAAATAGTCCGGTCAAAAATCCAGTAATTCAACAAAAGCGACCACAAGGTCCCAATTTACAACAAAAGTTTTGTTCCTTCTGTAAACGGAATGGACATGTAATAAGCGAATGCCGCACAAGGCAACAGTCTCAAAACTTCCAGAGACCAAGTTTCCAAGGAAACCCAAACTCACAAAATTTTTCTCATCAAAACTTCGCACAACCGAGTAATAAGCAATTTAGCCAGAGGACATTCCCTCAAAATAATCAGCCAAATCAATCACAGCAAAACAGGCCCTCAGCCATAAGGCCGAACCCCAATTTTATGCAACAGCGACCATCAGCTATCCAACCTAACCCAAATTTTAATCGCTTTAACCAGCAAAAAGCTCATCATTTGAATTATGAACCCTATGACAATTATGACAATCAATGTAACTATAATCAATATAATGACTACTCACCCGATTATCAAAACGTAAGTGATAGTTATGAAAATTACGATTCAAGCAACGCTCAAAACTTTTCAGATAATTATACGGTTAATTCTCAATATGAGCAGTACGAGAATTATACTGCTAATTCTCAAACACTACAGGAGGATTATACTGCTAATCCTCAGGATTTTCGCTTAGATCCGGAGTACCCCGCGGATACTCCAACACAACGAATAGACCAATTCGACCAAATATCAAACCAAATACAAACAATGAATCTCAACGACAGTTTCGATCCAATGCTGAACTTCCCAGAACAAACGTTCATGTAAATACGCTTTCTCACACCTTATTAACCGTAAATTCAAAAAATCTTTACTACATCAAAGACGCAACCGGCAAATTTAAAATTCTAATTGACACAGGCGCAGGTATATCAATTTTTAAACCTAAAACAGCTGAAAATTACAGACGTAGATCTCCTGAAAACGTAATCATACAAGGTATCACTGATCAAAAAATTTATATCAACGAATCTGTTCTCATCCCCTTTTCAAATGAGTCACACAAAGTTTATATCTATAATCTAGATATAGATTTCGATGGATTATTAGGCGCAGACTTCCTAGAACATTACGAATGCAAAGTAGACTTTAAAAATAAACAACTAGTCACAAATTTCAAAACCGTACCACTATTTAAAGTTACGGAAGAAACTACAGTAAATTTACCTTTACAACCAACTATTAATTCTGATATAAAAAATTCAAATTTAAGCAACATCAAAAATTTAATTTCTATTGAACCTCGTATGGAAAAAATTTGTAAACTAAAATGTAACCTGCGAAATACCGAGGCTATACTGTTAGCCCAGGAAAATGAGAAAGTACGCTTACCAAATGCAATTGTCAAAATCGATCACAATGGAGAATTTTTAACTTCAATAATAAACGCAAACGCTATTCCAAAAACCATAAACTTTTCAAATCTTAACCTAGAGCCAGTACAAAAATTCAAGTCAATTTTTAACTTAAACGCGCAAAACTCTGACCAACAACTAATGACGGACAGATCCTTCGAAATCAGGAACGAATTGCGCTTGGATCATCTAAACGAAGAAGAGGCCGAAATAGTAACGCAGCTTTGTTTAGACTTTCAAGATATATTCTATTTAGAAGGAGACAATTTGACCTTTACTAATGAAATCAAACACCCTATTGACACCGAAAATTCCCGACCGATATTCACTAAATCGTATCGATATCCTCAGGTCCATAAAGAAGAAGTTAAGTCCCAAGTATCGAAAATGTTAAGTCAAGGTATTATTCAACCCTCAATCTCACCTTGGTCCTCTCCTGTCTGGGTAGTTCCCAAAAAACTGGACGCTTCTGGTAAACAGAAATGGCGCGTCGTAGTCGACTACCGCAAACTCAACGAGGTTACAATTGGTGACAAATATCCTCTGCCCAACATTTCCGATCTTTTAGACCAACTTGGCAAATGCCAATATTTCACAACCTTAGACTTGGCTTCCGGTTTCCACCAAATCGAAATTAATCCCGCAGATATTCAAAAGACTGCTTTCACAGTTGAGAACGGTCATTATGAATTCGTGCGAATGCCATTTGGACTCAAAAACGCTCCATCAACTTTTCAAAGAGTTATGGATAACATCCTGTTAGGTATTCAAAATGAACGATGTCTCGTCTACATGGACGATATTATTATTTACTCTCCTACAATTCACGAACACATTTCCCGTCTAACTGAAGTCTTTAAACGCCTTCAAAAAGCCAACCTCAAAATTCAACCAGACAAATGCGAGTTTCTCCGCAAGGAAGTCGCTTATTTAGGACATCTCATTACAAAAGACGGCGTAAAACCGAACCCTTCGAAAGTTGACGCTATTTTAAATTTTCCTCAACCGAAAAATCCAAAAGAAATTAAATCATTTCTAGGCTTAGCCGGATATTACAGGCGCTTTATCCCAAACTTCTCCAAGATAACCAAGCCTTTAACAAAACTACTACAAAAAGACGTACCATTTCTCTTCAACAATGATTGTATAAATTCCTTTCAAAATTTGAAACAAACATTAACGACAACTCCGATATTAATCTACCCCAACTTTGATGAACCTTTCGTTCTAACCACTGATGCGAGCGCATTTGCCGTCGGCTCAGTGCTGAGCCAGGGGCCCATTGGCAAAGATTTACCCATTGCCTATGCTTCTAGAACCTTGTGCAGCGCAGAAACTAAGTATTCAACGATTGAACGCGAGCTTTTATCGATAGTATGGAGTGTAAAGCACTTTAGACCATATCTGTATGGTAGAAAGTTCAAGCTTGTCACCGACCATAGACCACTCACCTGGCTATTCTCTATAAAAGATCCAGGAAGTAGACTTGCCCGTTGGCGACTCAAATTAGAAGAGTACGACTATGAAATAATTTATAAACCCGGTAAAATCAATAAGAACGCGGACGCACTTTCCAGAATCAAAATTAATCATTTTTCCGAATGTTCAAAATTCTAGCCGCGAATGACGAAGAGTCAGACGACGACGAAAACCCAGACGATAACAACGAAATCACTAACGAACAAATTTCCCGAGAATTTGAAACTTTCACCAACCTATATAAAACAACATCTTTAATTGACTATTCGAAAATCAAAGCCTCGAACAAACAACTTTTGTATCGAGAACATAAAGATATTATAACCTTTTTCCAACAAAACAACTTACAAGACCTACATCACAAAATTATCGAGGACATATTCGAAGAAAACCCCGAATTTCATAACGATAAAATCACTATTGTATCAAGCAAAACAGTCAGACATAGGAGATATTTTATCATCCCTCTACCTTTTGATATCGAATCTGTAACTGAACATCTATTTTTGGTACTATTTGAAAATCAAGATGTTCTAGATCTCTCTAAGACATACTTTGTCGAAAATAATTTAGACCTCCCCATACTTGAAATCCTATCATTCATTTTTGCGGAAAAAGACTTAAAAGTAGTAATTTGTCAAGATATCGTCAGAACTGCCGACGAAGACGAAATTCCAATTATATTGGAGCAAAATCATTTTGGTAAAAATAATCTACACCGCGGAATAAACGAAACTATTCGAAGAATTAGAGAAAAATACACTTGGCAAGGTTTAACTAAAGACGTTGAAAATTTTATAAAAAATTGCGAAACTTGCCAAAAAACTAAAGTATGCCGGAAAAACCTTAATAACCCTCTAGTAGTCACAGAAACCCCAAGAACACCATTCGAAAGAATCAATATCGATTTATTTGAATTCCCTACTCGAAATTATGCTTTAACCATTCGCGACGAATTAACTAAATTCACGCAAGCATATGCAGTCCCGGATAAATCCGCAAAATCTGTCGTAAACACTTTGTTGTTATATTTCCAACATTATGGTACCCCATTAAGAATCCATTGCGATTACGGTGGCGAATTTGACAACCGCTTGCTCAAAGATCTCTGCACCCTCTACGACATAAAATTAACTTATTCAAGCGTAGGACATCCCCAATCGAACGGATCCATAGAAAGATTTCATGCTACTTTAGCCGAAATGATAAGAATCCACAAAACTGAAAACCCAAACGAACATCCTTTCACGATTTTACCATATGCAGTAATATGCTATAACAATTCGGTAAATAAAACACACGGTTTTACCCCATATGAACTTATCTTTGGTCATACATCTAACAGACCACCCGAAACTTTGTACAACCAAAAAGAATTAATAACTAAATACGTTAGAGATTTAAACAATAGAATATCCCACTACTATAAAATAGCCCGTAGTCGAACACAATCTCAAAAAGAGAAAGCAAAAGTTCGCTTCGACAGAAATATTCCCCAAAAACGACCTGAATACAAAATAGGTGACTTAGTTTATGTAAAAGAATCACAAATTAAGAACAAACTACAAAACAAATTTAACGGTCCCTTTAAAATAAAAGACATTTTTCAAAATTCTGCTACCCTATTAAATCTCGAAACAAAACAAGAGACTAAAGTAAATTTTGATAGAATGAAACCATATACTGAAAATCAAATTTATTTTCAGGTTTCTCCTGCTGTTCGGATCAGCACTCTGTCAATACAAAATTACCCCGATCAATAACACTGTTGGTGTATACTATCACCAAGACACGGACATCGTGGTGACAAATGACAAATGGACTCTACTAGTGCATAAAAATATTTCATCCCTCAAACTAGCTTTTGACAAGAATCAAAATAATTTAGACAGAATCTTGAACACCCTCGATGGTGCTGATCAAAAATCAATCCTGTTTAGAAGCGAAGTTAAAACAGAGTTTAACCTTTTAATGCAAATAGCTAGTTCAATAAAAATGAAATTTGACGAAGTCTTTTCAGACACAAAGAGATATAAACGCGGAATACTTAACGGTTTCGGAACAATATTCAAATCAATTACCGGAAACTTAGACGCCGAAGATGGCGAGTACTACACTAACTGTATAAATAAATTAAATAATGACGAACATCAATTAGAAAACTTAATCAAAAATCAAATCTCAGTTACAACTTCTGTTATCAAAAATTTCAACTCAACTATACAAAAATTACAAATTGATGAGGAAACATTTAACAAAGATATCAAAGAAATCGAGCACACAATTCAAACTATGACTCAAACGATCCAAGCTGCCGAAATAAAACTAAAATTTCTATACATTTCCGAACAACTAATGGCCAGCTATTTGTACATCGAAGACAATCTAAACGATATTTTAAATTCAATAACATTCGCCAGATTAGGAATTATTCATTCATCAATCATAACACCTGACCACTTAGTAACGGCGTTACAAGAGATTTCACAGAGTTTGCGAAGGAACAATTTACCTCTTCCAATTAAACTATCAGCAGTTGCTCAATATCTGGATATTATTGAACTAAAAGCCTTTCAACTGGATTCTAACTTAGTATTTGTTTTAACAATACCACTTGTTGAACCCCAAAATTATAACACCTATCGCCTATATCCTATCCCGATACTTGATAACAGAACTGGTCTACATCACATTTTATCTATTTCACAAAAATATATCGCGAGAGATGATGATTCTTTGATGTACATACCTATACAAAATTTGAAAGAATGCAAACCACTTTATTTTGGAACCAAACTATGTTCGAACCTGTTTGCCTATCCTATCGACCAAAATGCCATATGTGAAGCCAGAATACTAAAACCATTGCCAAAACTTCCAGAGAACTGTCAAACTTCCTTCATTATTAGTCAGGGATACAACGTCCAAGAACTTGAAGACAACACATGGCTAGTAATTAATTCCGAACCACTTCACATTACCATCAACTGTCCAAAGAGAGAATCCACAACAGAGTTAATCAACAAAAATTCCATCATCAAACTACAACCAGGATGTTACGCCTATGCAGGCATTACTAGAATACAAGCCAGTGCCAAAGACTTTTCCGAAATTAAGGACAATTCACATCCTATCCAAATTCCTTTTGAATGCTGTAATCACATGCCCGACAAAATCGAAATTCCAAAATTAAAACCTCTCAAATTAAACAATCTCGATGTAGAAGACCTAGATATTGCTAAAAACAAATTGGACCAATATTCCAAAGACTTGGATGACCTCATAAATGAACCTTTTGTGACCAAACACATATCTTGGTTCACATATTTCATAATCACTCTCATCATCCTATTAGTTCTACTTTACATAACTTGTAAATGCAGAAGAAGAAGATGTGGAGCATTGCGAATCCAACCCTCAACGGATAACCCTCCTTCACCTCCTTCAGAGCGAAGCAGAGTATTTACCAAATTTCCTAGACTGATCCCTCCAAGAAAGCGACCCGGTATTAGACCTCAAGAAGAAGAGGACATCGAGTTAACATAGACTTTCATGTGGAGTTTTACCCTTGTCTATTAATTTAGACTATTGTATTTTATCCTTATTACGTTATGTAATGTTTTATTATCGCTTACCAATTTTAACTTTTACATTATTTTATTATTTTGCTTTGTATTCATTCAACATTGTTTCAATTTATTTTTGCATTATATTCATTTAACGTTTTAACAATTTTTAAAAGTTGCTGCATAACATCAACTTTTTTATTAAGGGGGAAGTTGTTATATAATATTACACGCTATCTTATTGCGACTTAGCCATAATAAACCTTCACAGGTATATCATATTTCACGAAAACAGCTTCTCTTATTAATTGCTTATCTTCAAGATATCATATTACACCTTTGTTTCTCATAACTTGTGCAGACTGCAGAACTGCAATTCCTTTGTTATATATTTTGCTTACTCAGGTTCTGTATGTTATAAATATGACTAAACACGCTTTGTTGAATCAGTTATTAAACTCACTTAGAATGAAACACTTCTAATTATTATTATATTCCTTCTCCAAGAGCCAACGTTGGCTCCATGTAACAAAATAAAAGTTTTTAAAAAGTCATTCATGTGAACCGTGATCTAACATATATATATATATATATATATATATATATATATATATATATATATATATATATATATATATATATATATATATATATATATATATATATGTATATATATATATATATATATATATAAATCGCTAGTAGAGTCATTGGTTAGATATTGTATTATTATCTGGGGAGGGTTATGTAATTTTGTACTTAATATTCTACAAACAGCCCAAAATAGTATTCTAAAGATAATTTTAAAGAAAAAAAAACTTTACTCTTCTACACAATTATATAAAGACGCTGACGTATTCAACATAAGAAATATTTTCGCTTATCACTGTTTATTACACATGTTTGACAAAAATCCCTCACCAGCCCATCCTACATATGATACTAGGTTTGCAAAAAATAGGTCTATAGGATTGCCGTTATTCAAAAAAGCCATACACAAAGATTTGTCTTCTATCTAGGTCCAAAGTTATATAATATTTTACCACTGCATCTAAAAAATTTAGAAAAATTTAATAAATATAAAATAGAAAAGAAAAAAGTTTATCACTCACAATCATGATTCTATAAAGTTTATCCTGCATTAATATGAAAATTTCGATAACTATTTCAGACTCTCGAACTGTATCTAACTATAAAAACTATTTACTTTATTGGCTACACTTACCTGCAACCACGAATTATGTTACAAATATCCACTATCTTATCCAATTTTAGTTTTCTGATTTTAAGTACTAACTACCGAGTGCTGCTGTTTTGAACCCTTACTGACTTGTTTTTATTAAATATTAAATTATATTCTCCTCTCTCCTTGTTCATTTCTGTTCCTATTTTTATATATCAAGCTATGCAATCAATTTACCTATCAACCGGGAAAGTATGGAGTTCACAAAACAAGCATTTCGTGCTTAGGTGATTCCATCTCTTCCTGGTTGATGCTTTGAGATGCAGGTGTCACTTATTGCATATTGCATACTGTAACCTAACTTTATTCTGTTTATTTTTGTATACATACTTTGAAATATTTTTGAAATATTTTAATAAACAGTTTAAACTGAATATGCAGGCATAGCCGTAGGTAGGCTATAGGCGTAGGTTAATCTTTCGATGTTCTCTATAAAAATGTATTTGTCGCCTCGCATTTATATTTTGAATTATTTTAATAAGTATAATTTGTTTTTGTTTTTTGGATTGTGTGTCGTAATTAAATTAAAATAGAAATAACCTTTAAATGGGCATGTACGACGAGGCCCCCGACCATAGCCTAGTTTGGCCATGCCTTAAGACGTCCCTGCTGCTGAGAATTATCATATGTGTTCTGCCTTGTGCATCCATAGGCATATCGTGCGAAAACGTGCGTTATTAGCTCGAGCCAAAAAATCGACAAAGAAATCGCAAACTTAAATCGCCGCTTGAAGCACATTGTACATCGTAGCTCGACGTATACCTAAACGCTTCAGTTCGTCTTCATTTAAAACCATTAGAGAAATCTTGCATCTTGGAGTGAAGCGCCGCTTGCCTCGTAGCTTGACGCTCCAGTATGTTTGTACCCTATGGAAGCTGGTGTTACACATTTTAAACATCTAATTGACTGATCAAGTTTCTTCTAACGTTTGCTAATTGTATTATCTGAACTTTTTCATCTGAATTAATAATGAGCGCTTTTGCAAGTTGTAAACGAATCGATACAATTTGAAATTTTTTGTATTGTATTGCCCTATCGAACAACAATTACATTAATTCATTTTAGACAAAAACAAATAACACAAACATATTTTTTATTAAAATCAGATCTTGTTGAGACCATTCCTTCGTCGTTAAATACCATAGCATACTTCTTCTGCGATAGTCATATTTACCCTACACTCTTATTCGGCATTCTTATCACGTTTGAAAGTCAAAACATTGAGGTTCTTTTATTATTATGCCTCAAGTTTCTGATGAGTTCTTTAACAAACTAGTTAACTAAGCAGATTCACGTGGAAAGTTGTGAGCCATTATTATCTTTAATCAGTTTCACGTGCCTTGCTTATTTATTATTAATTATTGGTTTTATAGAATTGGTTACAGTTGACCTTCAAAACAAAACAAAATCTATAGTGCTGGCTACATTCGACGATTGCTTACAATTCGACAATTTTCAAAAATTATATTTTATTTTTCAGTATGTTGATACTGAAGATTTCAGGATTCTCTGATAACGTCCTTGGCGATGAAGCTTAAAAATTCAACACTGCTAATTAGCCCAGTTACATTAGACGAGAAAAAGCAGCATGTGCCAAAAAAATCCAAGTAAGCTGAAATTTTGCTTACAACTTTATTTTAACTTTAGAAGTAACGTTTCAAAAGTGTCGATCGATATTACGCTTGTGTTTTATTTCTATTTTTTTTTTCCAAATATCTCGCTTCCTAAGAGTCTCATGACTTTTTTGGTTAAAACAAAAATGAAGATAAGGATTATCTTCAAAAAAGGTATTTTACGTACAACCAACCATTCAGTAAAAAACATACTGCCAAGTTTTGCAGCAGATGCACAGCCCTATACAGAGTGTCCCAAAGCATGGATGTGCCTGAATAGCTCATCAGAATAGCGAGATCTGAGGAAAATGACCTGTATAAAAGTTGTTGAAGTCATTGGGTGCACCACTTGGTGACTTTGGATTTGACCTTGAGGGAGCATTTTTTTCGAGGTCATTTGAAGGTCCCCTTTCGTTTATCAAATGGGAAGCCCCCTAGTCGTCGAAGTCGATCGAAATTGCCCCGACTTGATCTTAAAATCTATCTGTAAGGTCATCACGATCACCATTGCTTGCCTTTAGTTACCAGACCCTAGGGTCAATTTGACCCCTTACAACTCTGATGAAAAGTTTTTCGCTCTTTCAGAATCCGGAGTCAAAATGGGGGTTCTATTTAAAAAATGAAAGTTGACCTTCAAATGACCTTGAAAGTGACCAGAGTCAAAACCAAGGTCATCAAATGGTGCCTCCGATGACCTCAACTACTTTCATAAGGTAATTTTCCTCATATCTCGCTATCCTAACGAGTTCAGACGTATCCATACTTTTGGGACACTGTGTATATATTCAATACCTGAAATTATGACTAATAAAAATATAGTTATTATACAGGGTGTGTAATATTCTAGAATTGGCGGTGCAAATGTGTGGCGCGGGGGAGGGAGGGGGCCGTCCCCCTTGTAAAGCGTAGGTAATTGAGAAATTTAGATCAGCTTTATTAGTGAAGTCTATTTAAAAAAATCAACACCCGAAAAAAATATCTGGCGCCGCTACTAACTCTAAAACTGCTTCAATTTCTGAATCGGTGGAAGTACTTTACGACGAAACAATGCAAGTGACACTTAGCAAAGCAAAGTCCCTTAAATGAAACCAGATTAATATCAGTGCTAATGCACAAACTACAACCTGTCAATATCATTGTGAAATATAGTAAGGACGGTGCCACCGCGCCGTTTTAATGATAGAACTGGCTCTTCAAAAATCACTACAGAACATCGCAACTATCGTTGGAGAAGATGTAGATCTTTCAGTTCTCCTAATAGGACGTGCTCCTTCGAACTAGCAAGTTTTCTTCCTCATACCAGGTAGATAAAAAATAGAATCAAAGATATACTCTTCTCCTAGCATATTTAAGTGTCCTAATTGCCTAATTGTAAAAACATCTATTGCTTCCACATGCCGTTACTGGATGCGACACAACATCTGCACTCATTAACAAAGAAAAAATGGAAGTTCTTAAAATGTTCGAGAGAAACACAGACATGCAGCAATCAGCAGAAGTTTTTAAGCAGGAAAATTGTCCAGTAAAAACCATTTTGCAAAATGGAGTACGCATTTTTCTGGCAATGTATAGAGCTCCTAGATCGGAAGTATTCATTGACAACTATCGATACATGCCATTAGCGAAGCCAACAAGACATAATACCGCTGTGAAATTGTCGTCACTTCCACCTTCTGCCGCAACCGCTTACCAACATCATCTGAGTTAAATGCATTATTAGGTACAGAATTGGTTATGATTTAAATCCTAAACTCGGTGGACGATCAATAATTATATTTTGGAGCCTATTAAGAGACTATCGTCACCTGCGCCAGATGTACTTCTAAACACCATCTTTTACAATTGCACTAAAGGATGTAACACAAATTTCGGGTGCAGAAAAGTTGGTCTGTTTTGTTCAATACTTTTTGGCCATTGTCATGGTCAGTCATGTCTCAACGCAAATGTCGATAGTACTATCGCAGACTGAATAGAAAATATACAAGATGAAGAATACAGTGAAATTAATCCCACCGATCTCTTCATAGAAAATATTAGGGGAGAAGTTAACGAAGAGAGAGAAGAGGAACATGTGGAGGGGGGGGGGGGGGAAGAGGACGAGAACGAGGACGAGCTGTAGAAGGTACTTAAAACAAGAAAAAACACTGGGGAAATCACGTAAAAAAAACGTGGCTTGCACCTTACCTCTGAGGTGGTGGAAACGGGTGCACCGCTGCTCATTATTTATCTATATATAGCGTGAGAACGGCTGATTATACCTAAACAATGTATATAACCTTTTTTGTAGAAATTTTTTTATTCTTAATTTTCCGTAATAGCTAAAAAAGTCAAACGATCAATAAAAAGCAAGATATTTGCGAAAAACTGGTTTCTGTGACCTTTGATCTTGAATGACTTAAAACGCAAGTGCGATATCGATGGGGATTTTTGAAACATTATTTGTAATGACGAAATAAAGGTGTATGCAATATTTCAGCACACTTGGATTTTTTTATGTGACTGGAGTAAATATCTTATTTCACTGTGTAGAAACTATAGAAATAGGTCACTAAAGAGGTGAAAGAAAATCTATCAAAAAAAGTGGTGTAAAAGTGAACAAATAACGAATTAAAAGATATTTCCAACCGACTTCAATATCGATATTAGGTTATAAAGTTCAATGAAATTGTGTTGGTTCAATATTTTTCAATTTTTTTTCCATCCAGTTTTTATTATAATAAGCTTCCAGAAGAATAAGTTAAGTTATAGTTCCTAATAAAGTTAAAATATTGGTTAGATTCGGACAAATTACCACTGAATTCAAAAAAGAAAGAAAAAGCTATATTGCCTATAGCATGGTAAACCGTCTATAATTTAACACATTAAGAATTGATAAAAAATTATATGTAATCAAGGAAACTTTGACAACAAAACACCTGGGCGTCTTGCGTCATCCTAGATTACTACTTAAAATGGGAGAACTACATAAATTTATTTACCAAAAAAATAAGTCTTCCGGTACATAAATTCTACCTCTTAAGAGACATTCTACATAAAACAATACTTATTACGTTATATCAAACCATAGTAGAATCCGTTTCCTTTAGAAACATTGAAAGGATAGTGAAGGAAGGTGACATTAGTGCCTTAGAAACTGAAGGTGTACCAATATTTAGAACTCCAGGAAATAAGTGTTGAAGGAAGAGTTCTTTAACTGATTTGCCAGATTATAGGACATAGTTGCATTTGGTGTATTGTTCAGAAAAATAATCAGAGTTAATCTTCTTCCTCTTATGAATAACGACTTCACAGAAATTTTGTGATCTACGTATGATTCCAGTTAGCCTCCTTTTTGTCTACGTCATGTCGTCTGACAACATGGCGGTTGGTGCCTCACCATCAACTCCTTGATAATTTTAGCGTAACTTTGGTAGACGTCCTCTTTCTCTCTGGTTTTCTCTGAACTATCACTTGTTCAATATTGTTCTCTTTTTGTTTTATATGGCCGAAAAAGCGATAAGATTGGGAACAATATGATGCTGTAGAGTTGCCTTGTGAGACGTATTTCTTGGAGAATCGAGTTGTTGGTGAGATTGGCTATCCAGGAAATTCACGCAACATACTGTTGGAAAGTCGTAGCCAATATCTCCAGACTGACATCTCAAAAGCATCAATACGCTACGTGTCTGCCTCCGTAATGGTCCATTAGGGTGTCCCTTATTTATACTTGATGAAAATTTTTCTTTTATTTTTTTCGGTCTCACAAGCCAGAAAGTTTACATTTCATATGAGAATCACACACTCAAAATTTCAGACTTCTAGACTTATTCCTTCCCGTGCCGACGGGACCTAGAAGTTTTTGAAAAGCAATTTTTTTTTAAATAGAAATATCAAGATGGATTTTTTTCAAATTGTTACTTCAATTATAGATATTTGATATAAAAAGAAGAAAATAATAATTTCAACTCATATGTTGATATTTATCCTTAACACCAGAAGCATAAAGTTAAACAAAATAGTGAATTTTTGAAGTAAAAACACATATACGTCACATTTCAATCACATTCCATTCAGTTGCTAAAGCTGATTAATTTTGTTATGCTTTTTCTGGTAATACTCTTGGTACACCGTCCCCTTAGAAACCACGTGAGTTGTGAACGCAACTGAGCCTTATAAAAACGTTTACCTACGATCACTACTATAAATGTAAAGTGGCCTACCCGAGTGACAGATACCACCTTAAGCACAATTGATCATATTTTTGTTAATTATAGAAACGAAGAAGTGTGTTGTGTATTTGATAATATTATTTCGGATCACCGAACTATTCTTTTTGAACTTAACTTTGAAAATCGTAAAATAAATGCAAATAATACATTTGTTAAAAGAAGCTACAATGTAAACTCAATTGCTAATTTTGAACTAGCAATTCAAAATGAAACTTGGGGAAATCTTTATAATATTTCTGATATTCATGATGCATTCTCATATTTTAATGACATCCTTTTATATTATTTTAATTTGTATTTTCCTCTGAAGACATTTTATATCAATACATCTCTCAAAAAAAAAATGGGTAAATACCGAGGTGATAGAGTCCAGCGTAAATTTGAAAAATCTTTTTGTTCTAAAGACAATGTGTTCTAATATGTCCGAAATTTATAAAAATGCAAAAAAGAACCACAAATTGTTGATAAGGAGAACTAAAAAACCTTATTATCAAAATAAAATTACAGAATCTGACAACCCTGCACGCTCTGCTTGGGATGTTATAGCGGAAATATCAAATAAAAATAAACACTTTAATAACATTAATATAAACGATGAAGGCGTGGTTCATGACGATCCCAAAATAGTTGCTTCACTTTTTAATAATTTCTTTCTACAAGCCCCAGAGAACATAGTCAAGCAAATCTCGAAGCTAAGTAATAATGTGCATATCCCTACTCTAGCTAATTTGTCTCAGTCGTTGTTCTTAAAACCGTTTACTACTGATGAAATGTTACATTTATTAACAAACAAATTCAAGGCCAAAAAATCATCTGGACCTGATGATATTCCTTGTTTTCTGATAAAAAAAAGTGGTAAATTTTATCCTTCGACCACTCACTTATATAATCAATTTATCATTCGAATCGGGGACATTTCCAAATAGTTTGAAAACTGGAAAAGTGGTACCCATGTTTAAGAAGAAGGATAGAGACATTTTGGAAAATTATAGGCCTGTAACTGTGCCTTTTGGTCTCTCTAAAATATTTGAATACTGTTATTTGGATAGATTACTAAATTTCTTAGAGACTTACAGAATAATTACAGAGAATCAACATGGCTTTACTTACTAGTGGTATGTCAACCAATACGGCTATACATTCATTTTTATATAAAATATTAGAATTTGTCGACGCAGGAGAATCCCCTGTTGGGATATTTTGTGATCTAAGCAGGGTATTCGACTGTGTTAATCATGATTTACTAAAATCTAAACTGTTTGCCTATGTAATAATGGGTCTGGCATTAAGTTTTGTTAGCACATTTCTGGAAGGACGAAATCAGTATGTTAGTTTACGACATAAAACGCAAAATTCAGTTTACAGAGTTGATTCTGAATATTTAGAACTAAATATGGGTGTTCCACAGGGATCCATATTGGGCCCTGTTTTGTTTTTATTATATATTAACGATATAGACTCTTTGGCGTCAAATGCACATTTTACAATGTATGCAGACGATATATCTATTATAATATCTAATCCTAGGGACAATCTTTTGGAAGATAATTCTAATAATTTATTGACTAATTTGAATAATTGGTTTTCTAAAAATTCTATATATTTCAATGCAGAAAAAACTCACCTAATTAGATTTCACACCAGGCAAAAGAAATGTAATAGTTTAAATATTGATATAAATGGTATCAAAATCGAGAATGAAGTATAAAGTTTTTAGGCATACACCTGGATGAAACCTTAAACTGGAAACATCACTGTGAAGTCCTGATATCTAAAATATCATCAATAACTTATTTGTTCAGAAATATCAGATCGTTTCTCAATAAAGAACAATTAATTAATTTATATTATGCTCAAATTGATACACGCTTGAGGTATGGTGTCTGTTTCTGGGGACAATCCACCCTAGCAACAAATGTTTTTATTGTGCAAAAACGTATTTTGCGATGTATCGCCGGCGTACCAGCCACTCACACTTGTAAAGGTATTTTTAAAGAATTTGGAATTTTTAGCTTGCTATGTTTGTATATTCTCGAAATTTGTATGTATGTTTTTAAAAATAGGAATAAGTTTGTTTTAAACAGTGAATACCACAATGTCGATACTAGACAGAAAAATGACTTCCATGTGCCTTATGCCAGACTTAAAATTACTTGTGAATCTCCCAGGTCAATGGGACCTAAAATATTCAACCGCTTGCGCTTACCAGATGAAATAAAGTTTAGCGAGACAATGTATGCATTTAGAGGGAAATTAAAAATATTTTTATTAGATAAGTGTTACTATTCAGTAGCAGAATTCTTTCGATCTTAATGTATATTTTATATCATATGTATACATAAGATTTATGTGACTATTCCTATACGATATTCTGTATTGTCAAAAAGGAAAATAAATTATTACTATTATAAATAGTAAAAAACACACTACCTGCCATCTAAGTAAGTTGAATTTTACATATTGTAAACAAAACGCACTGTAAACAAATCGCTCGGTAAACAAAACGCACGGGACACACAATTATATAGGTGGCTTATATCGCTGACGCGGAGTTTAAAAAAATAAATGCGCCTAAGTAATTTTCAAACGCTATCAAAACTGACATAATATTTGTTGAATAATATTGTTGACTAGTAAACTAAATCCAGATTTTACTAAATAAATAAATATGATCGTAGGTAAAGTATAGTACATAATTCGAGTTGTAAAGCAATTACGCACTCATGGAAATACGTAACTTTTCCATTCGTGCGTAATATGCTTCTTGCAACACTCATTACGTAATATACTATTGCGCAATTGCGCATAGATAGTGTTCGTTCTTTAAATAAATAGAAATTTCCTTATTTTTTTTATTTTTGTGAAATAACATATGTATTATATTAATTTTACTTACCGTTCAGACGTCGACAAGTAAATCACATACCGACGTGTTATGCCTAGTAACCAGTAAACATAACCTACCGTCTCGGAAACAGATCTTGTAAATAAACAAAAAA
Organism: Rutpela maculata; assembly: GCA_936432065.2. NCBI lineage: Eukaryota > Metazoa > Arthropoda > Insecta > Coleoptera > Cerambycidae > Rutpela > Rutpela maculata. Next base: position 320,313,562 of record OW386285.2, on the reverse strand, counting down.
GCTCGATCGTACAAAAAACTAATAACATACTTATTCGTTCTTATTTTACAAAAGTTATATTTTTATATGTATATTTTTTATATGACTATCAGTTTAATATGTATATGCCTGTATTATTTGATTGTAGGAGTTGTGGTAAATTTAATGCTACTACTACAGGCTAATGCTTCTATGCTACTACTAATGCTACTACTACATTCATATGGTATAAAATATTTAAAAAATCGTTAATTTTTTCTCTCTTTAAAGGGAAATTTAGCAGAACATGTTCAGTATCACCAAATTTACCACAATCTTAATTAGGATTGTCCTTAATATTGATTTTATCTAAATGACTAGGAGCTAGAGTGTGATTAAATATAAGCCTACAAATGTTTTTTATTGTGTTTTTTTTAATTTTTGTTGGTTGAACCATGGCTTGTGAGCTGGGCTTAGTTGAAGGTTTTTACAGTACTGGCCTTTTTGTTCTTGAATAAAAACACTTTTCCAATTATTGATAATTTGATGTTTGATTTCAGGAATTATATCTGTGTAAGGATAAAACTAATTTAATAACTCTCCATCTTCTAATGCTTCTTTTGCGTATTTATCAACTTTTTCATTATTTGTTATGTCTCAGTGTGCTTTCCATAAAAAGCACATCCTATATCGTCTGAAGGTCTTAAACCATATACATATTGAATTACTATTAATTTGTAATAAGTCGGAGTTGAATAACATGTTTCTGGTTGGCGCAGGGAATTTACTGTAGTCTCTTAAGAATATGATATTTTTCTTTTCAGTATTAATTAATGAGTTACTGATTTCGAAAATTGGATTGATTTCCGTTATTTTTATATTTTCTTTGTATGGAATTATTAGACTCTAGCTCTCTACTTATAGAGGAGTTTTTTTGTTTATCCAAAATTTGTTGGTGAGATCAAATACAAAAAATGTATGTATATTACTTATTACTGGGCTGTTTTTTGCGTGCATGTTAATTACGAATTTTGAACTTGAAATTTTTCTTCTGAACATAAGTTGTAACTCGCCGCATTCTGCTACCAAAATTAAGTACTTCTCACTGACAACCAAATGAACTAACTGGCACCAATAAATTTCTTGTTTGAATTTTTTCTACTCCAAAATACCCGGTGTCTGGTCTATTAATCTGCATCAATTACAAAAGCACAACCTAAAAAAATAAGCCCTCACCGTGACAATGTTTTCACATTGCCGTGACCAGGATTCGAACCTGGGTTACTACGGCCACAACGTAGGGTCCTAACCACTAGACGATCACGGCTGTTGAAGGCGATAAAAATTAAAGTATTGTGGTAAACCTCGTTTAACATAATGTTTCGATTCAGTTGTTACATAAAAGAAACGCGAATCTAATAAAGCGTATCTAATGGAATACATTTTATTATCTGCATTATGTATCGACATGAAACTTTTTTTTTAACGTTTATTTGCCACTTCTATTTGAGATATAAAGAAATTATATTACGTTCGAAGATGAAGTACCTACATTAATCATCAATATGTGCAAACAGTAGCTACTTAAATGTGAATGTTTTTTAATATATAAGGTGTCCGGAAAGTAAAGCCATCAAAGATTTTGATTTCAATTAACCTGAAGAAAAAAGAAAAATAAATAATGGAACGAATTTCAATGTAAGACTTCTTTCGTGTTTAGGATCATATTTCCCACTTATAGACTGGCGGTACACGACCAGCAGGTGCAACGTTTTTAAAATGCATGCCAATCATATACATGAATGAAACTACCATGAATATGCCAGAAACGCAAATTTTAGGTAGTCGTCGCATGCAGAAGGGTGTGCAAATCGATTTTTTTTTGCTTTTTTTTGTGTTTTTTTTTTAATTTTAAAATGGATGCCAGTAGTGCCAAACGAAAAGCCGTGAAAAAGTATCCAGCGAAAGTTCATTGGCATGCAACTTCCGCGCGCAAAACAACTTTCGATGCGCACATTAAATCGTAAAATTTTTTGGATGATTTTGATTTTGGATTTTTTTCAAGGCTTTTCATTTGGCACTATTGGCATCTATTTTAAAATTAAAAAAAACACAAAAAAACACAAAAAAAAACAAAAAAAAATTGATTTGCACGCGCCGACTGCCTAAAATTTGCGTTTCCGACATAATCATGGTAATTTCATTCATATATATGATTGGCATCCATTTTGAAATTAAAAAAAACACGAAAAAAAAAAACAAAAAAAAAATCGATTTGCACACCCTTCTGCACGCGACGACTGCCTAAAATTTGCGTTTCCGGCATAATCATGGTAATTTCATTCATATATATGATCGGCATGCATTTTTAAAACTTTACACCTGACTGGTCATGTACCGCCAGTCTATTATCAAACCTTATCCATTTTACAGTATTAGTATTCCACTTTAACTTTAAGATGCATATTGTTTTAATGAAGTAATTGTTCTTATCCTTTCTAGGTTAATCATACGCGCCATATTACACTCCACGATCGCACGAGCTGCCAGAACTTCTCTCACAAAGCGACACTCAGTGCACACTACATGAAAATAATTTTGCCAGTGGAACATAACAAACTACCAAAAGTTGAACTCAGTTTCTTAGAGTGCAGTCACTGTAAAACGCTGTAAGTTTTCTACCATTCAAGTTGCTCGAGTAGTTGAAGATATACCTCCGAGTCTTGAGTTACGGAAGCATACTAGCTTTGAATCATGTGTTCCCTTTAAGGCCTTCGACTACATTCCTCATGGCCTATTGTTAATGAAGCAACCATATTATGACATAAAAGATTTACCCCTGACTATTAAAATCATGCCTAAACAATAGAAAACCATGTATTACTGTAAATAATTTTTCCTCATACCTCCCTCGTAAGTAATTCCATTGTTTTGTCGATAGTAAGTGACGCTTTATGTACCAAATACTTGTTGCCACTGGCCACAATTGGGTCGTTATTTTTCATGTAGTAAATTTGGGATAATTTTCTCTTGTATATAACAAGTATTAAATTAAATGTTGTTGCGTTCACCTGGGAACTTTGTTTTTATTTAATTCCTATATATCACACCTAACATATAAGAAATACTGTACAAGTATTTACCATCTTTTAGTTATTTATGCCCAGACATACTATTATCCTGCACAATGTGTTTAGATTTAAGATTGATACCTTTTGTATACTTTTATTTAAACCATTATTTGTTATCATGTTACAGTTTCTGCTAGCGACACATTAACACCTGGGCTATTAAAAGAAACGAATTTATTTGAATCTAATTATGTCTTTGCATACTGAGTCTATCTTACACACAATACATTGGGTAGTGTAGTGGGTTGCGTAGAGCAATATATCCCCTAGGTTTACAAATCTGGTTATTTGATATCTAGAAGTTTTTGAAATGTTATAATGTGGCAGAAATAGTCTAATTGGAGGGACTACCTTACTAGCTGACACGGAGAGAGATTAATTTTTATTTTCAGTTCTGTGGCAGCGATATTCAGTCACTTCAAAGGTCGAGATAATTAATTAAGCAAACATTTTGCTATTTTTCTCATTATCGGGTTTTACTTTAGTGAATCGAACAGTAAAAGGTAATTAAAATTATTTATTAATTTTACCTCTCCAATATTTGACGGCTCCAAGCCATATTTTTCATAACTGTCACTTTTTAAATCTAAATTGTGTAAAGATAACCTCAGTTTTGCAAACACATGCTAACGAAATTCTCTTTTTTCCCGAAAACGTAGGAGTTTTGCTGTTAAAAATTAATTAATTAAAAATTATTTATTTAAGATATAAATTGATTAATTGTTGTTTAATTGATTGATCAAGTTGAATACCACGTGGATTATTTGATTAATCCACTTCAATCATTTTGGGATCCATGCAAACACGTTTTCCACGTGTCGATGTAACCAGATAAACATACAGCAGTGAAAGGAAATCATTTGGTTCAGTTTAGTTGGGTTGGTTAAATAAACGTTATATACCATAAAGCCATAGTCCAGTCACTTTAGACAGTTTGAGGTCAAGATTTAGTAGATTTTGAATAAGTTCAGTTCAGTCATATCAGCAAAACCCCAGCGTATATAGGTGATCGAGACAACTGAGTACATCTTGAGCCGCCCGTGTTAATGAAGTCGCTGACAGAAATTGCAGGAATCCACCAGGATCCATCTTGTAGCGTCCATTTCTCCAGGGATCGGTGAGAAAGCGTAAATCTCATTTTTCTAGTTAAGTTGTGTAGTTAATTGCATAAAGACATTTTTGCTATCAACGAATTTTTATTATACTTGTCCATTTTCTATGTGATTTAAAGTTAATATTTTACTGCACTTAACTATTTATTTAAGATTCAAATAACGTCTGTCATCATTTTTAATGGTATAATCTTAATAATAATTAACAATAGTTATTTATGTACCAACGTTCGTAAGTGCCTTTTTTTTGGTCGAGCATACAGTTTGCAATCCGAGGCCCGTGGGGTCGAGGTTTGCAAGTATTCGAGATCAAAAAATCGCACTGTACGATCCGCGGTGCATATTACATTTTTCGTCGTACCATGAATCATTAAACTAAAAAAAAACTTGAGAAAAACTAGTGGAAAACTATAATTAAGTATTTGAGAAAGATTTCACACTTGCTAATAGTAAAGGTAGCGATGCTTGGAATATCCATGGCAACCGTCAATAAAATAAATTTAGGATTCTGCTTCTATTCAAATGACAACTACAGTCAAGATAAATTAAATCATATTATTATAATTAATAACTCTGAACATTTTTGAAAATTACGTCGGATATCGGATATAGAAGATTTAGCAAGTAAAGCCTGTCTGGATTTCGTTCCAATAAAGTTAAAACATTTAATTTAATACTTATTATATAAAGGAGAAAATTCTCCCAAATTTACTTTATTTCCCTAGGGACGTTATGAAAAATAACGACCCGTTGTCAATGGCAACAAGTATTTGGTACACAAAGCGCCACTACTTACTGCCGACAAAACAATGGAATTAAAGTATACTTTCGAGGGTGGTATGACGAAAAAATATTTTAATGATCTAAGATTTTGATAATATTTGGTTACCACCATTTTTCTTGCTTTAGTTGTAAAATTCGTCATTTTTGAAGTTTGCTAAAAATAAATTGTGATTTTTTATCTTAATTTTTAACCTCCCCACAATAAAATTGTGGGAGGTTACTACAATTAGTCCAAAATCGAAAATTGAGATAACATCAAATCTTTACGTTTTGAGGTCCCAGGAACCCAACAAAGTTGTTTTTGAAAAATGTCTGTGTGTGTGTATGTGTGTGTGTGTGTGTGTGTGTGTGTGTGTGTGTGTGTGTGTGTGTGTGTGTGTATGTCTGTTAGCACGATAGCGGCGAAGCCACTAAACGGATTTGGATGAAACTTTGCATGAGGGTTTCTTTAGTGCTCCAGAAGATCTGAAAAGGTTTTGGTTGAGATCGGATTACGTTTGTTGCTGTTTTGGCACAACAAGCTGTTTATTTTATGATTACTTACAATTTGTAATCGAACCATTGAAAAGCAGTAAAAATTCCGATTTCAACGATATATCACACTTTCACTCTTTAGCTTTGGTTTCCGTGAAAAAAATTAAAAACCAAATAACACGCTTCTTGTGTAAAATATATTTTATAGTGGAACCACAGAATACAGTAACTGCACAGAGGCGAAGTCTTTGGCGGTTCCTTTCAGTTTTGATGGCTCGTTTTCTGTGACCTTGCGTACCAGTTGCGTCTACACCACGGTGTATTAAATAGGTGGTCCGGCACTTTCCTATTATAATAATGGCTTCGTAAGTGCATGGTTTCTATTTACTTTAATAGATGGCGCGAGCAATAAGGTCCTACAATTACCTGGGCATGTGCATCGTATAACTAACACAACCTCAAATTTTAAGGTGTTTTCGTTTATTCTCATATTTAATGTTTGTATAGGTATTTTTAGCTCGGAGCCATACTGGCTCCAAGCAAATATTTAAAATTTCACGCAAATAATTTTTCAATATTGTTGATTAATAAAAATAGACTGCTAATTATAGGTTAGATTCCTAACCTGCAAAAGTGTCTTATTTTATTGTGACAAACTATTTAAAACTTCATACATATTACGTTGAACTTGACTTTGGCTGAAAGTACAGGAACCAGGCAGAAATTTTAATAATAGCTACGTAATACCTGTAAATCTTAAGAAATATATATTTTTGAGGTTAGCTGTGACGACACGTGCAATACTGCAATGTTTTAATTTAGCTAATTAATGTCAGATGTCACTGTACTCTTGTCAAAAACAAGAAGCCGGGAATGTATGCAACACTGTATGTACGTATGCACAGAACCTGTAAAATTATCTATCTATGCGTAAGTAATGAGAGAACTGATTGGTCCTGCCATCTATTACAAACTAGTTAGAACTTTATAAACATTACATTGAACTAGATTTTGGTCGAAAGTATGGGAACCAGGCAGAAATTTTAATAATAGCTACGTAGTACTAAATTTTAAGAAATATATATTTTTGAGGTTAGCTATGACGTCATGTGCAGATCCCCATTTAAGGATACACTGAAAAGACAGTGTATTTCGAGTTGGATTGAAAAATATTACGATTTGAATTGCTTATAATCGGCGCCTATTTTCAATTGAGTTGTACACTAGGTTTTATTTATGAGAATTCTAATTCTCGCTTAATGTTTTCAATATCCCAAAATGAGTGGAAAAAAAAATTGACAAATCCAAACTTAACACGATAAACATCAACAGTGTCAAGATAAAAGTGAGGTTGATTGTTAAACAATTAAGAAATGGCGATGAGTATACAAATTTGGTTTTGGCGGGAAGGTTAGCCTTCGCCTCTGTATAGTTACTGTACTCAGTGGTCTAACCTAACGTTCAATAGACTAGTGTGTTAAAGCGTGCAGACTGTATGCTGAGTAAATTTGAGTGTCAAGTGCATCGAGACATTACACGACGTTCATAAAGCCCACGGAAGGTGTGAGAAGCCTTCGTGAACCGCTCACAAGCCCTACAAGTATAAGCAATCTCACCGGAACGTTTTCGGTGAGTTTTTTCCAATAAAACTTTAAAAGTGACATTATATTTTAAAAACTGTTTCCGCTACTTCCGCCATCCCACCGGAAATTCTTCCGGCAACATAACCTAAAAATAGTGCTACATAACTTAAAAATAATTTAAGACATTGGTACCAACCTAAAATATTTTTTCGAAAACTGTCAAAAACCAAATTCCCCCAGAAAAACATTGAAACCAAAAATTTGACAGCTTACTTCCCCGACCGATTTAGTGAAAAATCGGCCGAGGCCAGAAGATAAAATAAAATATATCAACTCAAACTTAAACGATCCACCATGAACACTACTCCGGCCACATCTGGCAGGGAAGCTGTCCACCAAGAGTTATATGGTTTTTCCAAAAGATGGCCATCCCTACCACCCATTACCAACGAACGGATGTTTTCGTTTAGTTGTTTCCCGTATCAATAATGAAAATTATTAAGTGCTCTTGCCTACGAACTTAGTTTTTATAGTGTTGTGTTTATTAACCTCCCCACAATAATTGTGGGAGGTTACTACAATTAATCCAAAATCGAAAATTGAGATAACATCAAATCTTTACGATTTCGAGGTCCCGGAAACCCAAAAAAGTGGTTTGTAACTAATGCCTGTGTGTTAGCACGATAGCTACGAAGCTACTAAACGGATTTGGATGAAACTTTTACATGAGGGTTTCTTTAGTGCTCCAGAAGATCTGAAAAGGTTTTGGTTGAGATCGGATTACGTTTAGTGCCATTTTGGCACAAGTTGTTTATTTTATGATTACTTAGAATTTGTAATTGAACCATTAAAAAGCAGTATAAATTCCAATTTCAACGATATATCACACTTGCACCCTTTCGATTTGGTTTCCGTTAAAAAAATTAAAAATAATTCGTTATATGCGCACATATGACAGCATCCAAAAAATATTATTGGTATTATTGTTAGGGGAAAACGTATTTTGCCATCTGTCAAAAATATTTGGGTTGGTAACCTTTGTGAATGTTGATTTATAGCTTATGGTACGTGACGTCACAGCTAACCTCAAAAATATATATTTCTTAAGATTTAAGAATATTACGTAGCTATTATTAAAATTTCTGCCTGGTTCCCGTACTTTCAACTAAAATCTAGTACAGTGTAATGTTTATGAAGTCCTAAATACTTTGTCCTAATAAAATAGGACTCTTTTTGCGGGTTAGAAATCTAACCTGTAATTAGCAATCTATTTTTTTATTAATCAATCATTTTTAGGTCACATGGTTTTGACAATTTTGACATTTTGCTTGAGGGACAACAAAACGCAGTTTGCGTGGTTTTATATATTTTTTTCTGATTTTCTTGAGAAACTGTGTGTGTTTTCGTAATAATGTCATATAGTGAATATTATCCAATCCTTATGGGTGATGTAAAGTGTCGCTACGATGAGAAAATCAAAATAATAGACAATATTGACCCATACACCCTTGGAGTGGAGACTGGAGACCTTTCTGCAGATTTGTCTATTTTACCTTGTCTGTCCGTAATTAATATGGTAAATTACTTAGTGTCGACTCACAGCTTCTTCGCAGATCAGCAGTTAAAGGCATACAAATCTTTACAAGCATATAAATATTATGAGGCTGGATTTGTGCAAGAAGTTTGTGCAAGAAAGATAAACTCAAATGTATTCATTGTTATGGGCAAGGCAAGTTTACATTTAAATAACTAAGTGCTAGATTTCAGTGATATATTATCCGTATGTAGTATTCAATAGACTCTGCCAGAAAGTGATTTCTTTACCTTTCTTCTAAGGTTTTTTACATTCAAAATAAACCTTATCTCACAATCGCACCTTGTCGCAAAAAAAGATGGTGTTTTATTTTTATTTCACATTTAAAACTGAGATTACTTCTTTGTTTACATTGGAATAAAAAGTTTGGTTATCCCTCAGGCAATATGGTCGACTTATCGTGACGTCATCCTAAGATGGTCTATATAGAAAAATTATTTGCATGAGTTTTTTAACTATCTGCTCGGAGTCACTGTGGCTCCAAGCTAAAAATGCGTAGTCAAACATTAAAAATGAGAATAAACTTGAAAAACTTAAACATGTTATGTCCCTAAATATATTTCATAACCTAAAAATCAACATTCGTAAAGGTTACCAACCCAAATATTTTTGACAATGTCAAAACTTATTTTAGTTGTTTTTTTTTAAGGTAATAATTGTTTATAGCCGTGTTCGGATATTACGTCTGATTGATGCGACACGTCACAATCGTTCATTGCAAATCGAGCTAACTGAGCTAAATCTTAAACGTTCGAATATTACAAAATAAAGGCTTCGGACGAAGCTCGACTTGCTCAACCTTTTTGATCGAGCAGGAAGATTTTAATTTGATGCATGCGTAGTCTGCTTGAACAGTCCATAATGTTATTGACTTGTTGAAGTTAGAGTGTCATTTGGGCTAAATTCTGTGTTATTATTTTTTTTTCATTATCCAATATTTTACAAAATCTTCGAAACGTTATCTGTTAATACCCTTATAATATCCGGCAATTGATTAACATGCAACATAAACAAACATGAGAGGTTATGTTTTAACAGATTGCTTGTAGTCCGCTTCAGTTCGTTCGATATTTGTTGATGAAATAAATGGCTCCAAAGTCACGTGTAATTTATCTGTTTGCTCAGTGCTCTGATTTCCGATGTAATATCCAAATACAGCTGATAAGGATCCACCGTGTGGGGAGGTTCCAGCCGCTTCCAGTAGCTGCCGATTTTTTTCTTACTTTTCTTGTTTGTGTCTGTCTCATAAATATGATCGGATCTTTCCACAGCGGTTGGTTTCACCACTTACAGGGTAGTTAAATTCTCTTAAATTTTTCTGTGGATGGCGCTCTCAATTCAACATCACTATTAGGGGACAAACTGGCTTGGCAAGATTTCAAGAAAATGTTGATTTAATCTCCTACTCACCTAAAATAAAAATCGAACCCACGACTTGGCCCCGCAAGAGATCGGCTAGCCGTACGCACACACCATTTGTGTTTTGCCTGAATCTTTTTCGGACTTTACCTTAACCGGTATTTCCAAATTAAATTTTTGTAAAGCCAGTGGTGATGTAACAATGTATTGGCTTTTTTGGAAGTAAATCCAGACAAGCCTTACTTGCTGTATCTTCTATATCCGACATTAGTTTCAAAAATGTTCAGAGCAATTATAATAATATGATCTTATTTATCTTGACAGTAGTTATTTGAATAGAAGCCGAGTCCTAAATTTATTTTATTGACAGTTGCCATGGATATTCCAAGCATCGCCACCTTCACTATTAGCAAATATAAAATCTTAGTCATATAATTATAGTTTTCCACTAGTTTTTCTCAGGTTTTTTCTAGTTTATTGATTCATGGGTATGACGAAAAATAATATGCACCGCGGGTCGAATAGTGCGATTTTTGGTCTCGAATACTTGCACACCTCGACCCTACGGGCCTCGGATTGCAAACTGTATTATCGACCAAAAAAAGGGCACTTACGACCCTGGTACATAAACAACTAACCTAACTCCTTCGTAAGTATACTTTAATTCCATTGTTTTGTTGATCGTAAGTGACGCTTTATGTACCAAAAACTTGTTGCCATTGGCAAAATAGGTCGTTATTTTTCATAAAATCCCTAGAGAAATAACGTAAATTTGGAAAAATTATTTGTTTTATTAAGTATTGAATTAAATGTTTTAACTTCTTGGAAGTAAATCCAGACAAGCCTTACTTGCTATATCTTTTATATTCTAAATTATTTTAAAAACTGTTCAGAACTTATTATAATAATATAATTTAATTTATCTTGACAGCATTTGATATTTGAATAGAAGCCGAGTCCTAAATTTATTTTATTGGCAGTTGCCATGGATATTCCAAGCATCGCTACTTTTACTATTAGCAAATATGAAATCTTACTCAAATAATTATAATTTTCCACTAGTTTTCCTCAAGTTTTTTTTCTAGTTTATGATTCATGGGTATGACGAAAAATAATATTCGCCGCGGGTCGTACACTGCGATTTTTTGGTCTCGTGACTTGCTACAAATATACTTTTCTCTATCTATCCTATCTATTTATTAGAATGCTCCAGATATATATGTATCCTTTTCCTAAACGACCCAAAATACCCAAATGAAATAATAAAAGTTGGAGAATTTGTACCTATAGTAATAAAACAACCACTTTACGTACCATGTTAAGTCCGTCATTTATTGGTTTGCGGCTGATACTAGACGAATATAAGACACCATTTTCTTCAAAATATGATTTATTATTTCACTGCTTGTAGATGTTCCGAGAATATGGACATTTATTGATGGATTCCAAAACGTTTCACCGTAGTCAAAGGCGGACTTAGCTTTCTGTCATGGGGGGTAAATTCCCGGATGAGTACGATTTTTTAATAAATGCAGCATTAAAATTAAGAGGGAGCAACGCGATCAAATCAGAGTGTAGTGGGCGGAAATTAGCCAATAAAATACAAAGAGCTGTTGTGTTGGTTGTCTAGTTTTGGCGTTCGTACTTTATTTACTATTGCTCTACCTACTTACAATCACGCCTGAAAGGTCAAGAACACATCAAGACCAAGATTTATATACGCGAAATGAGTACGCATCGGTTATAAATGCAATTTTTGCAATCATTTTTAATTATATCGAAGTGACTCCATCTACTAAAACAGCACTGTACTAAAAAAAAAAAAAAAATCCAGCAAAAAGCATTTTTTAGCGAACTGGCTCATGTTATTAAACTGATCAAAAGATATTCTTGTAAGTAAATGAATTCTACACTTCTACTGAAGAACATTTTTAGCTAAAACTTGTTTATTAGCCAATGTGAAGAGGGATCTTCCTAATAAACAAGTCTTAGCTAAAAATGTTCTTCAGCAGAAGTGTAGTATTTATTTACTTACAAGAATATCTTTTTTTCAGTTTAATAACGCCAGCCGTTTGGCTAAAAGCTGCTTTTTCCAGTCAAGATTTTTAGTACAGTGCTTTTTAATAGATAGTGCCACCTACAGCACTACAATAGGGCATCTGCATCATGTAACCAACATAACCTTAAATTAATCCAAGCAACGAATGCTCAAAAAAGGGTGTAGAGGGAAATGTTAGGGACAGAAAATTTGAATTTTGTTTGGACTAGTCTGGAGATGAACAAATAAAAAGTCCCCACTCCTAGGTGGTGAGCGGGGGTGGAGGGGGCACTTTAAAGGTCCCACTCTTCAAATGTTGTTCCCACGAAAAAGTCGTGAAAAAAGAAGTTGTAGAGCATTAAATTTTTAAATTTTTTAACGTGGGACGAAAAAATTGTTTGCCGCAATTTCTGAATTTCGAGGACGAATATCTCGAGAACAGAACAACATGTCGACAAATGTGATTCTTGTAGCAAATTTTGTCAGCTTCAATTTTGTACAGAGTGGTCAAGCCGCTACGACGCATAGTTTCCGAGATGTAAGCAAAAAACAAACAAAAATGGGACCTTTAAAGTGCCCCCTCCCCCCCCGCTCACCACCTAGGAGTGGGGACTTTTGATATGTTCATCTCCAGACTAGTACAAACAAAGTTCTGAAGTCAAATTTTCTGTTCCTAAAATTTCCCTCTATAATCATTTATCGCTTGGCCTAAATTTTAAGTTTTTCAAGTTTATTCTCATTTTTAATGGTTGTATACGCATTTTTAGCTTGAAGGCGTACTGGCTGCAAACAAATATTTAAAAATTCACGTAAATAATTTTTCAATATTGTTGATTAATAAAAATAGACTGCTAATTACAGGTTAGATTTCTAACCTACAAAGAGAGCCCTATTTTATTAGGACAAAGTATTTAGAACTTTATAAACATTACACTGAACAAGATTTTAGTTGAAAATACGGGAACCAGGCAGAAATTTTAATAACAGCTGCGTAATACTCTTAGATCTTAAGAAACACATATTTTTGAGGTTAACTGTGACGTCACGTGCAGATTACCTATATAAGCCACACTGCTTACCCTTCACCCCACTTCAGCTTTAGCTTTACCGATGAAACTTTGTGACTGACATTGTCCCCTCTTAAGCAATAAATAAAATTTAAAACATTTTCTTTTTATAAAGCGTTTATTTTATTATTTTTTAAAGCAGTAGGAGTAAACGAGTAGATATATTTTTTACTAGTTTGTTTTCTGTAAACACAGGCATTTCTGGCATTTCTAAGTTGCAGGATTTTGGAAAATAGTTTTCAATGCATTATTTAAAATTTATTATGAAAAGTAAATACAGTTTATATACATAAAATATAAAAACAATCATATTTGGAAAACAACTAATTATTAAAAACAGTAAAATCCATTAATTAAATAACAAAATCCGTTACTCTCCTTTTGTTATTAGCAAAACACATTTTTTTTATATCTTTGTCATTCATAGGGGTGTTAATTACCCCATTAACTCCCCGTAAATCCGCCACTGACCGTAGTGCAGTATTGCAAGATCATGTCTGCATATGTCATATCATTAGCTGTTTGACTAAATAATTCAAAACTAGTTTGCATTTTGCATTTATGAGTGATACCTTTATTGTAGTTGGGATTCTCCTTTATGAAAACAATGAATGCTTTCCAGTCGGTCACAACAATAATATTTAAAACAAGTAGAAAGTGCAGTTGGGCGTATTCGACTGTGACTTATTTGATTAGCATTCGCTTGAATATGGTGTAATTCACGTTAACGCGGTTCCACTGATTATTAGATACACAGCCAATATCTTTTTCGTTTTTACTGTTCGAATAGGTATTCGCAGTCGGCAACTTTCGTTCGTTCCATGATAGAATTATCAAAAAATACCATAATAATTGTCTACTTGGTGGAATTTTTAAAATTTTCTTATATAAGTACCTTTTTGTAAACCAAAATGTTTGCCATAACTAAAGCTAATATTCCTGCATATACAGGGTTTTTGATACATCGATAGAAAGTTTTCACCGGATGATAGTTGGGGTCGTTTGACCATATTCACCCTTATGCAAAGTCTAACCATTTTTGAGATATCGGCATTTTTAGATATTTTTACGAAGTAGTTGAGTTGTTACTACTAATACATGTTATTTTTTATGATACTAAATACTTTCAGCTTTCTTAAATATATTTTTTTAGATATTCTTAAATGCACTTTGTCGAAAGAGCACAAAATAAGTATTTGTATAAAAATTATGTAGGACAATTTGTGCTGAAATACATTGGATCGATTTTTTCTCTACGTTAAGCAAAATTTTCTCAAAAGCGGCACTACAAGAGATTCAAATAGTTTTAAAAGCTTCTCTATTCTATACTGTTTTCAGTGGTATACCATGTTATGACAAAATTACAGTTTAGTAAACTAAGAAAGAAACATATTTGTAGACATTACATTTTCAATAAGGAAAGAATATTAAACAAAATTATAATAAATTCTCTCAGCTGCAAATCGATGATTTTATTTACTAATATTTAAATACAATTTTCTCTCTGTGACATACTGAAATAAAATCAAACGTATTTACACGTTCAGTGAACATGAATATTAGGCGACCAGACGCAAAAAATATTTTGCTTGGATATCAGTGACACATTTGAACGTTTGTGTCAAACGCTGTTTTATTTAATTATTCATAATATTGTCACATTTTTCTGCAATTGCATCTTCTTCTAATGCCGAATATGACGATATTCTCTTTATGTACGGAATAGCTGACGGAAATGCAGCAGCAGCTAAAGATTTTTACCGGGAACGATTTTCAACAAGAATTTCCAATGCCTAGGTGTTTTCTAACCCATATCGACGTATACGTGAAACAGGTAACCTTCATCATAGGGAACGGGTGCATATTGTGCAACGTGGTCCTGAAGTAGATGAGCAAATTTTAGAGGCTTTCGAAGTAGATGCTACCAGCAGTATTCGAAAAGTAGCCCGTCAACTGAATTTGTGCATATGGAAAGTTTGGACAACTCTTAGAAATGAAGGAAAACATCCATTCCACTACACGCCTGCCTGCTCAGGAACTCGAAAAACCCGACCCAATACGGAAAACTGCATTTTGCCTTTTTGCGTTGAACGCTGGAAGATGAACGTTTTCTTAAAAGTATTTTGTGGACAGACGAGATGAAGTTCTCTCAAGAAGGAATAAAAAATTTTCACGTTGACGAAACCCCGCACATGAAAAAACAAACGTCTTTTCAATACAAGTTCAGTGTGAATATATAGGCAGTGGTAATTCGTAGAGTTTTCATTGGTCCGTACTCTCTTCCAGACAATTTAAATGGAGAAAGTTATTTAGAATTTTTGCAGAATAATTCACCGGATATCTTAGACGACATATTTCACAACGACGGATGTCCTGCTCATTACCGAATTACCGTGAAGGAATTTTTAGACAAAACATTTCCTAATCAATGAATTGGAATGGGCCAATATTGTGGCCAGCGAGGTCCCCAGTCTTGCCGCCCCTTGATTTTCATGTCTGGGGTCGAATAAAAGAACTAGTTTATGAGATTGAAATAACCGACCGTGACCACCTTATACGGAGAATTAATGAAACAAGAGCCAAAATAAGGGAAGAAATACGAAAGAAGGCACGTACATTTTTTGAAGTAGTGCCGCTTTTGAGAAAATTTTGCTTAAAATAGAAAAATAGAACTAATGTATTTCAACACATAAATTGTCCTACATAATTTTTATACCCATACTTCGCCATTTCTTTTTGTGCTGTTTCGATAAAGTGCATGTTAAGAATATCTAAAAAAAATATTTAAGAAAGCTGAAAGTATTTAGCAAAGATGGAAAAGTTTAAGAATCAGCAATAATATTGTTAAATAAGAATGAATGCGTGTAGAATTGTTCAATAGATGTTTGTGTAATCTGGTTACCAATGTTAAAAGAAGAACTTAACAAAAAGGTCTGCACGACTCTGCAAAAGAGCTTGTAAAATCCATCTTGTTGTCGCTATCAAGACGATTTGCAATATGTGGGATTGGAATCAACTGACCTCATATAAAAGCTCCCTGGAATACTGCTCTCTATGTTGATCAAGGGTTTTATTTGTAGCAGGTACGAATTCTAGAGATATTTGCTTTTTAGTAAAAGATGCCTGCCATTTTGTCTCAGCAATGTTGTGGTAATTACTGGGACTATCATAAAATAAGATCACAAATCGTTCAGTAATATTCAATACCTCTAGAGTCATTTCATGTCTACAATTGATCTGAAGTAAAGTTTTTGTTAATTCATGAAACCCTTCCAAGTTTCCCAAGCCATGCTTGATTCTGCTACTGCCAGTACCAGAACATCTGTATCCACAGTTCTTATCATGAACACCTTATGCTTTTACAGCTGCATTTGACACATGAAGCAATATTGTAACGTGCTTACACCCTTTTTGTAAACAGCCTGTATCGTGGGTTCGGAAATTATAACACCAGGGTAACACTAAACACTAATTTATTAAATTACTAATTACAACCAATTATTTACTTTACTTGTATTACACTGTGTACTATACAATTCACTACTTGATCACTTTACTCTCTTCTGATCTTACTATACTTGCTATCTAAACTGAACTTAAAACTGTTCTAACCTCTCCTTGGTTTACTCCATGCCTTATATACCTAAAGATGACAGATATCGATGCTTCTGTGATGACGTCACCATTATCCAGATATATCTAGCAAGTTCTTTACTATTTCTAGAGCTTCTAGTAGGTTCTTTCTCTAGTAGGTGCAAATCCACATTCAGACATCCGAACTAATTGAATTTGGGCCTACTTTTTAGTGCATCATGTAACCAACATAACCTTAAGTTTTAAGGGGTTGCAACATTTTACAATATTCTAATATCCGATTCTTGGACAAATTTAAGAGAGTCCATGTTCTCTACTTTTTAGTGCATCATGTAACCAACATAATCTTAAGTTTAAGAGGTTGCAACATATTACAATATTCTAATATACGATTCTTGGACAAATTTAAGAGAGTCCATGTTCTCTGATGTAAAAAGAGCACAGATACCTATGGTAATAACAGTTCCTTTTGGCTCTTGTTTTTTATCGATTATGTGTTGAGAAATCTGAAAAGCTTTTCTTTATTCTCATCTACTTTTGAATGATTTTGTGAATTTTAAATCCTTTAGCAGAAATTATTTTAAAGTGAATGATAGAGAGTTATATAATTTTATTCCAAACGTATTCAAAGCAACGTTGAGTAGCATTCAATTTATATTTATCACAATTCAGACGTTTATTCGATGGAGTTCTAGTTGTTATACATTGATGCACTTTGTCCTGTATATCAGAGGTGACGGAGATGCATTTATTAATTTTGATAAATTTAATTGAATATGTAAATCGTTTCGTTCAGAGATTGTCGCTAAAAGGAGACAAAGGTAGGACTTATGAGAGACACGTTGCATAATTTGAATCATTAAAAATACATTCTCATGGGTATTTTACACGAGGGAAGCCGCCGAAGTGCTCTAATTCCTGTTCGGTTATAATTGAATCGCGACATGTCTTCCTGATTAAATTTATCTTTATTTTGCTCATACTTTGATTATAAAAGCGATTTTCTTTGTTAGTGATTAATATCATGTCTTTTACTAGTATGATTAAAGAACTTTTTATAAAGACGAGGAAAATGCACTCTTCTTTAATACCATTAATACCACTCGTTAATAAAGTGTAGCCAAGATCCCTTGACCCAACTACACATTACGTATTATTTATTTGAATGGCCAACTAGTTTCATTATTAGACCAGTGCCAGTGGACAAGGAATTTTAAAAAGGCTGTTGTGAAAGTAATTTTGCGTATGCTAGAATAAATATTATTCTCTTTCTTTATAACTCAAATTTGGTACGGCCCAGCCTTCGAATTTGGCAGCTATATTGGAAATACCAAGCGAAAAATCAAGTGTTTATGAATATTCGTGAATATCCTTCATTAAGTTTACGTTAAAGTAAAATGCCAAGTAATTGAAAATAGACTATACTAAATTATCTACAAAAATCGTTCAATGGCTCAGTTCTTAAGTCTCGGATTCGAATCCCGAATAGAGTATGGAAGTTTAATGGCATTTTTAATGTGTTACCGAGAAGGTGGTAGTGGGCTAGTTATCTCGAGCATCAGCTGCGGCAGGTGTAATATCGCAGGGAATAGTTGTTGTGTAGTCGTCTGTGTGTGCGTATCCCGATTGTGTGGTGGAATAGCTATGGCTAAACTCTGCCAGGGTGGTAATATATATAAGGCCACTAAAAATATATAGTTGAAGCAGTCTTAATAGAGTGAGGGGAGAGGAATGAATAGGTCGGGCAAGTAGATCTCCCGTCGTTACTCCATTTACATTAATATGAGAGAAATGATATCGATGTCGGCATCTGACGAGGCGTATAGGCGTAAACCGTTAGACTGTTATTTTTAATTCACGACCGCTCTTGAGATACCGCAGTCGAGCGGGTGAAGATATAATTCGATGATTACTTTATATTTCTTTATTTGGTAATGTGTTTTTGAAAATAATTTTAGTAAGTTTTGTCACCAAATCATAGCAGTGCTTTTGGGGGATATTGTAAGTGTAATGTTATAAATTATTTTTATTTTATATCTATTTATTTTTTATAAAATATATTTTATATAAAAATGTTTCGACGGTGTGAGGCATCTACGTCTACATCTAATCGTGTTTGTGAAAATGAAAGTGATAGTGATTACAATGATAAAGAAAATTAAAATCCATCAGTGTTATCAGTAAGAAAAAAACGAGTACTTTTGGACGTGGACGGAAAACAAATTTGCTTAAATGTTTACGATAGTATTTTGGAACGAAAAACTAATGACCCTAATTTGGATGATTTAGATGTAATAGGTTAAACAGCATCTCTGACAAAAGTTCCCCGTTCGACAATACACAAACTGGTGAAAGAAAACAACGATCCGACGCCGGTAAATCGAAAACTCTGGACCGATCTTTAGCAAAACTTTTAAAATGTGTAGTTTACGATGCGTATCAGAAAAATGAAATCCCAACTCTTGACGTGATAGAGAGAAAACTAAAGGAAATGAATTATCCTCTAAAATATACCAAAAGAACTTTAGGAAATCGGATGAAAAAAATTGGATTTAAATATTAAACTATTAATAAACGAATGGCGATTATGGAAAGCACACGAATAGTAGATTGGCGAAATTCATATCTAGAAGAGATAAAACAACTCAGAGAAAATAGACCCATTTATTATCTAGATGAAACTTGGTATGATTTTTTTTATTTTTGAAATGATTCATCTTTCTGTTTTTATTGTAGTAATAACTTTACTATTACAGTTTATTTTTAGTTTATTTATTGAGACAAATATTTGTTTCTGTTACTATTTTTAGAGTATATTTTTTGTTTTTATTTTGTTTTTAAAGGTTTTTTGTTGCTTTTTAAATAATCTCTTTATCTTATATTAATATTCCATACCCATCCTTTCCTAGCAAGAAATGCTCATACCTCCTCGCGGTTCTTGCTGGGTAGTAACAATTTATATTAAACTAACTGTAGATACTGTAACTACTATTTATAGATGTAGTCACTACTTTTATTTCAAGTTAATACGTTTTTTGTACATTGAAGCAGTTTTGCAAAAAGAAAATTTCATCGAATTTTGTAAAAAGAAAAATTTTAAAAATGAATTGAACACCACACAACAAATGGGTTTTTGTAAAAAGACTTATTTAAATTCTGTTAAATATTGTTTTCCTCCTTTTTCTGAAAAAAAAAAATTAATAAAATTTAAATGAGTTTTTTAAAAAAACCCATTTGTTGTGTGGTGTTCAATTCATTTTTAAAATTTTTCTTTTTGCAAAATTCGATGAATTTTTTCTTGGCAAAACTGCTTCAATGTACAAAAAATGTATTAACTTGAAATAAAAGTAATGACTACACCTATAGTAGTTACAGTATCTACAGTTCGTTTAATATAAATTGTTACTACCCAGCAAGAACCACGAGGAGGTATGAGCATTTCTCGCTAGGAAAGGATGGGTATGGAATATTAATATAAGATAAAGAGATTATTTAAAAAGCAACTCATTTTTAAAGCATTCTTTCGCAAATTTCGATGTAATTTTTTTTTTCACAAAACTGCTTTATTTTATCTTGGTACTCATGTCACAGAATATGGCTTGGGGCCCATGATTCAATACTAAGATATGACCAATCTAAATTTCACATGACACGACTGACAAATATCTATTATACATTGAAAAAGTAAACGAGCGAAAAATATAATTAAATCCGACTCTGCGTTCTGCAACTACTGCGTCTCTACAATACCGCCCAGATAGGCGGTACGTCGATCACTATTTCGATTGCTTCAACTATACTATCATATACTTTTCTTTTCTTAATCGAGCGATTGCATTACAGCCATCGGAGCGGAGCGCGCGGTAGATATTTGCTATGTGAAAATAGTAATATCCATTTAATACATAAAAATAATAATTTCAAAAATTTTGTTCTATAAAGATTGCTAAAATTAGGGATTATTGCCGTAATAAATCCTTGGTCAACTGGTCTGGTCTATAATTTAATTGAATTTTAAGGGCAACAATGCTCTGTTAAGTTTCTACAGGATCAATGTTAGTAAAAGATAGAAAATATTACATTTCCTGATGGAAAATTGTTCCTGCAAGTGGCTAGAAGTCACGAGACTATGTACTTATTACTTTGCAGTCCTGAACGGAATCTTTAATATAACAGTCTTTTTAGCAAAAACCAAAACACTACACACTATGGGCGTTTTACCAAGTAAGTTGGCATCATCGGGAGAAGAATCAAATTAATTATCTCCTGATAATGTCACCTTACTTGGCAAGTTCGTAGTTCAGTGTTTTATTTCTATTGAAAACTATTTGTGTTTTATTTAGTTGAACACAAATGTAGCAATTTTAATATAAATTAAATTATTTCATATGTCGGTAATTAATTATTCATTAATGCCAATGTAATCACCATTAAAATGATTCATTGCCAAGAGTCCTCCCTCTATACAAATATTTTATATTGTTTATGTCCATCAATAAATTATATTTTGTGAAATCCGAACCTTATTTTCGCATGTAAATATTTGCTGGTGGATATTGTTTTAGGACCCGCCAATAAAAGCAAACACGATACCTTTTGCATTATAGAGAAGTATGTTTTTCAGGCATTTTAGATCACAGAAAAACTTGTTTCGAGGAAGGTAGTAAATATTTCATGTAAATCAGGGCGGGAGTGGAGTCAGCAAGCTTTCGTCCGCCATAATTATATTAAAAATGTATATATTTATTTTGTCATCCATGCAACTCGATATAATAACTAGAGTAAGCATTATACTCTCCGCTGGTTTATTGAACTTTTTATATAACACAGGCACACACAAAAAAAGTCAATTTTCTTCAGTTTTCGGATATATACTCCCTTGTATTCTTGATCGCTGAAAACGATCCCGATGTCAGTTTTACAAAATTAGGTCAGAATTTTTGTTAACCACGAAAAACAGGTTAAAATAGGCCAGAATGGGGTTTAAAATATAAATTAAAGATTTTAAATAAGTAGACCAGGTATTCGATGTATTTTTGACCGCTGAACACGATCCCGATGTCAGTTTTGCTCCATCAGGTGAGGATTTTTTGTTAACCATGAAAAACAGGTTAAAACAGGCCACAATAGGGTTTAAAATAAAAATTAAAGATTTTAAATAAGTAGACCATGTATTCTATGTATTTCCTGCTGCTGAACACGATACCGATGTCAGTTTCAACTAATCAGAACATGATTTCTTATTTATCCTGATTTATTATTTTCTATGGTACCGGTTTTGTCTTCAAATGATCTGCATAATGGTGTTCTTTCTCGTTTTATTCCTTTCGTTTTCACATCCCTTTTCCATGTCTAACAGTAGTCTGCCTATTAACATCCCATCGACCTTAATATCTACGATTCATTTCCTTCATGTTTTGGTGAAAACGTTCACCATACTCTCTTCACTATAATCACCTAAATTTTCTGGAAACTGGTCTATATGAGAATGCAGGAAATGTAATTTCAAATTCATTAGACAAATAATTTTCCGAATTTTTCTACCACGTTGGATATTATTTCTTTGTAGTCTTCGCTGTTATTATACTCTTCGCAAAAACGAAGAGTATATTGTATTTGATCGGCACATTTCTAAATCAGTAAATATCGCTCGTAGAGAAAAAATTTTCATGTCATTATGTTAGTGAACGAATTCTGAACAACTTTCAAAATGTCTGTCTCTCCGTCCGTCCGTCACGTTTCTTGTAAGCACGATAACCTAATAAAGAAAAGTTCGATTGTATTGAAATTTGGAAAGTAAGTTAGCGTTAACTAGAGGAAGAACTCCATTGTTTTTGAAAAAAATCAATGAGTAAATAAAAAAGTTATTAATCATTTAAATAAAAAAAAAATTTTTTTCATAATTTCTGTCATTTGTATTTAAATAGAAATCTTGCGAAATATTATTACCTATAATTTTTTTTGTTTTTATATTTTACCAATATATATATTTCATAATAATGTATCTAATCCGTTGAAATACAGTTCTTGAACGATATTCATTCAAGTTTTGTGGTAAGATGAGATAGCCCAATGGCTAAAGCATTTGCCTTTCAATCCGCTCCTGGCAAGGGGTAGCGGACTCAACAGGACAAATAAAAAATTGTTGTATACGATGGTGATCAGGCCGGCCATCACATATGCGGCGCCGGTATGGTGCAGCATACCGACCACGGCAATGAGAAAACTCCGAGTTCTCGAACACAAAATGCGCCTCATCTCTGATTCGGGCAGATACACCTCCCTCAGAGATCTATATAATCGTTGCTACGACATAACGCCACTAGCGGACTACGTCCAAGACATCTCCCAAAAATTCTATCAATTCAAGCTGGGCGATAGTCCGCTAACCCGCAACATAACACGAATCAGACAGCATAATGCGATCCTTTTCGATATCCAACACCCCCTACCATACCAGGCGTTGCCTATCTTTCGGCAACCTCTCTAACCACACTTTTCTCTACGACAACTTCTCCTTTCCCCACCTGTAATCCTCACCAAGACCTACAACCAACCCCTCTCTATTCAATCTATTTGTTTTTATCTTTTTTTTCCTTGCCCATTTTTTGTCTCTAAATTCAGTCTCGACCAATAAATTCTTAACAAACAACAATTTCACATAACATTACACACTTTTAACTATCCACGACACTTTCCTGGCGTTAGGAAGACTACCAGGGTGAAATTGTCTCAAACGGGTTTTTTCGTTGAGTTTTGTTTTCCCGTGCCAGCAATCAAAATTTGTAAGTGTTCGCGTGTGCGCGAAATCGATAGTTTTACAGTTTTAATTTTAATTATTTTTAAGTACCCTCGTGTACTACGTTGCACGATACTGTTAAATTTAAGCCTTTCCCCATTAGGCAGGAGTTTTAACTCACAATTAATTTTCATCACCGCCAAACCGGACCCTCTCCGCCCAACCTCACACCCACCTCGGCGATGTTCGCCGTGGTTGTCTGGCTGGCTCCGGGCCGGACTCTGGAATGACGCATTATTGTATGTGAATAATAATAAATGCTTGTTGTTGTTGTTGTTGTTGTTGTTGTTGTTGTTGTTGTTGTTGTTGTTGTTGTTGTTGTTGTTGTTGTTGTTGTTGTTGTTGTTGTTGTTGTTGTTGTTGTTGTTGTTGTTGTTGTTGTTGTTGTTGTTGTTGTTGTTGTTGTTGTTGTTGTTGTTGTTGTTGTTGTTGTTGTTGTTGTTGTTGTTGTTGTTGTTGTTGTTGTTGTTGTTGTTGTTGTTGTTGTTGTTGTTGTTGTTGTTGTTGTTGTTGTTGTTGTTGTTGTTGTTGTTGTTGTTGTTGTTGTTGTTGTTGTTGTTGTTGTTGTTGTTGTTGTTGTTGTTGTTGTTGTTGTTGTTGTTGTTGTTGTTGTTGTTGTTGTTGTTGTTGTTGTTGTTGTTGTTGTTGTTGTTGTTGTTGTTGTTGTTGTTGTTGTTGTTGTTGTTGTTGTTGTTGTTGTTGTTGTTGTTGTTGTTGTTGTTGTTGTTGTTGTTGTTGTTGTTGTTGTTGTTGTTGTTGTTGTTGTTGTTGTTGTTGTTGTTGTTGTTGTTGTTGTTGTTGTTGTTGTTGTTGTTGTTGTTGTTGTTGTTGTTGTTGTTGTTGTTGTTGTTGTTGTTGTTGTTGTTGTTGTTGTTGTTGTTGTTGTTGCCTTTCAATCCAAAGGTCTCGTGTTCGATCTCTCACATGGCGATTTTTTTTTTATATATTTTTTTTTCATATATTTTTTTTTCACAACAAAGTTGGTATCCCAAATTTTAGAATGTCCAAAAACTAACATTATTTACAAGAAAAATGTGAAGAGTATTCTATAGAATGTGTAACAATTCTATAAAAAGCTCAGTAAATCGGCGAAGAGTATAATGCTTCCACTAGTTTTTTCCTAAAAATGTATCAACAACTTCTCTAAAGATCTGCCAAGCTCCCTTTCCCGTATTGTAGTGATGAATTTCTAATCTCTTAACATTTTCCTTATTTGCGGATCATTAAGAATGCCTTCCTTCAATTTGGCCTCACTTACTGTGGAAATTGTGTTCCTAAATACTTAAAACATTTTCCTGATTGATTGAAACTGACATCGAGATCATGTTCAGCAGACAAAGATACATCGAATGCATGGTCTACTTATTTAAAAATCTTTAATTTTTATTTTAAACCCTATTCTGGCCTGTTTTCTCGTAGTTAACAAAAAATCCTGACGTAATTTTGTAAATCTGACATCGGGATCCTGTTCAGAGGCCAAAAATACATTGGAGTATATATGAAAATTGACTTTTTTTTATGTTCCTTTTTATTTGTTGTACACTGTATAGTCGAGTAAACTCTAAGCTGGCGCGTCCATCAGATAAAATATGAGAATAAGACATACGCAACTAGTTCATCTCTATGTCACTACGATAGCTTTATGCGCATCGCATATCAAATCGTACGTCGTGTTACCAACTCATACATACGCCACCTTAGAGTTTACCGGACTATATTATAGAATACGTTTCGCAGTTTGTTTTCGTAAAGAATGTTTGTTCTAGACATTTTCAATTCTTTGTTATCAACTTAGTTGGTGAAACACCGTCAGCAGAATTTGTGTCTCGAGCTCGTAACTGCGACCCTTGGATTTTGAGCCTAAAGTGTAACTAGGCCATCATTCGCTGATTACAGCGGAGTTACTGACCGTTCGGACCAACGGATGAACACAAAGATATGAAGATTTTTTTCTACGAGTAATATGTGTTTAATGCTAATGAGAGATCATAAGCATATATCCAACAAGAAAAAGAGAAACATGAATAATAACATGTCTTATGTAGGATTATTTGTTGTGGTCTATTAGCAGCATCCAAAATGTTTTCCAAAAACGCCGTACTTGGATATTTCACGTTGAGGATATGTCGAGCATATCCTAGAAACCATAGAACACTGGCCACATGTGCACATGTTCCCAGAGTTCTAGTGCCAGTCTTACATGTGCAGTAGTAGCTAGAAATCGACTCATTTCCCTCATCGTCTCCAATCTAGAATAAACTCGCAAACGTATCAGCCCAGGTTCTTCTATAAGCTCATCTAACTCAATTACATCGGTCTCTTCTCTCTGCAACCTATCTTAGATATAGGGAGGAGACAATTAATAATAATAATAATAATAATAATAATATTTATTTATACCAACAACATACAATATAGTATTACAGTAATTTATTCATATTTAAATATCTTATGTACAATAGTTTGGTATTAACCTGCGAAAATTGTGGATATAAATAAGGAAATTCGCGTAAGTTTTTAGTAAAAACTTGATTGCGAATCGCTGTTAGTCATAGCCATGCATTTCGAAGTACATTTTATAATGTTAATAAGTGTTTTTTTTTTCTCTGATTGAGGTAATTGAAGTATAAACAATAAAATTTAAAATTTAAATTAACTAACACATGTACGATAAAATGTGTTAAATAAAATTTCTAAACCCCCTGATACCCAATATGTTATATCTTAAAAAACTAATAGAAATAGCCACATAATACCCCTGCATACATATTATGCACCAGAAGTACGCCCATACTTATTTAAATAATGTAGAATATA
This sequence comes from Rutpela maculata, assembly GCA_936432065.2. Taxonomy (NCBI): domain Eukaryota; kingdom Metazoa; phylum Arthropoda; class Insecta; order Coleoptera; family Cerambycidae; genus Rutpela; species Rutpela maculata. The sequence goes on along the minus strand of OW386285.2, from coordinate 320,287,253 downwards.
GGTTTATACCTTGTGATTTAATCCATTTTTTTAGTTTTCCTTTGAATTTCTGAATATTTGGGGCATCTCTTGTTTGTTTATCTAATATGTTGAACAGTGTTTGCCCTATGTATACATAATACTTTTGTCCTATGCTTTTTGTCATTTTGCTGATTTTGATGTCATCCTGATATTTTCCCCTAGTACTGTAATTATGTGCAAAATGCTCATGGTTTTGTTTGTTTTTATATTGATATATAATGGTGACATAACAATAAATTTGCCTTATACTAAAGAGTTCAGTATTTTGAAAAAGCGTTTCTGTTGGATAAAGCCTGTTTTTTTCATAAATTATTTTTAAGAACCGTTTCTGCAGATTTTGAAGTGGCGTTAAATATGTTACTCCTACTCCTCCCCAACCTATTATCCCACATCTCAAGATGGACTCTACCAGTGCTTTATATATTGCTATTAAATGTGGAATTCTTAGTATATTTTTAAGTTGTTTGAATTTATACAACAAACCTCTGACTTTTTGAACAATATTTTGTATTTGATGTTGCCATCTTAGATGGCAATCTATATAAATTCCCAAATATTTTACTTTTACTTCCACGTCCAGTGGAAGTATAGTAACGACAAAAAAATTTTTAAAAATTTTTATTGTCCAAATAGGCTTAAAATGTCATGAAACGTCGAGATTTTAAGTTTGAGCGAAAACAAAATTTCTGTCTGTCTGTCGGTCTGTCTGTCTGTAACTTTTTTTTGTGCGCACGTTTACTCTGGAACCGTTTAAGATATTGACTTGAAATTTGGTACACATATGTACTTTAACGAGATCTAGAACTAGATTATATTTTCATCTTGTTCCGTCGAAGGGTTGGGGGGCAAATTGGGGTAAATTTGGGGTAAATGGGTAAATCAAGCAGGTAAGAGTCCATGAAATTGGTATTTAGTATATATAAGAGAAGCTAAGGTCTCAAAAAAATTTTTGGCATTAGCCACCCCCATTACCACCCCCACCTCCTTATTAAAGGGGATGAAAAAAAATTGTGATTTAGTGTATGTACAGGAACCAGAAATCTCAAAATATTTTTTTTACTTCATCCACCCCCCATTACCACCCCCCTATCACCACCCCCACCCCACTACCGATGTGGGGTATCGTTTTATGGGTTTTTGGGGTAGAGGATTGCAAATATTACATTATTAAAGTTCCATAAACAATTATTTTCACATACAAAGTTTTTTCGTTGTGAGTGACTTGGATAGAGAATCTGGATGTGGAAGTAGTGATTCCTTGGGCAGCGGTTTTTCTGCTGCATTGATATGGATAATTTTATTTTCCTGTGTTATGTCCAGTTTACTGAAATTTGGGAGATTACGACTGTATGACGATAGGGGTAAGTAAAAAGTTTTGTTGTAATTTATTGTCAGTTTTAGGCTACCAAATGCATGTTTTATTTGTTTTAGGTCCTGTTCAACTAAGTCTTTGAGAATGTCCCAAGTTGTTGCTTCATAAAATATAACTGTGTCATCTGCAAAAGAGATAATAGTTCCGGGAGTAGCAAGCGTAAGTATATTGCTTATATAAACTGAGACGAGATGGGTCCTAGCACGGTTCCTTGTGGTACACCATATGTCACAATTTCGGGTTCACTCAAAATATCACCAATTTTTACACATTGTATTCTATTATGTAAATAGCTTTTGAATAATTCTAGTGCTATACCTCTGATACCAATGTCTCTTAATTTATTAATAAGTGTTTCGTGACATACCGTGTCAAAGGCCTTCGCTAAGTCTAGGAAGACACATAACGAAGGCTTTGACTGGTCTACAGAGTTATACATAAGTGATGTCAATTTAGCTATTGCATCATGTGCAGATTTTTTTTCTTGAAAGCCATATTGCTGCTCTGATATTATGTTATGTTTTTTAAAAAAGTGTGTCAATCTGGCCTTAAGAATTTTTTCAAAAATTTTACAGAAGTTTGATATCAGTGATATGGGTCTGTAGTTTTCTACTAAATGTTTTTCTCCATTTTTATATAAAGGCGTTATGATTGCCTCTTTAAAATGTTTTGGAAATATACCCGTACTTATTGCTGTATTAAATATATGACACAATGGTTTTGATATATAGTCTTTTAGATCTTTAATGGTTTCAGATTTGACATCATCATTTCCAGGAGCCTTGTTATTTTTTAGTTGACTAATATATGTTTTAATTTCAGATTCACTTGTTGGTGCGATAAAAAGGGAGTCGGCTATTTTGGACCCCGTTTGTATTGCAGGGCGTGCTTCAATTTGTTGTGCCAGTTTGTATCCCACATTTGCGTAATGTTTATTGTATATTTTTGCTATTTCTTTCTTATTTGTAATTTTGCCCGTATTATTTGTAATAAATTTTATCTCAGTATTATTTTGTGTTTTTCTGTTTGTGATTCTTTTTACACCCTCCCATAAAGTCTTAATGTTTACCTGCTTATCATATATCAGGTTTGTTAGATAATTATTTTTTGCTTTTTTTACCAAATTATTTATTTTATTTCTATATGAGGTGTATTTTTTTTTAATTTCATCATTATTAGGGTTTTTTAAATGTTCTTGGAAAAAAATATCCCGTTTATTTATAGAATTTACTAAACCTGCAGTGATCCAAGGTTTTCTCTTTCGAATCTTATTATTTATTTTGATACATTGAGTAGAATTGTGAATAACTGCATTTAATTTTTCTATAAATATTTCTGTGCAAACGTCAGGATTTTGGTTAACGTACACTTCATTCCAATTTTCATTATTTATGTTAATTAAAAGCTTTTTTTTTATCTATTATTTTATAATAATGACTGGTGTTATCTACATCTACAGACTTGTTTTTTTTTCATATTAGTGGCTATATTTAGTAGGACTGTGTAGTGATCAGTTATAGTCGTTTTTATTATTGCAGAGGTATTCTCATAATCTTCTGTGTTACTAGACATTTTTAAAAAAATATGATCTATGCATGATTTGGTGCGCATACTTTCAACTCTAGTATAATCATTTATCTGCGATACAAAACCATGTTCATTCAACAGATCAATATAATCTTGGGCATGTGCTTCGTTAGAAAATAGGTCAATATTTATATCTCCTATTAATAAGATGTAGTCTGATTTTTCTAAGTGAGACATATAAACCCTAAGTTGTTCATTAAAATCATTGCTGTTAATACTAGGTGATTTGTAAACTCCAATTATATTAATTTTTTTATTTTTGATTTCTAATTTTACATTCAGAATTGACATGTTGCCCAAAGGCTCAATACGTGATTCATATTGGTGACTTTTTTTTTTGTACATAACAACTCCATCGTTTTTGTTACAATTGTAATTGATATATCCAGTTATGTGTTTAAGACAGTTAATGGAAAGTCTGGGAAAATCGGATAAATGATTTTGATTCAATTGATTCCATGTACCATTTCGAGTTCGTAGGTTTTTCACCTCTACTCTTTCCTGCATTACGTTAACCATATTCATTCTTTCCTTCATTTCACGTACTAACCCAACATTGGATCAATCCATTTAAATCAAAACCCTGTAACGATTTATGATGGCCCCAGCAATTCGGTAAAAAGGCCTAATATTAACAACATGAAACAGGAATAATGTTTTGAAAAAACTTAAAAATTGATTTTGTATGGCCGTTTCTCCCTTCCACTATCCATCTAATTTTGGTAATCAGCCTCGATTGATTTGCATCCTCAGTATCTAGTTAAGATTGTCCTGGCCTACACTCTATTCCCAAGTCTTCAACTATTTGAATTTTCCCGATAGCCAATATCCAATATAAAAATATCTCCTCGCTCGCACTAATCCTGCAAAACATGGGCGTCCCTTTCTAATTCATTTCTTAGCATTGCTGCGTCATTATTATGAAATCGGCAAAACATGGCTCATGGATATCTAAAATATATCCATCTGGTGCTACAACCAATGTCGGTTATACTAAATGGCGTCCCTTATGTTTTGAATAAGTTTGTCGCAATGTTCTAAAATTGCTGCTTCTGGGAATATGGCTGTACATACCATCGATATAGACAATTGCAATCGGATTAGTTTTGTCGGGATTATAGAGTTCATTGGCAAATTCAGTAGCATGTTTTTCAATCTACTGTTCTCTTGTAGTGGAAGTTAAAACAATATTTGACGTACAAAGCGCATCACGGGAAAATGCCTCACTAAGCCAATACTCATATTAACAGCTTGTTGACTTCAATATCGAAAGATTACCTGTAAAATTTCATCTGAATCTGAATTTCGCAGAGTAACCTAATTTCTTTCATCAATAAACATTGGGAAAGCATTCCATTAAGCATAAAAAAATTGTTGTCAAGGTTCCCCAGATAAAGGGTTCGCACCAGTTCGAAGAAGCGACCGACCTCTCTGTGCCATTTCATTGCCATTCTTAAAAATAAATCTGTATTTAATGAGTGAACAATATGAAGATCCTATTAGATATATGAATATACTTAACACTATAATAATCAAGCTGCACTAGGTGTCTTATTCGAAAAATTCAGCTGCTTGGCATCTTACATCACGTAAATGATTTGTCAGAGTCAGAGTTACTTACACTCACGGGCCCTTGAGGCAAGCGAAAGCTAATTATCCTTCCACTTGTTTGTGCTATCTAAGGATGTTGTTCTGTGTTGAGAATATTCCCATAAACCATTTACATTCTTAGATTCATTCAGTAGCAACTCTATGCGGCGTGCTAATAGTGCACCGAGAAGGAGCGCCATTCCCGGAGGCACAATTTCGTAGATTTAATTTATTTAAATCTTTACTTAAAAATTAAAGTAAAACCAGCGGCGGAAAAAGTTGTTTATTATCTAAATCTTGATTGTCGGAGTTTCTTAATTACTTCAAAAAATTTGTTTTTTATTGAAATTGGCTTAGAATATCATGAAACGTGGAGATTTTAAGTTTGAGCAACAATAAATTCTGTTGTGTTCTGTGAGCTACCGGCGCGGTAGTTCAATCGGTTAAGGCGTATTGAATGGCGAATATGCTGATCGACCGCGCTCTGGGTTCGACCCCCAGCCCCGGTATTGACAACACCGGTGGGTGTGGATGTATGTCTGCGTTTTTCCAAATGTGTAACCCCTTTCCGCACAGCCTTGGCTTTGGATTTGGGTCTACTATTTGTGGGGTGGTGTGTGTTTGTCTGTAGGTCGGTCTGTCTGTAACTTTTTGTGCGCACGATTACCCCGGAACCGTTTATTATATTGGCTTGTGGTACACAAATATATTGTAGCGAGATCTGGAACTAGATTATATTTTGATCTTATTGCGTTTAAGGATTGGGGGGTAAATGAAGGTAAATAAAGCAAGTAGGTAAGAGTCCATAAAATTGACATATAGTGTATGTACAAGAAGCCAAGGTCTCAAAATTTTTCGGAATCAGTTACCCTCACTATCAAAAGGGTGAAAGAATAAAATTGTGATTTAATGTGTACAGCCACCAAAGGCCTCAAAATGTTTATGGCATCTTATCCCATTATTAAAGGGTGTAAAACATAAAAGTGTGATTTAGTGTGTGTACAGACTGGATTAAAGTAGATGGAATTTGAGTTTCTCTCTAAAACTATGGCATATAGACAAAAATTAATATAGGTGTCCTGAGCTCGATTTTCGAGAAACCAACAATGGCTCAAGCCGCAATCGTCTATCATTTTCGACTATCGAGCTACAGAACGTTTTTGCAAAATGCCATTTTTGGATGACTTCTATATCTCAATTACCAAATGTCGAATCGAAAATCGAGTAGCACATTTTTGCACTTTTTTTAGTAAAATCCGCTGCTGATAAGAAGAAAATTATGCATGCCTCAGTTATCGAAATGCAGACATAACTTGCGTTTTCTTAAATAGAACACCCTGCAAATTATTTTATTATTTGATCACAACTTAAATTAGCTATCCAACGATATATAATATATCATATTTATCTCTAGAAAAAGTGGTTGATTTTCGAAAAATGTAATAGTGTAACATTTCCATTGGCAAATTTACATTTAATAAGATATTTGTCTCTACTTCCACATCCAGTGGAAGTATAGTAACGACAAAAAAATTTTTAAAAATTTTTATTGTTCAAATAGGCTTAAAATGTCATGAAACGTCGAGATTTTAAGTTTGAGCGAAAAAAAATTTTCTGTCTGTCTGTCGGTCTGTCTGTCGGTCTGTCTGTCTGTAACTTTTTTTGTGCGCACGTTTACTCTGGAACCGTTTGAGATATTGACTTGAAATTTGGTACACATATGTACTTTAACGAGATCTAGAACTAGATTATATTTTCATCTTGTTCCGTCGAAGGGTTGGGGGGTAAATTGGGGTAAATTTGGGGTAAATCGGTAAATCAAGCAGGTAAGACTCCATAAAATTGGTATTTAGTATATACAAAAAAAGCTAAGGTCTCAAAAAAAATTTTGGCATTAGCCACCCCCCATTACCAACCCCCACCCCCTTATTATAGGGGATGAAAAAAATTATGATTTAGTGTATGTACAAGAACCAGAAACCTCAAAACATTTTTTTACTTCATCCACCTCCACTACCACCCCCCTATTACAACCCCCACCCCACTACCGATGTGGGGTATCGTTTTATAGGTTTTTGGGGTAGAGGATTTCAAATACTATATTATTAAAGTTCCATAAACAATTATATCCATTATTGTGAGTGATTTGGTTAGAGAATTGGATGTGGAAGTAGTGATTCCTTGGGCAGCGGTTTTTTATATTTAACACGCACTGTATAGTTGATAATATAATATAGGTATATATCTAACTAAGATTGTGTTTTTAGGGTTAACACCGAAAGCTGGACTGGAGAGTGTACAATAAAATAATCTATAATCTATACTAATAAAACCAGATTAAATACACGTTAAATAATATGACGATAATACAAAAATAAAGAAGATTCAAGACATTTGTTATACAAGGAAAAATAATATCTAACAATGACCTGTCGTTAAAAGTAAACCTCACTTACAAAGATCAACTTATCAACTATACAGTGCGTGTTAAATATAAAAAAGAGACAAAAGTCTTATTAAATGTAAATTTGCCAATGGAAATGTTACAATATATTTGTGAGGAGGCCATGGAAAACTATTAACAACAACACTTCGTATAATATAAAATAATTTTACCAAAAATAGGAAAAACCAAACTGCAATAAATGTTCGAACTGTCTTCCATTTACATGCATTTGTGACACCTTCTTCTTGAAGCATTTATTGCATTTCCAATCATGACAGGAGTTATTTTCTGAAACACAGCTGTTGTTTTGTCTTCCTTAGGGTCAACAGGGCAGGGCTGCTTTGGTTTTATTTTAGATTGATTTTATAAAACGTGGACTATAAAAACTATAAGAAGAAAATGGATGAATGGAATTTGAAACTTGTTTAAAATCCTTGCGAATTTGAAAAAAAAATTGCAAGTATTTTACAAATACAAAAAACTTGGAGTGGATATTAAGAAGGATATACCTTGGGAGGAGGGTGTAAAGGTCATCGAGTATGCCGACGACTTGGCCATAACGGTGACTGGAAGGTGGACTGTCCAAATAATGGAAGCAGCCAAGGATGCCATCAGAAATATTGAGAGGTGGCTAGAAAGAATGCAGCTCAAGCTAGCTGCCGGGAAAATGGAGCTTCTGGTTATCACGAGGAAAAGAAATCTTCCACCCTAAGGGCCAGGTGGATATATCTTAAGGGAACCACCTGAAGTACCTAGGGGTTTGGCTGGACTCCAAGCTGAACTTCGGTGTCCATGCCACAAGGACGGCCGAGAAGGCGGGAAAAGCAGCCACAGCCATTGGGAGGCTTATGGCCAATACGCACGGACCAAGAGCGAGCAAGAGGAGACTGCTGTGCAGTGTCGTGCACTCTATCCTCTTATATGCAGCTCCGGTCTGGGAAAGTGCGATGAAGGTGGATAGGACGAGAGGGGGGATGGCTAGAATCCAGCGATGTACCGATTTCGTACGAGGCGGCGTCGGTAGTGGCGGGGATCCCCCTTTGGATCTGGTGGCCAAAGAACGGCTGGAAATCTTTGAAGGAGCCGGGAGGGCAGAAGCCAGGGACAGACTGTTTGAAAGATGGCAGAGGCGGTGAGACACTGTAGACAAGGGAAGGTGGACGAGACGCCTTATCCCGAACATCAGAGCGTGGATGGAACGAAGGCATGGTGGGTAGGCTATTACCTCACCAAAACCCTGAGCGGACATGGGTGCTTCATGGAGTACTTATACTATATTGGCGAGACTGACAGCAGAGAGTGTGCATACTGTGGAGAGGTCGATTACGTGGAACACACCGTGTTCGCATGCAACAGATGGCGATACGGTGGGGATCGTTTTTGTCTCCAGAAGTTATGGTAGGGAGGATGTTAGAAACGGAAGAGAACTGGAGAAGGGGGGGATGAGGCAATAACCCGCATTATCAAAAAGAAGGAAGAGGAGGAAAAAGAGATGGGTTTGAACCCATGGAGAAACGCCAATTAACACTGACAATCTTAAATGACCTGTGGATCCGATGAAAAGAGAAAGCAGTCCCAGGCCAACAGAAAACACTGAAGAGATGGAGGGGTTTTAGCTGGTTGGAGTCCAGCACTACCCGTTCGCGATAGACTCTAAGCGACGGGTGTCCATGATGATTTCCCCTCTCACGAAAAAAAAGGCTATACAAGATGATTCAGTTAAAAGTTCCCGGGTCAGTATCTTGAAAAATAATAAAGATATCTGAAATTTGTTAATAGCCTATGATTTATATCAAAAAAGACAGTAAATAACTGCAGTTAGAGAGATAGCGCTTATTTTTTGATGGCCGGAACCTCGAAACACGATTCATATTATAAGGAATAAATTATGAATAATTTTGATTGTATCAAAATTTTTGTAAAACAGCCGTTTTCTTTCTTATTTTTTTTCTATGTAAATAAAAGTACTTAACTATTTTTGTTACTGATATTGAAACATCGATTATTTAGAACTTTTATCTTGTTAAATACTATACTCCCTGTATTAATACATATTTTGAAAATTTTATAATTTTCAAATACTTACTTCAAATGCAACTATACTTCTAAAACTTGAAATTAGTAAGAATTATCAAAATATGTAATAATATAAAGAGCATTGCATTTAATAAGATAAAAGTTCTAAATAACCTATGTTATAAAATTATTAACAAAAAAGTTACAGAAGTTTTCAAATTTTACATTGAAAAAAATTAAGAAAAAATCATGTAACTCCAAAATGGCTGATTTTTACATTTTTTATATAATAAAAAAACACAGGTCTACAAAAAAAAAAAGGTCTTGTCCTAAAGTTCTGATCTAACTTTTCTAAAGTATTTTGATGCGCTGAAGCTAATTTTGGACAAAATATTTTTTCTATCTGGTCAGTTTTCCCTAAAAAAGGCAAAAGATGAGATCCTTCTTGTCCTATGGTTCTAATCTAACTCTTCTAAAGCATTTTGAAGACAAAAAAATGTCTTCTACCTTGTCAGTTTCCTTCTACCACCTCTTTTATCCCCTAAAAACGGACAAAAAAAGGTCTTGTCCGACCCAACTTTTTTGAAGTATTTTAACGTGCTGAAGCCAATTCTTGACAAAAAAAATTCTGTCGGGTCGGTTTCCTTCTACCGCCCCCATCGTCCCTTAATTTTTTTTTGTCCAAAATTAGTTTCAATGCTTCAAATTACTTCAGAAAGGTTAGATGAGAACCTTATAGGCGTGCAGATCACCCCTAATAAGTGCTCTAGAAACTGAGTAACCGATTTGGTCGAGGTAACCACTTCTAACTTGGTTTTTCTTAAAGTTGACATCGAAGAGTACTTACAGTAAAAAATTAGCCAGTTAGTTGATCGGAACATGTAAATAATTGCAAAAAACTATAATTTTTTTATATCACGAATTTTGTCGAATTTCATCTTCAACTCACGATATCTCGGCAAATAATGAATATTTGTAGATGAAATTTCAGCACGACATTGATCAAGTTATTCTTTAAGGTACTGAATTGGTCCGAAGGCTTATTTATATCACAGATGAAAATAGTGATTTTTCAAAAAATTTCCGAGAAAATTTCTTTTGTCAAGCCTAATTTTTTTTTCAGACACAAAAGTTGTGTGACGAACTTTTAATACGATAATTTTTGACAAACTTATATTAAAGTACAATATTTAAAGAAGTTTTCTGTAAAGTTTCACGTATTCATATTGTATATATAAAAAGTTATCGCACTTTGATGGAGCGTCTCCGCGCGCAACAGACATGTTTCATTGGGCTGGTTGCCGTAGTTCAGCATTTACTATCATATCAAAGCAATGTTTTGTTACATATTCCCCTTTTACAAGTTACTGTAAAGTGGAAATAAGTAAAACTAAATTAATTGATGATAAATTAAAAAATACACAATACATTGGGTTGCTTTTAATATTTTTAATCTGAATCACCATCTATGAGCTTCAACGAGCAATTTGATGTAGTTACAAATGAGACAGCATTTTATACCAGCAGCGTAGCACGAACAAAATTCATTATCACAAGACGTTTTTTTTGATCTGCAATTACAAATATACTTTTGAAGCAGCTCCAGACTTGTTGGTCCTTCAAAATATATTGGCAAAAGTTCTTCATTTTCAAATTTTCAGCCAAAATCAGTCGGATTGAGTGCTTCAGAAATGGGTATGTGAGCATTATACCATACGTGCACTTGCCAAAAATAGCGTTTCATGTGTTGAAGGAGAGCTGGGTATGATGGAGGTAATTTTTCAACGGATGAGTTTTTTTTCGAGCTAAGATTAACTCACACGTCGTTAATATTGTCTTGTTTACTTTTGAAGTCATAAATTCCAATCACACATTTTGTCCAAGCATTAACAGTTTCAGGTGTTAATTTATTCTCAATTTGAGACATCTGGATTAAATGTTCTGTGCTCATTTTTTGTGCTACGTTGAGAGCTATTTTCTTACCGATTCTGTAGAAAGCGGAAGTCGTATCGCATCCGGTTAATGCATGAACTATTGGTAATGCTAAACAAATACTACTTCCTAGTTCTTGGCATATAATATGTATTGGTATAAAGCGCCGCAAACCCTTTTTGATGCTATTTTTTCAGTTTGAAATTATACTTGAATCTTTGCATTTATTTTAAAAAAATGTGCGATTAAAAGAATAAACACATCTGTATCTGGGGACTTAACGATCACTATCATGTACTGAGTATCTAAGTATTGTTTAGAAATGTAGATCAGATGACAAATTATTCGAGATTCAGCTTCAGCATAATTCTAAAATAAATCTGTAACCTCACGTTTAAGTGAATCAGTGATTTCTTTAGTTACAAGATGATTTTTGTGTCCACTAGCTAAATATAATTTTTTATTAATAATTTTATCAGAAGTCTGAGGGATTTCAATATTTTTTTCGATGTAGTCGCATAAAAATAGGTTCAAAGCATTTTTATTTGCATTTGTAGACATAACTTTAATCCCAATCTGGTATAAGTCTAGTTTATACCTTTTTGACCTCTCTTGCGTTAGAAAATGACGTGAATCTCAGAAAAAATTTCAAATAGTTTCTGAAAATACTTAAAAAAATATTGTCCAACATTTTCGAAACATTTCATATATTTCGTATTTAAACACTGCTATTTCAAAGTGCAATAACTTTTTATATATACAATATGAATACGAGAAACTTTACAGAAAACTTCTTTAAATATTGTACTTTAATATAAGTTTGTCAAAAATTATCGTATTAAAAGTTCATCACACAACTTTTGAGTTTGAAAAAAAAAATTAGGCTTGATAAAAGAAATTTTTTGAAAAATCACTATTATCATCTGTGAAATAAATAAGGGTTCAGACCAATTCAATATCTTAAAGAATAACTTGAGCAATGTCGTGCTGAAATTTCATCTAAAAATATTCATTATTTGCCGAGATATCGCGAGTTGAAGATGAAATTAGACAAAATTCGTGATATAAAAAAATTATAGTTTTTTGCATTTATTTATATGTTCCGATCAACTAACTTTGGCTAATTTTTTACTGTAAGTACTCTTCGATGTCAACTTGAAGAAAAACCAGGTTAGAAGTGGTTACCTCAACCTAACCGGTTAGTTGGTTAAAACGGGGGTGATCTGCACGCCTATTAGGACAATAACTTTTTTTTTGCTCTTTTTAGGGGATGAAAATTGGCAAGATAGAAAACTTTTCTTGTCCAAAATTGGCTTCTGCACGTTAAAAAAGTTAGATTAGAACCTTAGGACCTTTTTGTTTTTTGTAGACGAGTGTAATTTATTTCCTAATCATACGAATCACGTTTCAAGATTCCAACAATCGATAAATAATTTTGCAACACAGTACCATCTCTGTGCACTGCGAAGAAGAAATTGCAACTGCAGATATTTAAAGCCTCTTTTGTTATCAATCATGTATCATTTACAAATTTCAAATGTCTTTATTATTTTTAGAGGTAATGGCCTGGAGACTTTCAATTGAAACACCCTGTATAATAAATGTCGATGTGATTATCTAACATTTGAAATAACCCCAACTTTAAAGGAGCATTTATGTTTCGGCAACTTTTTTGTAATTTACATTCGGTCTATATACACTTTAACGTATGTGACTTAAATAAATTTTAAAAGTTTTTGATAAATAAATAACATTTGCTGATAAAGGCGAATTTCAATTTCAACTCAAATTTACCGTATAATCATTTCAACGTAAATTAGTAGAGTCAAAGCTTTCCTTTCTCAGAGAGAAAACCTACCTCAAAGAAAGAATATTAAACATTTCCAGAATTCTACGACTTCATTATATTTTACTAGGGCTTCAAGGGAATATTAAAATCTTTTCATAACGCAAGCTGACAGAGCTCCATGAAATTGTAATGAAAAATATACAAACCCTTGTTTCTGTGAAAGGAAATGTTTTTTAGAAAATGGCCTTGTCCAGTTCGGTTATAGGTGAAATATATAGATTTTGTGGCATGTTCTGTAGATGTCAATGGTAAATTATACCGAGTGACGAGATTAGTCCCCGGTTAAAATTTCTCTGGTGTATTCAGTAATCAAAATTCGAAAATTGGTAATATAATTTTTAACAGCTATTAATTGCCATCAAAACCAAAATTGTTTTAATAATATCTTTTAAAATGGACTTTTGGATCATTATCAATTAAATGGCATACATTTTTAACCAGTATATATACATATAATAAATCTGTAAAGTTGGCGTGCGTGTAAATACTTGCAAAAAACTGATCTGGAGGGGTGCGTAAGATAAGTAATGGAATACATTAAGATTTTTGAAATTATCGTCTCCTGGTTTGAACGCGCTTCACGCAGAAACTACTGAACCAATTTGAAGAAGGTTTTCATAGGTACATTTATCTATGCTTGGAGTAACATTTAGTTTTTATTTCATCAAAATCGGAGTACTCTAAGCCAAGTTTTACGATAATCGGTTTAGTTGAACCGGACATGCAGCTTGATCTATACAATAAGCGTATTTGCACGGCGTAAACTTTCATGACTAAACTTCTGTAATATACCAGAAAACTCAAGAGCATTCTGAAACTTCCTAGAAAATTTGACAGCCTTCTAAAATATTTCATAATATTCCAGAAAATTCGAGAGCATTCTGGAACATTCCAAAAAATTTTAGTCTTCTGAAATAAATCAGAATTTTCTGTAATATTCCATAAAATTCGAGAGCCTTCTGAAGTATTCCAGAATATTCCGTAATGTTCCAGAAAATATGACCATTAACAAAGCTCGGGGTCAAACGCAGCGGTTGGTGGTGTGGACCCGTACATGTCACTGGCGACTCTACCTCAAACGTAGTTTACAAAGAAGCTTCTTGGTTTCAAAATTCCATGCGAACGTAGTCGCGGGCATAGCTATTTATCTATAATATTGGCAATTAATTCTCTTTGTTACAGCTCCATATTATGGAAAAATGTTATTATTGAGTAGGCCTTGCAAATTCTCTATTTGCATAGTAATGAAAGTCAATTGTGCAAATAAATTTGAACAAATGTCAAATTTAGTCGCGTTTATTGCTTTGCAAGTAACTAATAATTATGTACTATCTTTATATATAAAAAAATACCCTGACCGACTGATTGATCTATCAACGCAAACTTCAAATTCTGCATAGAGGTTCCTTGAATGGCGTAGGCAACCACTAAGAAGCGATTTTTCGAAATTCGACCTTTAAGACGGTGAAAATGGGGTTGAAATTTTAGGCTTTTTTGGAAACGGTTAGATCTAGATGCGTGAAATTTGACAGAAATATTTTTTGTTAAAATCTGTTAGATAAGTGTAAGACGAAATTTCGATTTTCATTTTTTGATGGAGTGAAAACGGAAGTGGTAGATGGTTTAAAGAGTACCCGTATTTTTGAAATCGCGTAAGTCAGAAACGTGATTATTTGAGCGATGGACTCTTCTGAGGAAATAAGAAGACACGTATTCGACGATTTTCAAAAAGAGAACCCCGAAAGGGTGAACGAGGAGGGGGAGGTTCTTAAGCTTTTCGGAAACGATTAGACTTAGAAGCGTGATATTTGGCAGAAATAGTCTTTATTTGAATCTTTTAGACACGAGTAAGATAACATTTCGATTTTCACTTTTTGAAAAGGTGAAAACGGGTAAGGGCGGATCTAGAAATTTCAATAATTTTTTTCTCGTCTGTGGCGCATGGGACCCATACGAAATACGTGAAAAAAATTATTGAAATTTCTAGATCCGCCCTTGAAAACGGGGGTGGTAGATGGTCTAAAGAGTACCCGTATCTCTGAATCGCGTAAGTCATAAACGTGATATTCCAGCGACGAGCTCTTCTGAGGAAATAAGAAGACACGTATTCGAAGGTTTTCAAAATGGGTGAACAGAGAGAGGGATGTTTTTAAGCATGAAATTTGACACGTACCAGCCCATGTCCTCTATTGTCGATTAAAATAATTATTTTTTCATTTAACTCGCTCTAGAACCAAAATAGAATAATGAATTGTTATCAAATTGCGATGCCCAGTTGGTTTGCAGTGGGTTTCTTCAAGTACAATGGATGCGTAGTAGGTTTCCCGTGAGCTACGGATGCACCGTGGGTTTCCTCAAGTACAATGGATACTCAGTGGGTTTCCTCAAGTACAATGGATACTCAGTGGGTTTTCCCGAGTACTATAAATGCGCAGTGGGTTTCCTTGAGTACAATGGATGCGCAGTTGGTTTCCTCGAGTACTACGGATGCGCAGTGGATTTCCTCGAGTATAGTGGATGCGTAGCAGGATTCCCCACTATGGATGCGCAGTGGGTTTTCTAGAGTACCGTGGATGTGCAGTAGATTTCCCCGAGTACTATGGATGCACAGCTATACCAAGGAGCCCTTATCAAGGCTGTGGAGTTGCTGTTGATACAAAAGACAAAGCTCTAAGTAAAATGAGACAAGGAGTGCCACAATAGATTCACAGAGGTCGCGGTGGCCAAGGCCAAGGCCAATCAGCCAGCTCATTTTTCAATCTAATCTAATCTAATGGATGTGCAGTGGGTTTCCTCCAGTACAATGGATGCGCAGAAGATTTCCTTGAGTGCAATGAATGCGCAGTGGGTTTCTCCGGGTACCATAGATGCGCAGTGGGTTTCCTCGAGTTTACTTCCTGAGTACTATAGGAGTACTCAGTGAGTATGTACTACGTATTTATAGGCATAAGTTAGTATGTCAGTGTTCTTAATTTCACGCGCAAAAAGTCTTTCACGCGGACGAAGTTGCGGGCATCGGCTAGTAACTTATATTTGCGTGAAAATTGAAATAATGACAATGACGGAACGAAAAGTGCAGTGTAATAATAATCACCCAGGGCGTCGCGATTTCAGTAAATCAACTAAAACTTACTAATTATTAGTTTACTAGTATATTTTCAATATGAATATTGTGTTTATCTTGTTGCTATTTTATCTATTATTTTTATTATAATTTACAATAAACGATCCTTATAGGCATGAAATATTAGAAAAAAATATTATAAACAAATTAATTTCTAATATTATGTATAAATCTTGGTTAAAAATATATATAATTTAATTGATGATCCAAAGGTCCATTCAAAAAAATATTACTAAAAAAGTTATGGCTGTCATGCCAACTAATGTCAATTTAAGTGCGTCTTTCAGTAGCACAATCAAACTTTTCATTGTCCGTTGTCTCCTTTGAACACCAATATTTTTTTATGAAATTTTGCATATACATCTATTTGAAAGGATCCGGAATCCAGCGGCGCATTAATGATAAAAAATTTGTATCTATTTTTCTGTCATTGCGAAGAAGTCTAGTAGGTCTTGAACCTTAATATTTTAATATGAAATTAGGTGCCAAAATAGAATTATGGAAGATCTATCACTAAAGAAAATAGTTTAAAATTTAGGAGTGGTGTGTTTTTGAATGGATCACTCTGTATATATTTGCATATTTGAATTTGTCATAAAATTCCCATTACAACGATAAAAAATGGCGGTACTACTAACTAAATTATTTGAGAACTTGCAGTAGCCAACTTATATTATCTTTTTTTCGAAATTATGACGCATTCTAAATACAAATGCTTATTTGTAATGAGAATTTTATAAAGAAATCAAATATACGAAAATATATACAGGGTGCTTTTGAAAAACTAAAGGTTGATATAACTTCCGGGGAAACAAATGTCAAAAACCTAGTACGTTGTAAAACTTAAATTGAATGGACTATCGAAACCCGTAAAGAGATAACAGGGTGTAATGATCAAATTTGGATATTCTATTATTTCCAATAAAACCAGTAGTCATGAATACTCCACTTATATGGTTATATGATAATGTTAAATAGTGAATTAATAACTTGGTGCATTGGCTATATATAATCTAATTTCTCTAGGAGTAGATAAATAAATGAGCTATACCACAGTAGCATCCAGCATATATTGAAAGAATGTATTGATCATGTGAGGTGAAATACGGTACCAGTTTCAGTAGCTAGACATCGATCGGCGAAGTTAAGGCACGCCGGTTGTGTCCAGCAATTGGATGGGTGACCGCATCTCATCTCGCCGTCCTGGCTAAGTGATAGAGTAGCGTTAGCTAAACATCGCCAGGACAGTAACATACATAAGGCAACAGAAATAAAATAAAAAGATATGTGAAATTTACTTACTAATATACTATGTATTCTGGCCTGACCCAAGTGAAGTCAGTACAAGGTATATTATTCGTCACGATAATTCAAAAAGTGACCACTGACATTGCAGATATGAAGCTGCAAATATGGCAATGGCGGATTTCTACATATAATTATTAAATCAGCAGATCATAAATCGTTCCAGAGTAATCTTACCCACAGAAAAGTTGCAGTCAGACAAACCGACATAGACAGAGAGACAGATTCTTCAAACTTATTATCTCGACGTTTCGTGGCATTCTAAGCCTCTTTGAACAAAAAAAGTTTCAAATTTCAACTTTATTTTCCATTACAATACATCTGTTCCACTACGTGGATGTGGAAGTAAAGTTGAAGGATTAAATTTTCGAATGACAGTTGGTTTGATTGTTCTAATTAGTATACGAAATCAAGTTATACCAAGCATATTCATATTTGATGAACAATTTGACCAGTAATTGATACTAGGATCAGTTTTTAAATTTGTATGTACAGAGAGAAGAAGAGATAAAATGCATTTTATCGATTTAGAATAAAGGAAAAAAATCACAGCACGTCTAGCATCATGTACTTAAAAATTCATAACACTGATAAGTGATAGTCTACACTGTCTCTTTTCAGCATCAATTTTCATTTAAGGTCAACCGTCAGCGCTTTTGAGAAATTACCTACTTGAAATTGGCCGAATAAATCTTACTCGCAGTTCTCGCTTTAGTAGTATCTTCATAAATTACAGCTAACCAAAAATTTATTAAGCGGTGAATGTAGATATATTAGATATATGTATTATGTGTGTAATTTTGATAAGAACTTGTGGATTTAACAAGATTAAGCATTCTGAAATATCCAGTTTAAGATCTGTCGTAAAGACAATAATACACTAATTAAACGTTAATTTAGAAATATTGTGCCACCCGCTTCAGAGCGTAGCACCAAAATAAAAAAAAATACCACTGGCACTGAAAGAGAATCAAATCCAGAGAAAAAAAGTACCTATGTAATTCTTCATATAAATTGGTAGTCTTTAAATTGCAACGACTAGAAAATTGTGATTTTGGCTTGAGAAAGCAGGTATTTCAAAATGGTTTTTGTCGAATAACTCGAAAAGTGTCACATTTACCGAAAAAATGCTTGAGACCAATAAGAAAGCTTACAAACTGAGGGTTAATTTTGTAAAATTTGTGGAGTTTTGGAGTTATGGAAATTTAAAAATGGCGCCCGAATACTTATAACGTAAACAGAGGAGGATAGCCAGTTCCCTATGCTGAAACGTTCATTACTTGTCGGCAAAGCTGTGACGTCACGCGAGACTTAAATCTGTTGTTTACGTTTCTGACGGCATTGTCTCTCTGTGTTTAGTGGTGTGATTACTAAGTTTTGTCTACTTATTTACTGATTTTTCTTTGCAAATCTCATATGTACATCTTTGTGTGTGTTTTACACGTTTCTTTGGGTTATAAAAACATTCTTGATTAGTGAAATTATGTGCAGAAACAGGGAGATATTATTGCTTGCACTATTTTTTACTTTTATAGGATTTAAAAGAAAATTATTATTGTTATTAGTGACTTTTTAAGTATTATAGAAGGTGAAAGAAGCTTGGTAATTCATGTATTAGATTTACATAATGTTATTATTCAAGCAGAAGTGAAGAAAAATGCCGGGAACACGGTGTGCAGTGTATGACTAATAACACGTATTATACAAAGAAATCTACTGGTCAAAATATTATTTTCCACATTTTTCCAAAACTCAAAGATCTGGTGTCTAAAACCATAAGCAGGTGCAAAAAGCATGATAAATTGAACCCAGATAAAAGAAGGATTTGTTCGGTTCATTTTATGGAGACCTATGAACGAGACTTGCAAAATGAATTACTAGGTAAAAATACGTTTCTATTATTATATGTGTACCTACTTTTTCAAGATGTATTGCTATACTTGGTGTTAATTTTTATAACACATATTTTTCATAATTTAATATTTTGTTTAGATCATTTTTATCAGATATATATATATATATATATATATATATATATATATATTATATGTGTATCTACTTTTTCGAGATTGTTTTGTTATAATGGGTGTTAATTTTTATAATGCATATTTTTCATAATTTAATACTTTCTTTAGATCATTGTTATCAGATTTCTCTGGGAATTGAATCAAGGAGCCGTATAGAAAAACAAAAATATATGCTTCATTTCCATGACTTACTTTTAATAAATTTGCTATGGTTTTGTCAATTTTTGTCGGAAACTTCCACGCTTTGCCTGCTTGCACTGTAATTCGCATGAATGTCAGTAATTTAAAAACTAATCGGGTTAAGGCAATAAAGAGGAAAAATACGGATTCTAATTCAAGCAGAAAAAGAAATCGAAAATTAAGTAAAATAACAAACTGGCTAATCAACAATATACTATAATTTAACATTGAGTGGAAAAGGAAAAAAAAATTCTACATTCTACTTACTTGAAAATGTTAACAAAAGATTTAGTTAATCTTTCAAATACCTTTTGCCTGTTTTTGTAGCAAACAAAAACAAATAAGTTGTAACAGAAACAATATGCATTTTAATTTTTTTTTTTACAAAAACGTCCTCATTCTGTTACTGTGATTAGCCAATAATTAAAAGAAATAGTGTTTTTCGTTGATATGACCTAGATGATATTTTTTTGCCTCTTCACAGCTCTTGCTTCAGAGAAAATGCACTTTAAACTATAATGGTAAATATTGAGTAGGTATCTTGAAAACTACAACACTTGCGTCAAAAATGTTAAGGTGCAAATTTAAAGATAAGTAGGCGTTCAACTAATTTTTATTGGTTCCTGTAGTGTAAAGAAAAAAGGTTATGTGACCAAAGAAATGTGTGTCTTTACATTTTTTAATAAAAGTGTCGCCATCCTGTTACTGTAATTATCCAGTAACTAAAAAATTATTCCTAAATACTGTTTTTTGTTAATATGTATATTGCTAGATGCTCAAATTTGTTTCACTGTTTAAAACACTTGCATTTTACTTTTTTTATGGATGATTCTCACTCCTTGGGCGTAAGAGCAACTGTCAACTGAAGATGATACCTTCTGCTACTGTAATCACCCATCAAAAAATTATCATTACGTATGAAATTATTTCTAAATTTTACACACTTTTTACTAGGTAGTGTGTATAATAATATGTGATAAAACAATTCATTATCTCAGCGTTTTTTTTAACTAATTATTTAACGTCGGCCTATTTCCGCTACCAGGGCCTATCAACCTCTTCTCGTAAGAAGAGTAGGGATCTTTTACTTGCCTAACATTTAATAGACAAGGGACCGCCTGCTTTACATCCCTTCCAAAGGATGGTAATCCTCGTAAAGTCATAGTTTCTGCCTATATACAAGCCGCTAGAAAGTGAGATGAGATCGCTGTGTTTCCCAAGCGTTTTAAAATAACAAAGCAAAGAAATTTAATATAGCCCCAACTGTTTTCGATTATCCCCATAAAATATAATTCTGTAGATGCAGCACAAAATGTAACAACAATTCTCATGATTTTATAGAGATCTTGCAAATGTAGAGGTACCTCACCTATCAAATACTCTTGAAGGGTTTTTCAGAATAGAACAAAGAAATATAGCTTCCAAGCGGGAGTACTTTATCAATAATGGAACAACAACAAAAGGAATATTTATTATTGGCATAAAATAAATCTTAAAAGGTAAATTCAGAATTCCTCTTTTCCAAACTACTATTTTATGCTTATTTTTAAGACTGTAATTTATCCGAATCAGTATTTTAAATCGATACTGTCACGTATATTTTCAACTTTATATTTGGAAACGAGTAATTTTCTTATAGATTTATGCTCCTCCTGGTTGACAATCAATTATTTTGAACGAAATACTTAATTTTATATAGATTTTCATGTAACCCCAATTTAATACTGAAAATACCAAATTGACACTAAAAATATATTATTATTTCTACAAATCTATACAAAACTCCGAATATATCTAAATTTAATATACCACAATATACAGAGTGTATGGAAGTTCCTGTCATTAACTTTAGATAGTGATAGTTTTTACAAAAATATTAAACAGAGTTTCTATGAACGTGTGCCCGAAAATGCTTTCTAAGGGGGCTGGGGAGAGTCTTACATATCTCCGAAACTATTAATGCTACGTAAATGGAAAAGTGAAATCCATCCTCGCTGTATATTTCTTTTTAATATGTCGCATTTTTTTGCCAAATGTGATACTTTTCGATGAAAACTGCTTTAAATAATCTATTTCCTCAAGCTAAAATCGCAATTTTCAAGTCATTAATATTTAGACTATCAATTTATATGAAAAATTGCATGGCACCATTCACAAATTTGATTCTCTCTTTACCTATCAATTCCAATGGTTATTATCTTTTGCATCACTTCCTGGAAAGGAGCGGCATCCACCTCCTATATATAAGCAAGTCCCCGCATAATAAAGAAACTTTTCTTTTGTGCATTTGCTATTAAATTATAACAAGCTAAAAACTACATTTTGATATGCTTTTTATCCCTGTTGGGCTGATTCAATACCTTTCTTTTTTTTTGCATTGACTAAAGTAAAGGCTAACTACATTTTGAAATTCAGAAAGGGCATCGGTTATATTGTGGTCATGCATCTTTGTAAATAACTCGTTTATTTCTAATTTTTAGAAAAACTCTATTTCAGATTCTTTGTCCAAAAAGGTCCGTGCCTTATATCGGTTACAGAGATTGATCGACGGAATACTTAATTTTCGATTTTTATTAGGAAACTGTTGGGTATTTGTAGAATCTATCAAAAAAATTAACTTTTCCAGGATTTGTAGATTCACTTTTGTTTTGTCAAATTTCTCACAAACGTCACCTAATAGACCTAATCGAGCCCTACGTTTGCCATTTTTGCAAATCAAAATCGGTCCTTGGGTTCGGGAGTTATCAAAATCATACTTGGACTTGGAAAAAATACTTGTGGTCAACGGATTCGGGCCGCCAGCAATAGGCTTCATTTGTGGCCGTGTACCTTCGATCCCACCAAGTCTCATCGAAATCGATCAATATCCTGGACAGTTATCGTGCTTCCTAGCCCGATTTCGAGAAAACCAGTTTTTTGTAAAAAAATTCAATTTCCATTCATTTTTCGACATTCTCTCCGGTATACTTATCTGTAGATCGTTGCCAGCGGCACCATCTCTTTTTTGAAATATCTCGATCCGACTGCCCGTTACCGAGTTATTCAATTTTTCCCGAAAAACTTGAAACGTCTATATCGGGTACTTCCGGTTTCCGAACGGAGCCGAGCTTCCAGCATTACGGTTTTCTAAAGGCCTACTATTAACCACCCAAGTTTCATCGAAATCTGAAGACGGATTAGGGGAGCTGAGCGTGACAGACAGACAGACCGACAGACCGACGGACGGAATTTTCTAAATTCGCTCTCGAGTCGATAGATATGACTTTCATTTCGATCCGACGTCTTTTTCGGATTTCGATGGTCCACTGGAAAAATGCAAAACCTATACTACATTTTTTTTCAAAATGTAGTAACAAGAAACGAAATTTAATTCATATGACAGTCTCTCAAAATTAAAAGCTTTAGTTAATGTACTGCATTTGTAAAATTTGTTATGATATCGATTTTGAATGTACAGGGTGGACCAAATTAGATGGAATTTGGGGTTTTCTCTAAAACTATGGCACATAGATAAAAACCAATATAGGTGTCCTGAGCTCGATTTTCAAGAAACAAACAATGGTGCAAACCGCGATCGTCTACCTTTTTCGACTACCGAGCTACAGAGCGTTTTTGGAAAATTGGCATTTTTTAATGACTTCTATATCACACTTACCAAGTATCGAATCGAAAACCGAGTAACACATTCATAAGGCACTTTTTTTTAGTAGAATCCGCTGTCGATAAGAAGAAAAACAGTTTTCGAGATATAGACATAATTTTTGTTTTTCTAATGTTTTTCTGTAAATTATTTCATTATTCATCACAACTTAAATTAGATATCCAATGATATATCGTATGTCATACTTATCTATAGAAAAAGTGGTTAATTCTCGAAAAATTTTACATATTTCTGAGGAGAAAAACAATATGGAAAACTATTAACAACAACACACTTCTTCTAATATAAAACAATTTTGCCAAAGATAGGAAAAACTACAGTACTATAAATGTTCGAATTGTCTTCCATTGACATCTATGTATATTTATGGCATTTCTAATATTTATTGGGAAGACCATGGTAAAAAAAGAAAATCGAAATAATCGTAAAAGTCAAAGAATAATTTGTGATTTAATTGTGAGTGAGCATTGCTGAAAATGGTTCAGTTTAGTAATGGTGAAAAATATGATATGATTAAGTGTTTTATAGAATGCGGAGAAGATTCAAATTTAGCTTCCGAGCTTTAGCCAATAGACAGCAAAAATTTGCACCAAAAGTGCCCCCTAACAATATTTTTAGAGATCCAAAAAACGAGACAGCCATACATAAAAATATTCAAAAGGCTACAACAAAATTTAAAAATCTCGAGTAAAAATATATAATAAATCAGGTAGAGAAGCTGTAGAAAATATTGTTTTAGAAACTGTAAGAGTAATATCTCGTCTCGCGAAATACAGGAAAATTTAGGAATTCCAAAAACAACTGCGTTGCGTTGCTTAAAAAAAAAAAAAAATTCAAACCCCACAAAAATAGGAGTAGTCACTATCTATATTCAAATGATTTTCAAAGGCGTCTCGATTTTTGCCAGTGGTTTTTGCGTCGGTGCAATGAAGTGTCAGGATTTGAAGAAACAATTATATGGACAGACGACGCCCATATATGCAGTGCCGGGATTTTTAAAAGGCATAATAACCACCATTGGGTTCATGAAAATT
Organism: Rutpela maculata; assembly: GCA_936432065.2. NCBI lineage: Eukaryota > Metazoa > Arthropoda > Insecta > Coleoptera > Cerambycidae > Rutpela > Rutpela maculata. The sequence goes on along the minus strand of OW386285.2, from coordinate 320,263,109 downwards.
CACACGAACCACTATAGTTAATCATCAAGGGCGATTTGGATTTGGTGTATGGTTTGGTTTTATTGGATACCAAATAATAGTTCCTCATTTTTTTCACGGTAATTTGAATACCGAAAATATTATTAACATTCTACGACACGAAATAGAGCCATTTGTAGACAGTATGCCTGTAAGACAATTTAAAAAATTAATTTACCAACACGATGGCGCCCCAGGTCATATGTCAAATGAAACACGAAATTATTTAAATGCTCAATTTGAGGAGCAGTACTAATTTATCAATGTCCGGTTAGCTAAGTTAACTAACTTGATAACTAACAATTAATTTAGCTAACTGGACATTAACAAACAACAAAGTAGTTTAAATATTGTTTAATTTTTAGGAAATAATGGTCCTATTTTATGACCAGCTAGAACTCCCGATATTACCCCCGCCGACTTTTGGCTTTGAGGTTATTTAAAAAATATTATGTATAGAGAATGTTCTAATAACATAAAAGAATTGGAAAACAAAACATTAGCTGCGTTTCGGACAATAACTCCTGTCATGATTGGAAATGCAACAAATGCTGTAGGGAGAAGGTTTCAAAAATGCATAATGCCAATGGAAGACAATTCGAACATTTATTATAGTTTAGTTTTTCCTATTTTTGGCAAAATTATTTTATATATTATAAGAAGTGTTGTTGTTGTTGTTAATAGTTTTCCATGGCCTCCTCACAAATATATTAATTTTTTCGAAAATTAACTACTTTTTCTAGAGATAAATATGACAATATGATATATCGTTCTATTGCTAATTTAAGTTGTGATCGAATAATGAAATAATTTACAGAGTGTTCTATTTAAAAAAACAAGTTATGTCTATATCTCGAAAACTGAGGCATGCATAATTTTTTTCTTATCATCAACGGATTCTACTCAAAAAAGTGCCTGTGTTACACGATTTTCGATTCGATAGCGTGACAAAAAAAATATTACCCGAGCCCAATCAGAGAGTAGGGTGGGTTAAAAAATTGAGGGCGTCACTAGTTCATTCCCACTCCGCCTTAAACTAGAAAAGCCCCTGTTGTTAGAGGAATCCGTTCCAAAAATATATATTTATATATAAATATATGTACGTATACCTATCTAAGTGGCAAACTCAGTCAACTAATTTACACAAATAAAAGGAGCTGTAACAATTATGCAAACATGATTACTTTGACACCTAGACTCCGTGAATTCCTTGCTTAAGAATCGATGGCTTCTTAGAAATGCATACTTTAATCATGAATAAGTCAACATCAAAATTTAAGACATTTATTTACTAACTATTGGCAATTAACAGTAAAATATGAAATATATTCAAATAACGTGATTATATACTTGATCTGTTTTCCTCGTAAGAGATATTTTAAATGACATGACACAAAATCAATGTTATGTGTGAGCAGTATATCACACAATTTGTGTGAGCAATATATAGTAAAATAATTAAATAAAAAGGCGATAAAAGTTACCGTACGTGCGCACGTAAAGTTTACACCTTATGGAATGTAGTGTAATTTACAATTAATTATTTAATTTACCAGAACTTAAGGTAGTCAGTTTTAGTCATTTAAATAATTTAAACATTCATAATTTAACCATAAAATAAAAAGCATGCAATCTTATCTGAAGCTTGTGATCCCTAGGGGATACGGAATCCTCGGATATCTCCAAAATTATGAACACTCCAGGTAGGAACAGGAAACAAATTACGGTACTAATAGGCTTCTTTCGACACCAGAAAAATACACGGAGCTAAGAGTTGAAAATAGGTCGTCGTGGCATACGTAACGATCCAAGTACTAGCATGTACACCCAAACTGAACATAAAATCTGATACTCCAACAGTATACTAAACTCAAGTACTAAAACTAAGTACTAACCAAATACTAAAACCGAATGCTAAAACCCTAAAATAAATAGCTTGTTACGTAATAGCTAAAGCAGGAGTAAAAACTAAGACTTACCTCTTTCGAGGGTTTCCTTCCCAAAACAAATGAACTTTTTGGTTCAAGCCAAGGCCTATGGTGGTGTGGCTCAATAAATGAGGGAATATGGCCTAGCAAATCAAATCCTCTATAAAGAGATACAGTTTCCAAAATACTCCACAAAATATGCCACACGGCAACTCCAAACAAATGGAAACATGAAGTTTTATAGTTTTAACGAGAAAATCCCACAATAATATGGCACAATCGAACCAATTGTATACACCTATTAAAACTTTACTAGATCACATTACAAAATAAAATGGCTAACACGATACCCTTTTCCGCTATCGCATTCCCATTCTAACATGTCCGATAGAAGATATATATTCCTCCTCTTTTATCCTAATAAAGGCTCCTACTTCAAAAAAAAAAGGTTCATGTCTAGTCGGTAATTACTACAGCAGAGCGCTATGAGTTCGGCTTATATCCCGCATAGGCAACCCAATTAACTATTACCATGTTTAATGAGGTGTGCGTATTGTCTAAATTTAAATTAGTAATTCTCGATGAGAACGACCTGTCCGCAGATACGCAATTTACAATAAAAGAACCTACTAGCTTCCTTAAGGCTTCGCATATAGCATTATTGTTTTAATGATCAAATAGATCATTACAACTTGGTAATTGAGATATAGAGGTCATCCCAAAATGCCAATTTTCCAAAAACGCTCTGTAGCTCGGTAGTCGAAAAAGATAGACGATAGCCGTTTGCGCCGTTGTTTGTTTCTCGAAAATCGAGCTCAGGACACCTATGCTGGATTTGTTTATCTGCCATAGTTTTAGATAAAACCCCAAATCCCATCTAATTTGGTCCATTCTGTATAGATGTTCCCATTAGTCCCACTTAGGATTGAATTACACTTTTTACTCCTCATCAAATTAGATTAAATTACATCGAATTATAAAGTTTGCTCAAATAGTAGTTTCAAACTCTCCAAAATAATAGTAGGATGCATTACAACAATTTAATGCTCGAACAACTAAAACTGGAAATTTGTTATCAGTAAGTTGTTCTGGCAGATACATACGCAGTCAAATTCTTGATGGAATGTTGAAATATAATTTATGAATATGAATTTGTTATTTCACCAGTGCTAGTTATTTTAATTCTGTAGACATTCATATATTCAGTGACAAATAAATAATTTTTCATTTTATATTTATATTATTGATAAAGTACTCCCGCTTGGAAGCTAAATTTCTTTGGTCTATTCTGAAAAACCCTTCAAGAGTATCATATAGGCGAGGATATCTTCTACATTTGCAAGCATGATTGTTGTTATATTTTCTGCTACATCAATATAATTATATTTAATGGGGTTAATCGAAAACATTAAAGGTGAATATTCAAAAATAGTAAGAAAAACGCTGCCCAAGGAATCAATACTTCCACATCCAGATTTTCCATCCAATTCTCTCACAACGAAAAATTTGTTTGTGGAAAAAATTGTTTATGGAACTTTAATAATATAATATTTGAAATCGTTTACCTCAAAAACTCATTAAACGATATCCCACATCGGTAGTGGAGTGGGTGGTAGTAGGGGTGGATGAAGTAAAAATACATTTAGAAGTTTTTGGTTCTTATACCACGATATTACCTTTTAATAATGGGGTGGGGATGGTAATGGGGGTGGCTAATGCCTAAACATTTTTTTTAAGACCTTATAGCTTCTCTTGTATACAGTGTGTCCCACTTTTCACGGTAACACCTTCTAGCTTCTAGCTTAGTTATTAGTCATCCAATTTTAACCAAGTTTCGATAGATATCAAAGACCTTTATTATACCTTTTTTAAGTGAAACAAAAGTTATTTCAGTCAGTCAGTCAGATTTTTCGAGGAATCATATTAGGCATTTTTTTGTTGAAAAACTAATACAATATTATTGATCAGCATGCTATACAACCTCTATATTCAGATTTTAACAACATTTTGATTTTTGGTTTTTAAATTACGACCCACTTAAAATTGCCTATTTTAAACATTAAATAATCAATAAATTGGTAACGAATCTTTTTTCGAAAGAAAATCATTCTTTATTTTCTCTTTAAATTCATTTTTTCTACCACCCTATATCGTCGATACTTTCAAGTTCGGTAATCCTTAATGCCCGAATAATTTACAGGTCTGATGACCCAAAATTTTTCAATGAAAAGTTTCAATGATATGGCATAGTAGAAAAAGTGAATTTAAGGAGAAAATGAAGAGTGACTGTTTTCGAAAAAAATTCGCTACCAATTTATTGATTATTTAATGTTTAAAATAGGTAATTTTAAGGGGACCGTAATTCGAAAACCAAAAATCAAAATGTTGATAAATTCTGGATATAGCAGTTCTGCAGCATGCATTAGTATTTCAACAAAAAAATGCCTAATATGACTTCTCGAAAAATCGACTTTTTTTCTTAATAAAAATGCACGCCAATGACTGAAATAAATTTTGTTTTACTCAAAAAAGATATAATAAAGGTCTTTGATACTGGTCTAAACTTGATTGAAATTGGATGACTAATAACTGAGCTACGAAGGTGTTACCGTGAAATGTGGAACACACTGTATACTAAACACCAATTTTATGGACTGTTACCTGCTTGATTTATCTATTTACCCCCATTTACCCGAATTTACCCCCCAACTATTGAAAGGAATAAAATGAAAATATAATCTTAGTCTCAGATGACGTTAAAATACATACGTGTACCAGATTTCAACTCAATATCTTAAACGGTTTCAGAGTAATCGTGCGTACACAAAAGTTACAGACCGACAGACAGACAGAATTTTTTTTATTGATCAGACTTAAAAAATTTCGACGTTTCATGACATTCTAAGATTAACTGAAAAATATAAATATAAATACTTTCAATTTTTTTTTGCCGTTACTATACTTCCACTGGATATGGAACTAAAAGTAACCAAAAGTAACTAAAAATTATAAAATAAAATTTCATCATCAGTTAATTGAACCTTATTACCTAATATCGACATTGGGGTTGGTGTAAGAATGGACAAATGACGAACACAAACTGGGAACCGGGAACTGCATCCATCGATGTAGGGAAAAGTAAGCACTAGAAATTTTTGAAAATTTAGAGAATTACTAATGTTAGTATGGCCAATATAAAGAGAATAATCACAAGCATTTGGCATTTCCGCTTATACCGGAAATTGATATCAACTTCCTTATTTTAAATAGAACACTCTATATATTTCAAAGTTTTCGAAAAGAGTGAAAAATTCTGAGTCGAAAACATTTAGCATACTCTATCCCTAAATCCAGCCGTTTCAGAGGTATTTGACACTTTAAAAAAATTGACAGGTGTAACGGTTTGCAACAACCTTTACTACTAGTTTCACGTACAAGATCCTCATTTGCTTTTTGGCATGCAGAAAGACCATAAGGTGAGCTATGCTCTACAGTTTTTAAGAAATTCAATAGTAATATACCAGTGTTCAGTTTTTTACGTTACATTTTGACAATTTCAAACCGCATAAACTTGTTTAAGTCAAATGGAACACCCTATATTTTTTTACATTAAATTAAGTAAAATTAAATTCCCCTTTTCCCCATGTAGATATTGGACTTACGGCTTTTTGAATCATTTGCGATTTTCTTGGAAATTCTGCAGTTCCCCGTGAGGCACTCTGCATATGCGTACTGCATGCCAAGGTGCATACTTTTGCATATATGTATTCATTTTCACATTCATTTTCTTATTTTGACAATTTTAGTTTTATGCTATGCAAACCTATAATTTTGTTATTTATTATTAGTCACTTTTTATTAGTATTATTGTTATTGCTACCATCATTTCAATAATTTATATTAGTTTTATATAAGTATCTATTAATATAAACATTTCGCTTATATTTTTAAGGGTATAAATGGTAGAATAATTGTTAAGGTAAAATTCGCCCTTTAGATTCTTCTCCAATTAAGATTATTAATATTATTATTATAGTAAGCAATGAAAGAAAAACAATCTCGTCAATTAATAACTTTAGCTAAATTACTCTAAAAAGGTTCTCCCACATTTGTATAAATCTTAGTTCCTAGATCGGTATCTACTAATTTATCGCCAGCTTGACATGACGTATCCGGGTAAACGATATCACCGTACTTTAGCAATGGAGTAAATTTCAGTGTTGGTGGCTGTTATTTACAGGATTTATCATAGTGATATTATCACA